>CM040424.1:8505595-9019943 GCA_022702705.1 Papilionanthe hookeriana x Papilionanthe teres
AAGGCTGAAAAGAAAACATATTTTAGAAATACATAATAGCATCATCAGCAATTTCTTTAAAATCATATAACCATCCTTTAGTAGAGGAGTTAATTTTCATAATAGTATTAAGAGATCATCTGTAGTTCATAATAGCATGGAAAAATTTAAAGTTCCTATCCCCATACAGAAAATGATAGGCTGGTGCTTTTTTTTGAAGGAATAATTCCTTTTAAAGAATAGCTAAATTCAATCTTTCATTTGCCACTAATAACTCTTGTTCAAGAAAAAGACCATTTTCAACATCTTTTTCAAGTTTAGAAACTAAATCTTCAGCATATCTAACATTAGAATTAATATTACGAAACTCATTCCAATTCCAAGTAGTCAAAGCTTTAGCCAGTTTTTTTTGAATTTGCCATAATTGAATAAGAGGATTTGCATTTTAAAAATCTCATGGAATACACCAATTAAGCTCAACTAACTTACTGCAATTAGGATGAGAAGACTATACATTCAAATATCTGAAGCTGGCTTTATGAACAGTATTGGTAACAACAAGTTTAATAAGCATAGGGGAATGATCAGATCCCAATCTAGCAAGATGTTGGACTTTAGAAATAGGAAACAGAACAAGCCAAGCTTTATTAACAAGGATTCTATCCAATCTTTCATAGATGCATCCTCTTTTCCAAGTAAAGGGAGATCCTTCAAAGGCAATATCAAACAAACCAACATTTTTAATTTGATCTGAAAAGACAAGCATATCATTGAGATTAGGATTTCTTCCCCCTTCTTTTCACTAGGATGTGTTATACAATTAAAATCACCTCCAACCATCCATCCCTCATTGATATTTTGACCAATAATATGTAATTAAGACCAAAGATTTTCTCTATCAGCCTTTGAAGATGAAGCATAAACAAAAGAAGCATAGCCTTTAAAAAGATCAAGTTCAAAATGAACATGCAAAAATTGATAATGATCCACCAGGATATCAAACTTTAACTCTTTTCTCTAGAAAACCTAAATTTTATTGGAAGAATTAAATACAAAATTGTAACCAGAGAACATACTAATAAATTTGTTCAGATTTGATTTAACCATTGGTTCAAGAAGAACCATCACCCAACATTTATAAACCCTGTTAAGTCTTAATAATCTATTAAGGAAGCCAAGGCTTTCCACTCCCCTAATATTCCAACAGAGAAAATTAAGCATTGTGGATAGATCTGCCTCCTCTAATCAGTCTAGAGAAGGAAGATGCTGAAGGACTAGATGGAATAATGTTCTCAGCAGATAGATGATCAACAGACTTCTTCTTCTTACTCCTTTTCACCACCCAATCTTCATTAAGATCACTATTAACAATGGCCATATTATTATTGATACTAATATTCTCCTGTGGCTTAAGATTGAAAACTTGATAGTTCATGGCTGGAGGTAGCACTTCCTTGGATAAGTAATGATCAGTATCAATAATGTTTGAAGAATCTGGAATATCTTCATTAGTTAATGCAGGTTTTAATCCTTGAACACTAGGAGGTAAAGTATTATCAGAGTTGATTTGAATATGAGGATCAATATTTATAATTTCAGTTTGAATTTGAACATCCCCTTCAGTAACATTCTGAATAACAGCAGGTAATACAGCTGAAGGAATAACAGTAGGTAACACAGCTGAAGGAATAACATCAGAAACTGTCCCAGAATCAGTGGCATTAATATCAGAATTATCAACCATAATAATATCTTCAGAATTAATATTCTAAATTTGAGAAGGAACTTGTATAGGATTAAAATTGTCTTTAATCCCAACAGATTGCAAATTCTGATTTTCAACAGCTAAGGACCCCCCAAGTACTGAACCATCTTTAACCAATTGAGAAGAATTAACACTCTTAATTTTATCTGGTTTAAGATTAGGCTTTAATCTATAACAGCCTTCTTTAGAATGTCCAAACATTCTACAGTGATAGCAATAAGCAGAATTATGTTCCACAACTATAGGCTGCCAATAGCAATTATGAGGAGAACCAAGCCAAATTTCATCAATCTCTGGGAGAGTAATATCTCTTTCAACAAGAATTCTAGCTAAGGATGGCCTAGAGAGATTGAAAGTAGACATATCTAATTTTAAAGGCCTTCCAATAGCAGTCCTTATATCATAAATAACTTGATGATTGAAAAAATGAAGTTTCAAATTGGGAAGCCTGTTCCAGATAGGAATAATAGGAGCTTCTTGATTAGGGTCAAAGTTAGGGGACCATTTGAAGATCTTCATATATCTTCTTTCCATCATGATGAATTTTTTGGAAAAGAGATTAGCATAATCCTCCTCCTTAGAAAGGTGGATCATTATATGTCTACCAACTTTGAAATATATATATATATATATATATATATATATATATATATATATATATAAGTATGAGCTCTGAATACTGAGAAATGCCATATTCTTTGTCCTAGCAAGATGTCCCTTGGCACAAGATCTGGATTATGGAGTACACTGGTTTTTCTTGCCCATCTGGTCCTATTACTTACCTTGGGGTCCCTCTCCTCAAGGGGAGAGTCAAACAAATCCAGTTTGAATCTATCCTACAGAAAATTCATAATCAACTCTCCAGCTGGTCCCATTCATTTCTGTCTAGTGGGGGGAGGATCACCCTTCTCAAAAGTATCCTTACAACATTTCCTTCCTATATCCTTCAGATGAGTACTATGAACAAATCCACCCAGCTATAGATGGAGAGAACCTTCAACCGATTTCTGTGGTCTGGAAAGAGAAAACAAATACACTGGGCTTCCTGGCAGAAGGTGGCTAAACCTGATTGGGCTGGTGGTATGGGCTTCAAAGGTTTCATGCATTTATCCCAAGTGAACCATTGTAAGCTTTGGATAAAATTTAAATCACAAACATCATTGTGGGCAAAGTATCTGAAAGGCAAGTACTGCAGAGACCTTCACCCTTCTCAGGTTAGCAGTAAGTTGGGAGATTCTAAAATTTGGGCTTACATGCTCAAGGCCAGAGCCCAGGCTGAGTCCATGTTTACTTGGGAGCTGGGTTATGGCCATCTTTCTTTCTGGCTGGACAACTGGTGCCCTGAGGACTGGTTACTTCCAGCCCTCAATTTTGATCAAGATCCATCTCTAACTGTTGCTGACTGCTGGAATAATGGTGTTTGGTCACTCCCAAAACTGCAATCCTTGCTTCAAGCTCCTTCAGCAAATCTGATTGCTTCCATCCCTCTGATCACCAATAGAACTGATAGAATTATTTGGGCAGCACATAAAAACCAAAGCCTATCTAAAGCCATCTATTCCAAACTGTTACACTGGCAGGCCTCACCTTGGGGTGCTGCTATCTGGAATAAGAATCTCTCTCCTTCTATGTCTTTCTTTTGCTAGAAACTGTTCATAAGATTCTTCTTACTGATGATCTACTCAAACTAAAGGGATTGAGAGGTCCTTCCTGCTGTAGACTCTTTAGGAACAGTGAGGAGTCTTCCAGGCATCTTTTTTTCCAATGCTCTTTCTCCCAACAGGTGTGGTCTAGCTGTGTTTAGTACTTCAATCTCAATCTTATCTTCTTCTGATGGAACTGTATATGGGACTGCTGGGAGGTTTGGCAGAAAGATAGGGTGGGGGACATTCCACTGATTATTACCTGGTTTATCTGGAAGAGCAGAAATCTTTCTGCTTTTGAAAACACTGATTCTTGTGCCAAGAAAGTGGCTAGACACTACCTATCTTATATTCTAAAATTGATCAAGTGGAAAGGTTTCTCTAACATTTGCTCCATTCCTGCTGCTGAGATAAGGTTCTCCAATGTCACCACTTTAGTCTACTGGAAACCCCCAACCCCTCCTTTCATTAAGGCTAACACTGATGGAAGTTTCACTTCTCATGGGGCTGGTGTGGGAGGTGTTTTCAGAAACCACTTAGGTAAGTGCTTACTATTCTTCCAGATCCCTGTGATTGCTATGGATGCATTAGAGGCTGAATTTATGGCTGTGTACTGGGCATTCCAAATTGCTTCTTATTACCAGTGGGCTTTTATTATCATTGAAGCAGACTCCACTACTGTTATTAATTCTATGGATCCTGATGGAACTCTTCCTTGGCACCACCAGTAGTGGCTGACTAAAATAAGCATTTTACAAAATAGATGCAATCACTCCTTCCAGTTCATTTTTAGAGAAGGGAACAAACCTGCCAATTGGCTTGCTAGGAATGCAATGTCTTCTGGAGCTAGTTTAATTTCTGCCTCCCCCCCACTCTCTTTCTTACTGGCCTGGGATTAGTTGGACATCCTATATATCAGAGTCAATTCAAATCTGTCCTGATGGGCTGCCTGGGTGTTATTGGTTGATCTGATCTACCTTGCTTTGTGGAGGTGCCTGTTCTTGCTCTTCATCTTATCCTCATTCTGTGTGGGGTATTTTTCTGCAGTTGTTGGAAGCTGTCTATACCCTTGGGTAGGTTTGTCACTGTTGTTTCTGTAGGAGGTGGTGTGGAGTTGTTTTTGAGTTGGTTTGACCCCTTTGGGGCTCTTTTGTAACTTCACTTTTAGTTTAACATGTAGGGAGCCACTTAGTGCTCCATTTAAAAAAAACAATATATATATATTACTTTTAATTTAATAAATTCCAAAATATTTCTTAAATTTCTTACTTTTTATAAAAACACAATCCCTGTGGGATCAATAACCAGAACTCCACTAGAGCCATGTATTACTTGAACGATACATATACTTGCGTTTAAAATTGGGACTTTTACAATAATTATTATATAATCTAAATATAAATTTCATAAGTAAAAGTAAACATCTCACATCAAGTTTTTGAAGCCATTTGCCAGGAATTAAATATTCTAAAAAGTTGTATCAAATTCTTGTATTTATAAGCATATATAAAGTCACATCGCATCATTGACCAGGCCTGAGCTGGTAGTCAGGTGATCAGGTGAGCCAGTTAGGAGGTTTAATGATGGTTAGCTTAAATGGTTAATGGCTGATGGCAAATCTCCCCATAGTTTAGCCATTTAAGAGAAGAGATCTCTTAATTTATGGAACCCTTCGTCCATGGATCCACTAGGTTATGATAGATGGATCTATACCATTCCCTAGAGTCCAAATGGTTACTGTAGTGAGCTTAGTTTGGTCAGTTTGGCTAGGATTGGTCATATTGGGTCATAGGTTCAATTTTGTGGACTTTAGGTTTAAGTTGGGCTAGGTTGGGTTCAAGCTCGGGTTAAGTCCAATTGATTGTTCAAAATGATGTTAATGATTGTCATGAAGATTTTGAAAAAGATTTGGAGTGGTTTTGAATTGATTTGGGAGGTCGATTTGGTGAGATTTGGGCATTTCATTCATTTTGGGCATGTTGGGTTAGACTTGGGTTTGGGTTAGGCTAGTGGGATTAAGGGTTAATTGGTGGTTCAAATTGATGTAAGGGAATGTCATAAAGTGTTTTCAAGAAGAATTGGGTGGAAATTTTTGGATTAGGGGATACAATTTGGTGGAATTTGGGCATGCGATACATTTGGGGTAGAATTGGGGATTTTAACTTGGGTTGGATTTTGGTGAGGTTTGGGCTCAAATATGAGTCAATTAGTGGATAATTTGGTGGGTAGGAGTGTTATAAAGAGTTTAGTATTCAAATTTGGGGAAATCAACTTGGCTAAGGGGTTCAATTTGGGGGATTTAGGTCATGTGGTCAAAATTAGGGTTTTTTGTTTGAGTTGAATTTAGCTTGAAATTGGGTCAAATTGGATTTGTATTTAGTTTAAAATGAGATCAGAATGATGAATTTAGTTTAAGATTGAAATTGAGGGAGATTGGGATCAATTGGTTGGACATTGGAGGTGATTTGGGCATTTTGGGCCTTAAGGGGCAATTTGGGGTTTTTAGCTAAAATGGGCCAATTTGGTCAAATTGGTTCAATTTGATTTTAAAGACATTTGGTATGATTTTAGAATTTTTAAGATTTTTTGAAATTTTTGAGTTTGAAGGGGCATTTTAGTAATTTTGGGTATTTTGGTATTATTTTGGGAATTTTGGTAAATTTGAGGTGTTTTGGGTATTTTGAGTGGTAAGGAATGTTTTGGGATGATTTTTCAAGAAATTGCCTAATTTGGGAATTTTTGGGATATTGGTCAAAATTAGGGTTTAGAGGTAATTTGGTAAGTTGGTAATTTGGTGTAGTTTTAGGGGTAAGGGGTCAAAGTTGGAATTTTTGGTAAAATTAGGGTTAAACGAGAATGGTAACCCATTTAAGTCATGGACCAAGGGAAATCCTACTTTGGATCTACCATGAGTTGGTTCTAACACAAACCCTCCAACATGAGTTTCCAAAAGAGTAGGGATCAAGTGTGAGGATGTTTGGTATGTTTGGTTTAAGGTTGTGAGGTAGTGAGTGTAAGTGTGAGTGTGCTAGCTCCAGACCAACTAGGGTTAGTCCTAAAGCTTGACCATCCTATAGAGAACTTCTTCTGAGCTTTCTTATGTTTAGTCTCATCCTCTTAAGTATTTAGAGATGAGACTTTAAGCATTTAAAAACTCCAAGTGAAGCAAAGAAGTGTTTTGAATTTCTATGGGGTAAGTGTTCCATTGCTAATCTTCTAAGATAGTCACCAGGAGAGTCCATGGCTAGACCCTAGGCTATTCTAAAGAAAGGATAGACCTCAACAAAAGTGAAGTTAATAGAGGTTCGGTCATAGATATTGTTGGGGAGTTGTCAGCTCGACAGGCAACTCTAGATTTTGAGGTAGCAGCTTTTCAGACGAAGTTCTCCACTTTGCCTAGCGGGATGGCGAGTGGATCCAATGTGTCCTCCGCCATGATCAAGTTTTAGCATGCCACCGACAAGGTAGATCACAAGATGTTAGGCAGAGACTCGGTCGTCTGTTGGCTAATTTGGAAGGTTATGCCCCAACCGAGGCCAGAGAGGACTTGTTTATAAAATACTTTATTTGAGATCTGTAATAATGTTACTTGTAATAGAATGTAAATTAAATAAATTCAAAAGGATATTTGGTGTGACAGTTTTCATTATCTAATGTTTCATTTTCTTTATCCACACTATAAATAGGGCAAAGGGGCTGCTTCTTATTCATTAAGTATTTTGGATTAGTTTTCTATCTTTGGTCTATCTTCTCCTTCTGGCATTCGGTTGCCTTACTCTCCTACTCAATTTGACTTATTCATGGGAGCAAATCCTTTGTTTTTGTAGAATAATTACGTGAAGTAATTGCAGATGAGGTTAATTTCTCATGAGGGCATCATTCTCTAGAAGATGCCAGGGTCGGCGTAAGTGACAAACGATGTGGGTGGACATCTGCTCTTCTATCAATACCAGTTCAAGTACGGCCTCTAAATGCCTCTGTGTGACAACCTCGAGAGTATTTCAAACACTTATTGGGTCATTCCAATGCAAATATTTTCAAGCTCCATAGTCGCGATTATGACTTTCATCCAATTTTGTATTTGAGCGTGTATCGCATTCGGTCAACCTATTTAACTACTATTTTTTATTTAAGGTTGATAATGAAGGCTTTACTATAATTTTGACAAGTAAACAACTATATCTACTAGAGTTGTAAATAAGAAAAATTCTTAGAAGACGAAGTTCTTTATCGGTTCTTGCTCTAGTGACTGTGTGATCTGGTCCAAGCCCTTGGGGCAAGTTGTGGGAAGATGACCTGACCGCAATTACACAAGTAAAAGAGCTTATAAAATTATGGCCAGACTTGACCCCAAATCAGATTAAGTGGCTAATGTACGATGATTAAAGAATACAATTTTTAAAATATAAATTGTACACTAGGGGTACTAGGCATGTATATATATCGTTTCAAGTAATATAAAGTTTTCTTTTTAAAATCCCAGATATCGATCCCATTGGGAAACTATGTAAATAAAAAAAAAATTTAATGTAAAAATTCAAAGTCTACTTAAAAACTAATCAACTAATATATATAAAAAGAATGGCAAGTTACTCATGTGGAAATTGCAAGTAAGTAATTTAAATGCTTCAACACAATAAAAAATGATTCTTTCCCCATACGAAATATTTCATGATTAGTAAACAACTAAATTAGCTTGAGAACTTTGAGAATGTGGTATTGTGACAAATAGGAGCATACATATTCTTTAGCTCTTTATGCAAGTAGCAAAGAACATTGGCTAGTTTTAAAGATTGGATTAGGATGTATTGTTAGTAGTAAGGACTAATTCTAGGCTTTCACTTCCAAATTACCCCAGGGTGCATATGGTCTGGCCTACTAGTAACTCGTCGCCTTTCTTTTAAACTAAATTGATAGAATTTAGCCTGTCACTCTAAAAACATAATCAATTCTACGCCCATCAAAAATTATATCCCTATCTATTTGCACCTCCCCTTTCAAGGATTTACAATCTACCTTTCTAAGACAAATGTGATACATACAAGTTAAGAACTCTTAGCCCACGGCCAGATTTTAAGAATTCTCCACAGTTTTTAATGACACAAGAGGCCAATTTGTAGGGTAAATGAAGATCAGGTAAAGTATCATCACAATTTATGGAAGAAGAAAAAGCAAAGTTATCAAAACCAAATTAAATTTTTAAATGGAGAAAGAGAAGAGGACTACTCATAAAGCATCAGATATACACAACTAATCATATTTATATAACCCAAATTCAAAGTACAAAACTTAAGAACCAAGTTATAAATACTTATTTGGAATGTTATCCAAGCAATCCTTCGAAGTTTCTCTAACCCCAACTGACTTTTAAAAGACTCCAACTCCAGCAATCACAATAAAACACACTAAACTCTCACTAGAGTTGAAAAAGTAAAAAAGAAAAACCCTCTAAGAACACTCCACAGTCCACTAAAATGTTTAACACAATGACAACACACATTTTTTCTGTAGAATAGTTCTATATATATAGAGCTTCAAAAATGAGCAGGGGTTGCTTAAGGCTCTTCTTCAAAATTCGGCCACATTCAACGAATCTTCTAGAAAGCAACTATGGCGCCTAGGCGCCAACTTCCCACTCGAATGGGCGCATCCCTTCATATTTGAGTCGCACATCTTCTTTGAAAAACTCATTCCCTATGTCTTTATTCATTGTATCTTGTTTATAATATGTGGGAATTTGTCCAAGAAATTCTAGACTATTTCTGAAGCATCAATAACCATCACAAAACCATCCAAGAGTTCTCTAGAATCCACTGCTATGTATGGCACTATGCGCCAGAATCAGACCTTTTTTCTCTTTTCTTCACTAGGCCAAATTTTTCTGCTTTTACTCCTTTTTGACTCTTTTTCTTCACAAACTCATTTTCTTGTACCTGCAACCAAAAAAATAAGAAATACCTTTCATTAAAGCATAATATCCTTAAAATATTAATTAAAAATGATATAAAATTTTAGGTAATTTTAAGGTGGATCAATTCCCCCAAACTTAAACGTTGCTTGTCCTCAAGTAACTTTTTACTACTAAAAATATCTATGGAGAAAATTTTCTTTAAGACTTCTATAACTATTCATTTTATAAATAGAATAATAAAACTTAAAATGCTTTTTAATAACTTAGGCTAAAACCAAAATATGTAAAATATTTAATAATTAAGTGTTAAGAACTTTCTTCTCCTCTCTATTTCAAAAATAATTGCAATTTTTCATATTAAGAGCATGCAGATAATTTACAAGAAAATGATTTTCATGATAACTCTACTAGTAAGAATGCTTATACATGAAACTTAAGTTAAAAATGTAATTAGGACTCTTCTTATAAGATAATTCAAGTGAAGCTAATTTTTGATTAGGCATCTCCTCAAGCTTCTTCATACATATTTTTCATTTTTGGCTTTTTTCATTTTTCTTTTGATTTTGCCTCTTTTTTTTTACATAAGGATTACTATATCTGGATAGCCTGTTAATCATTTTGAACTTCACTATCATTAACTTATATTTAAAGACTTTATACATTTTCACTAAATGAATATGTGTTTAGCAAAAATAATTTTCTTATAGTTTCAATTCTTTCTTCTCAAGTAAACATCTAGATTTCATAATACTTTCAAAAATAAAATTTTTTCAATTCAGATAGTTGAATCTAAATTCTTACACTCTTTCAATAAATAATTATAATTTTTAGAAGTACCCCTTTTTATTAAAAAAAACTTATCTAAGTTTATTATAATATTCATAAAAACAAAAGCATATCTATCTTAAATTTACATTTCTTCCATAGTTTAAGTTATAATTTTGAAAATATTGCTTAGTAAGGACAAGTAAAGTTTAAATTTAAGTTCTTTTTCCTCCCCCAAACTTAGATCCTTTAATAAGGTTTGAACATTTTGCAAAATGAAATTTTAAACTTAGCAGGAAGGAAAAGTATAACATTTAAGGTATTTAAAACAGTAAAGTAATACAAGTATAAGTAACAATATAAATGAGTAACAAAGTAAATAACCTATGAAAACTAATACTCTTTTATAATTTTAAACAAATATGCTAAAACAACCGGATCATAAATAGGATAAAGTACTAAGCATTCCAACAACAGAAACATAACTGAGTTATTACAGAGTTACACATACAGTACAACAATGCTGAAAAGTAAAAACATACATAACAGATATATAACTAAACCAAAGTAGAAAAAAAATTTAATCATCCTCGGTCTCTTCATCATCATCGAAGGAAACATCTGGAGCAGGATTTCTGGGTTTTATCCAAGGTGTGAATTTAGGACAGGTAGGAAATTCTATATTCTTATCACCCTTCAAGAATTTCACAAGAGCATCATCATATTCTCCATCAAAATCACTCTTCCTCTGTATATAATCAGATACATGATCGATTTTTCTGTCCAGATCTTCTACTCTGCACTACATCAAGAATGGTTCACTTTGATGCTCCAAGTACCTCTCACAAATAGTATTCCACATATCTAGTGGAGGCTCAGAAGTAAAAGTGAAAGGTCTGGATACATAAGTAGATGGCATAGAAGAAGAAAATGCTCCAAAACCATTACTTTTTATCTTTCCATAAAAATCCACATGAGATTTTCCAATTTGCTTTGCTGGCTTAAGTAGCTCTTCAGAATGAGAATAAGAAATACAGGCATTCTTGCATATCGAGAAAACGAGAGTCGGGAAGCCCAAACCAGAAATAACACTTCCTCTAGCTGAAGTGCTGATTACATCATAAAATTTGGCTCCCACATTGATTGGCTTCACTTCTTGAATGCAATAATTTAAAATAGCTCGTTCTTTACTCTCCTCACTGAGGTGATTTGATGGAAGAATGCTAGAAAAAATAAAGTAGTGCCAGGCTTTCGAAGTAGCATTAAGCATTGAAGGGGACAAATTTACACACTTATTATTTCGGATTTTCCAAGATCCTCTTCCATTAGTCAAGTAGGCCAACATCTCATTGAACTCTCCTTCAAACGGAGTAAAAAAGTCTTAGAAGCAGTCTGTAGCAGGAGGTAGGCCATAAAACATGTTATTGACTTCAAGAGTGAAGTCAACTCCTGTCTCCCTAACATAAACTTCGTTGTCGACCCTTTCAGGAAAATTTGCACAAAATTTCCGCACCACAGAAATAACGACCACAGCATAAAAATAACAAAATTGATCCCACTACCGAGCATCAATAATATGTTCAATTGAACCGCCGGGATAATAAAAGCGTCGCTCTGTAATGAACTTATGAGCCGACGCAAATTCGTTGTAGCGCACTTGCGCTAACAAATTCTGGTTAATCAAACTCACTTCGTTCCTCACTTCGTTCCTTACGTCGCTTCAATTTTGGTGCCATTCTGTAAATTTAAAAATAATTCCTAATAATTTTCAAAAATCATAACATGGCACAAAATCTATGCTTAAAATAATAAATTAAGCTTAGATTTATGAAGTTTCCACTTAAAAATAAAATTTATCCTCTAAATTTTTGTCACTATTAAAATGTAGAAAAATATATGGTGAAAACTTAAAATAACTATACCAAAATGTGGATCTAACCTCAAGAAGTTGAAATCCAATGTTTTTATGCTTCTAAACTTCACGAATCAATCTCAAAATGGAGCCCTAGGACTGGTTTCATGAGTTTATGGGTAGAAGATGAAGCTTAGGTGCTCTAATGGCCGTGAGGTCAGTTTTATGCCCGAAATTCAGTTCAGGTCACCGACGCCTAGACGCCAGATCTGGCGCCTAGGCGCCATAATCACCAAAAGTTCCGAGAAATTTTCAAATTTTTACATTTTGTAATTTAGTAATTTTAACATCTGTACGTTTAAAATCACTTAATAAACTTCATCAAACATCTCCCAAAAATTAAAAAAATATCCAAGTTCAAAATAGATTCCAAATTTAAGATAAGATTCCAAACTCAACTTGTAACATTCCAAACTCAACTTTTACTTCAATTCATTTCAGATCATCAAGATAAGGTTAAAAAATTTTTCAACACTTTAGCATCACAATGAAATAAAGTGATTGCTTCAATCCATTTTGAAACATAATAAAAAACTAGTAATATATAAATTTTTCCCGAAGAAGGTACAAATGGTACCATGAAATCTAAACCATAGACATTAAAAATTTTCACTTCCAAACTAAAATTTAGAGGCATTTCATTCCTCCAAAAATATTTCCTATAAGTGGACATCGATCATAGGATTTAACAAAATTGTTAACATCCCTGATTAATGTAAGCCAATAAAATTTGGATTGTAAAATTTTAAAAGCAGTTTTATAATTTTCGAAATGTTTGACAAATTCAGAGTTGTGGCATTTTGGAATAATATCGTCAGTTTCTTCATAAGGAACACATCTTTGTATAATAGAATCCTTACATTGTTTAAACAGAAAGGGGTTATCCCAAAAATAAAATTTCACATCATGTAAGAACTTCTTTTTTGATGATAATCTAATCCATAAGGTATATTGTTGCTGCTTAAATACTTAATTATATCAGCATACCATGGGATTAATCTATCAAAAACATTATAAAGTTGTTCATCAGGAAAACATTTGTTTATTTCTTCCTTATAATTCATTTCATTATTATAACAGGTAGAGTTAATGAATTCCTTTAATATCTGCTATAGTCCAAACGAAAGCTTTTTTATACAGTTTTAACACTATAAGCATTTTATCTCTTGTTTTATAGTTAATTCAGAAGATATAATAACAGGTAGAGTTAATGAATTCCCGAAAAGGTATATTTTAAATGTGATGGTAATTCCTTCAGTTCCAATTTAGGAGCATTTTCAATCGATTGTTTAAATTCATTACTTTCAGTTGTATCCAATATTTCCCATTTTACATTAATATAATGAGAATCTTTTACATCTTCAGAATCACTTTCCTCACTTAAATCTTCAAGGTCTAAATACTCCTTTTCTTTAGAAATGATCTGACATTTTTCTTGATAATGTTGTGCCTTCATGTAATCAAAGATGTCCATTCTGTAACACCTTTCTTTATTATGATACCTCAATGATTTAAGAACATTAAATGTTACTTCTTGATCATTAACTCTCATGGTTAACTCCCTTTTTTGTACATCAATCATAGCACGTCCAGTAGCAAGAAAATGTCTTCCTAAAATAGTAGGAATCTCTTTATCTTCTTTCATATCCCAAATTATAAAATCTACAAGGAAAATAAATTAATCCACCTTCACCAATACATCCTCTATCATTCCTCTAGGGTGAGTGATGCGGCGGACTTTATTATTGCAAGAATTTATGAACTCAAATATATATATATATATATATATATATATATATATATATATATATATATATATATATATATATATATATATATATATATTCAGCAAAGAAGAAGATTTTATTAAGCTTTGGCTGAAACTTTACATCTAACATGAGGTAGATTTATCAAATCCCCATGTAAAAGAGAACTAAAAACATTAAAAGAAGAAAGATCAAACCCATGGAAAGACCCACAAAAGATATCCTTAGAAGAAGATGCTCTTGATGCTAGCCAATTTGCAGGTTTATTCCCTTCTCTTAGGATATGGCTCCAGATGATATTTAATGAGGTAGTCATATTGAAGATATTATTTATCCAAATCCGTAGATCCCATGGAACAACAATTTGATGTAGTAAAATTTGAAGAAGTTGCAAGGAATCCATCTCTATGTGGATAAAAGAATGATTGAGATGAATGGCAATTTTCGGTCCCCATAAAACGACCAAAGTTTCTGCTTCAAGAACAGAATTAGCAATAATGGGAGCTGAATAACACCATAAACAATGTCCTTTATGGTTTCTACAAATTCCACCAATTCCAGCATCAGGAAATTTGAAACTCCCATCTGTATTGATTTTGATCCAAGGAGAACTTGGTTTCCTCCACATAACTAACTGAATTCTGGTAGACATAACAGCAGGTTTGCTGGACCCAATCTTGTAATAAGCAATTTTTCACAATGGTTTGAGAAGAGAAGGGCTTCCCATTAAAAGTAGTATCATTCCTTGCCAACCATATGAACTAGAAAATAATTAGAGGGATATAAAAGAAAGCTGAACATTTCCAGTCCATCCAGCAGCATTAAATGTTGGTCCAACAGCAGAATTGAGAAGTAAGGCCAATATGATTTAAGACAGAAAACCAGATGTCTTGTACAGCTTGACAATGTAAGAAGAGGTGATTAATAGATTCCTCATTCAAGAAGCAAGATTGACAAATAGATGGACCACAAATACCTTTGAGCTTAAGTATATCATCAGTGGGCAATAATTTTCTGAATAACCGCCAACAGAAAAATGACATAGAGGGGGATAAATATTTGCTCCAATCTTCTTACCCCAATCAGTCATAGACCAATTAAAACAATTGTGATAAATATATTTGGTGAGACTTTGGCCATTAGGATTTTTAGTAATAATTCTGTCATTCTTAGAAGGCTAGATGGGGATGGATAATATTTTAGATTGAATTTCCAAGTTGACAACAGAACTGAGTTTGGAAATGTCCCAACAATTTTGGGTCCAACAATCAGAGATTTTATGAATTTTAGAAGAGTTAAAAAATTGATCTTGAAGAGAATCATTGAAAAGCCAAGTATCAAGCCAGAAATCAATTTCCCCTTTACCAACTTCCCAAACAAACAATTTTTCAGCCTGTAACTTAACTTTTAAAAGCTCTTTCCAAGTCTTTGTATCTCCTAGTTTAGGTTGAACTTGAATAGGGTGTTTGTTGTAGCAATATTTGCCATGCATGAAGTTAGCCCAAAGAGAATTCTTGGACCTAAATTTAATCCATTGTTTACAATAGAAAGAGAATGAAAGATGCTGAAAATTTTTAAACCCCAAACCTCCACTTGCAAGGAGTTTACATAATTTATCCCAATTAGTCCAATGTAATTGCTTATGATGGCCTTCCCATAAAAACTTATTGAAGATAGTAGATAACATTTTCTGAGTGCTTTTCTTCATTCTCACCATTTGGAGAGTGTAAAGAGGGAATGTTGTTAAAATGCTTTTTAAGAGAGTAATCCTTGCACCATTAGATAGAAATGTATTAGTCCAGCTTTGCATTTGAGAAGAAACCTTAGTAACCACATCATCATAGTGAGAAAGTTTTCTCCTGCCTTTGATTAAAGGAAATCCCAAATAAATAAGAGGATAACTGGCTTCCTTAAAGCCTGTGGTATCAAGAATCCAATTCCTGACCTGAGAAGATATTCTAGAGCTGGCATGAAATTTACATTTAGTTTTGTTAAAGACCATCCCAGAAACATCTTCAAAATTCTCCAACATTTTCATCATACACCTAATAGAACCCTTGCTGCCATTAGAGAAGATGATTACATCATCAACATATGCTAGATGACTAACCAAAATATTAGATTTGTGCTGGAACTGAGTGTAAGGATGAGCAAGCTGGGACTGATTAATCATTCTTAAAAAATAATCAAAAGCCAAAATGAATATATAAGGAGATAGTGGATCTCCTTTCTTAATCCCTCTACCAGCCTTGAAGAATCCATGACAACTACCATTAATTAAAACACTATAGTAATTATTCTCCAGCCACCTAGAAATCAGGTTACAAAAATCAAGACTGAACCCTCTTGCAGAAAGCACATTGATAATGAAGGACCAACTAATACAGTCAAAAGCTTTAGTAAGATCTAATTTAATAATTATATTGGAGCCTCTACAAGGTTTATCAATATCAGCTATCAACTCTTGAGCCAACAGAACATTGTCACTAATGCATCTGCCTTTAATAAAGGCCGATTGATTTTCAGAAACTAAAGTTTCCAACAGAGGTTGTAACCTTGCAACAATTATTTTACTGATAATTTTTGAAAAAGTGGAAGTTAAGCAAATTGGTCTGAAATCATGCCAAGAAGTTTTAAGTTTCTCTTTAGGAATCAAAGCAATTGAAGAAGAAACAAAGTACTTTGGAAGATCAAATCCTTGAAAGAAACAGTTTACAGCAGCAACAACATCTAACTTGATAATATCCCAAAAGGATTTATAGAAGTGGGCTGTGAATCCATCCGAGTCCAAGCAACTTTATTACCATCCATGGAATTAATAGCATCATAAATCTCAGTCTCATCTGAAACCATAGTCAGTTTATTCACATCTTCAGGATTAATATCAGATTCAATAAGCTGAGAATTAAACAAAGAGGAATTAATCGGCTTGAAAGAAAATATTTGTTGAAAATGGAACACCACATCTTCTGCATTATCCTTAGGAGTGATAAGCCATTTATTATTGGTTGACTTAATTTTCATAATTGCATTAATTGATCTTCTATATTTGATGATAGCATGAAAGAATTTTGAGTTCCTATCTCCATGAAGAAACCAATTAACAGCTGCTTTTTGTTTGAGAAATAACTCTTCCTGCATTAAGGCATAGCCTAACTTCTCATTAGCTTCTAAAAGAGAATGTTCAGATTCTCTACCTTCCTCAACAGCCACTTCTAATTCAGAAACTAGCCGTTCAGCATTAATAATATTAGAATTAATATTCCCAAATTCATTCCAATTCCAGTGAGTTAGAGCCTTAGCTAATCTTTTTTGTAATTGCCATAATTTCTGAAGAGGATTAACATAGTAGGAACTAACTTGAGAATTCCAAGCAGTTTTAATAATATTGTAACAATTTGGATGTGTAGACCAGACATTAAGAAATCTGAAACTCCCCTTATTAGACCCAGGCAGAACAGTAAATTTAATTAACAAAGGAGAGTGGTCGGATCCCAATCTAGCCAAATGGTGAACTTTAGAAATGGGGAACAAATCAAGCCATAATTTGTTAGCAAGAATCCTATCAAGTCTTTCAAAAATAGAACCTCTTCTCCATGTAAAAGAAGAACCTTCAAAACCAAGATCAAGTAAGGCAGCAGATTGCTGTTGACCTCATTTTTGATGAGGTCTTCTCTTCTTCTCTTTAGTACTTAGGATCTAGCCTTAGGCTTTTCCTTTGACTATCTTAGAGGACTAGAATTGGGATCCACCTTTTAGAAATTCAAACCACTTCTTAACTCCCTGCAAACTCCACAAACTTGACTATAGACCCCTAATCACCTAGAGGGTTGAAATCGAATGTGGAAGTTTAAAGGATGAGTTCCTATAGGACTCTTTGGCCTTAGGACCTGCACTAGGTGGCCTGGTGCGGTGAAAGGGCTGACTTACACATACACTACACCTATGCACTACACTTTCACACACCTCCTAAAACACACCCTTACCTAACTTGACTTCACGACTCATGTAGGTGATTCACATGGATGGTCCTTAACCCCTAAGCCTGCATGCTAAGAGGGTTAGGAACAACATGGTGAATGCCTCGAAATGAGTCCCTTCATGGCTCATGTGGGCTTGATATGGCTTCATGGCTCAACAAAAATGATTTCATTCCACTTACATCCACCCGATCTTCAATTTTCCAAATTTTCGATTTTTGACCCCGGGACCCTACACCCACCAACTCTACCAAATGCACTTGAAACTACCCAAATTTCTCAAAAATTCCCAAATTACCCAAAATTCTCCAAAATCAATCCCAAACATTCCCACATCACTCAAACTGATCATCCATATCCAAAAATATCAAAAATCCCAAAATACCCCCAATACCTTCCAAATACCCAAAATACCCCTTTGACCCAAAAATCCAAAAATTCAGAAAATTCCCAGAAAATTCCAGAAAATCCCAAATATTCCCAATTTCATTTTGTCCAACTACACCATGGGCCAATTTTGTCAATTTACCCCACTTTTGTCAAAACCCCCAATTTGACCCATTTTAACCCAAAGTAAACCCAATGTCAAACCAAATCTACCCAATTGATCCCAATTCTGGTCCAATTCAATTCTAAACTTCAATTCAACATCCCCAACACCAATCTAGACCAAAGACAAGCTTAATTTGATTGAAATTTGGGTCCAATTTCACTTTTGGCCTTAAAGCCCAATTTGGACCTATGACCCAAACCTAACCCAAATTCACCCAATTCAACTCCAATTAACCCCAAATCTTTTCTAAACCTTTCTTAACATCCCCATAAACAAAACACTAACATGATTTGCCCAAAACTTTGATCCAAACCCTACTCAAGTTCAACCCAAAGCTAAAAGGCCCAATTTTGACCTAAACCCAAACCTAGCCCAAATGAGCCCAAATCCCAAAATCAAAACCCAACCAAAGCCAAAACCTCTTTGAAACACTCCCATAAACATTTCCCAACATTAATTTTACATCAATTTCAACCCTAGCCCAACATTGGCCCATGCTAGCCTATTTTGGCCCACCTTAGCCTCTTTACCGAAAAGCCCATATCCGATCCAATTCAAACCCAAATCACCTCAAATTTGTTTCAAACCACTCATGACACATCCCTAAACTAAACTCAACAATTATTTGGCCCAAGCCTTTACCAAAATTTCATCCCAAAATCCATTTTAAAATTCAAAAGCCCACTTTCCTAAACCATTTAAAAGCCCATCTAAAACCATTTCAATGAGCCCAAAATCTACCCTAAAGCCCACATGACATTTCCATTTGCCATCCACTTAATCAAAGCCATTACCTAAGTCCTAAATCCATCATCAAATCATTCCAAATCAAGTTCCATACAAATTTCCATCAAATTACCAAAAAATTCCTAAAATCCATTTTCATGAAATTGACGAAGCTTTCCCCAAGCCAAAAGTGAGCCATGAAGCCATGCATGAGCCACATGTGAGCCATGAGAGCCTTGGACACTCCACCATGCCATATTGGGTAGGAAGGAGGGCCCCTTTCCTTAATCCCTAAAGCTCATTAGCCTTAATCATGATTCACCTAAACCTAAATTTAATCCAAATATATTTGGATGGAGACTTCTCCATGCCAAACCAGCTGATCCATTTGATCCCCCACGGCACCCAAGGCCACCTTGAAGGGTGCACCAAGCCCAAATGGGTGAGTTGACCCATTTAGACCCAAAACTAGCCATGCCCCATTCTACTTTGGATCAAAGCCTTTACACTTGGCCATTGCCGATTGCTTGCACTAAACACCCAACCACGGCCCACCCGACCTTGAGGGTGACCCATGCACGGCCGGCCGGCCACCCGATCGCCGGAAAACGCCATGCCCGAGACCTTGGGAGTGAGCCGACTTTGGAATTCCACCTTGCTGAGCCGCCCCATGCCCAATGGCCACCATGGCTGTTCTTCCGATGACCAAAGCGGCTCGATCCCGACCCTTGGCCACCCCGAGAGAGCCTCCGGCCATGCCTATTTAAACACCACCCCCTCTCGGCCATGAGGAGAGAGTTGCAAAAACCTTGCCAAAACTGCGCAAAATTGTTCCGGACCCCTCCTCATACACGAGCACTTGATCCCCGAGTGAGATCCCCCGCCATTTCTTCTCTGTGAGCTCGATTTCGAGTTGAAATCCAAGCCCAAAACCAGGACACTCCTCCACGGTGAGCCAATCCCCAAATTGATTGTCTCTACACCTTCACTGAGACCGAGGGAAGGTGTCCACCGATAAAAGCCCCATCTCCGGACCACCCGGTTGCTCCGGACTCCAAGCTTTGTGATCGAGTTGTGGTCGAAGTTCAACCTAGACAATTCACCGGACCGGGAGACTTCATCCGGAGCTTGCCGGGATCCAATCGAAGGTGCAACAACTCTCAGATCGAAGCTTCACTTCTCTGAGCAAAGGTATGAGCTAGTTCTTCATCCCGAGCTTCTGGAGATTCTCCATTTTAAATGCCTTAATTTCAATGCATGTTTACCGTATGGATGTGTTCGTCTCTTCGAGACGAATCCATAGAGCATAAGAACACGAAAATCCATTGAGAATCGAGTGAGTTCTTAGGGTTAGAGTGTGGACGGTCACGGGATCGCACCAGTCATGGACGATGAACGGATGCCGTCCATTTAATACACGCGCGGACGGACGGCTCAGATGGCGTCGGACCAGGAGACGGTACGAGAACCGCGGGGCCCGGGTTGCCGACTCGGATGGCGGCGTCGAATGGGAGCGCGCCACGCGGCATTTCGGAGGCTGCCGAGGTTGACGCGGCGCCGCGTGGATAAGTAGATAAATAGGGTATTTTCTATTTATTTAATTCCCGAAACTTTAAAAATCCATATCTTTGTGTAGAAAAATCACAAAAATAAAATAAAAATACCCTCTTGCTCGGTGAACGAGAGGAGAATAATGTGGAAAAGAAATTAATTAATTTTGTCCAGTATTTTATTTTTAATTAATTATTTACTCCCTGCATTGTTTTAATTCTCCATGCATGTATACAATTCACCATGGCATGAGACCATAGGGCTTTTGAAGCCTCCGAACTTGGGGACATTCCCTGAATTTTCCAAGGTCGGAGGCCATCTCGTGAAAAGTTATTGATTTTTCAAATGCATGTTGCTGATTTAAGTATTTTAATTTCAAAAATTAGCATGTTGTGAAATAAATTCTAGGAAAATTTGGTGATGTTCCTTATGACCGAGAGAACCCTAGGAAAAATAGGATTTGAGTTAATTCACTTAAATTAACCCTAATTGGCTTAAACACCCAAAATAGGTCTCTAATTAATTAGAGTTAACCATAGATCAAATTGACTTGAAATCAATTCTCCACTGACCTTTAGGATCAGAGGAATCCATCATAAAAATTTGAGGTCAATTGGACTTGGTTAGCCCACTAATTGGGTTAATTAAGCCACTTAGCCATTTTAAACTTTAAAAATTCATAACTTTCAAAATATCTTTCAAAAATTCACCAAATTGGTTTTGGAGTCTCTCTGATATCAGGGGAGTTTAAGAAAATTAAAATTTCAATTTTCTAAAAAAGTTGATTTTTAATATTATTTTAATATTTTTAATAATTAAAAAATGATAAAAATCACAAAAATAATAAAATTCACCAAAATGTCATATTTTGAATTTTAATCACTTAGGAACAAGTCCCATATTTTTCCTAGGTCTATTTAGTGAGATATTAATTTTTAAAGCTCTAGGGTAATTTTAAAATTAAAAAAATGTATTTTCTAGCATTTTCACCAAAATAATTATAATAAATCAAAGAAAAATCAGAAAATTGCAAAGTTTGGTTCTCTGGAATCCTTGATATCAGAGAGAATTTTAAAAATTATAAAACTTATTTTTCAACATTTATTTTATTTTTAAATTAATTAATACTCCAGAATTTAAAATAATTCTAATAAATAAAATATAATTCAAAAAATTACAAAATTTGGTCCAAGTGGTCCTCTGGTCATTAGGAATGTCCCCTAATTTTCTTAAGGACAGAAACTTTCCCTTGGTCATGTTATTGAATTTTCCTTGGAAATTTCTCTTTTCTACAAAAAATAATTATATAAATAAATTAAATACAGAAAAATCACATTTTCTCCTCTCATGTCTTCATTGACACATAAGTGAAGTCACATAAAAATTTCAAGTTCATTTGAGTTCAATTTAGTGAGTTATGAAATTATTAGGCTTAAAGGGCAAAATGGTGATTAAAATTTTAATCCTTAATTAGGACTTTAGGTTTAATAAAAAAATTAACAAGTAAAATATTTGATCCTAATCTGATTTGGATGATTGAAATTTAATAATTAAAGGGTAGAAACCCATTAAGCAATTTAAAATGATTAAACTTTAATTAAATAATTAATTGAATTTGGAAGAATAATAAATTTGGAATTATTAAAATAGGGATATTATTAGGAAGAGATTTATCCTTTAATTTAAAAAAATCCCTAAATTAATCATCTCATTAATACTCTACTCTTAATTAAAATGATAACTCAAATTTAAAATATTAAAAGACTTAATCATTAAATTAAATTAAATCATTAAACTTTTTTTAAAAATTTTCAACTAAATTAAATTAAATTAAGATTAAAAGTTGAATTAAATAAAATTAAATTAAGTTAAATTAAATAAACAAATTAAATCAAATTAAATGAATTAAATACATTAAATTAAATAAATAAATAAAATTAAATTAAGTTAAATAAAATTAAATAAACAAATTAAATTAAATTAAAATTAAATTAAATTAAACTAAAATTAAATTAAATTAAATTAAGAAATTAAATCAAATAAATTAAATTGAATTAAATTAAATCAAATCAAATTAAATTAAATAAATTAAATTAAAATAAAATAAATTAAATTAAATTAAGTTAAATTAAATAACCTCACTTAAGACATGAAGAAATAAATCTAAAATAACTTGAACACTATTCCAAACTTAAATCATTAATTTGAACTTAAATTTGGATCACAAATCATTAAATATCATTTGCCCTTAGGAGCCTTAGTTATCATAACTCCTAAGTAGAACATTAAAATGAAATGTTACTTCACTTATAGGACATTCGAATGTCCTAGTTCATCTGAGCAAGTTAACAAAACTTGAAAATCTCGGACGATTGATTCATTTACACAATTAAATTCATTTGGACTTGAAACAATCCCAGAAATATTGAAAAGATGTTTAAGATTTTTCTTAAGCACTTACTCAATATGATAGGATATTTACAAGAACAATTGAACTTAATTGTTCTTTGATGAAGAAAATCGTCTTCAAACTAAAAACACGAGAGAACCTAGACGTCATAGGAAATGACTAGCTATAGGATTAGGAACTTGGTAGAAAACCAAAACCTTTCCCTTAGCTTTACCTAGGAACTTGCTTAAATATCCTAACCGTGTTTTAAGTGCAGCTTGGAATGACGGGAAGACCCTCCAGGTACGCTTTTATTTTATTGCAGTTTATTTTATTGCAAATGCACTTTATTTTTCTTGCATGATAAACAACGGTTGCATGAAAACCGACACCTTTAGGACAGAAACCAAAACTGAAACCCATAACTAAATTAAAAGACATTACAAGATAAAATTCACCTCCACAACATTCCAAAATATAAGACAACTCAAAATTTAATCACAAACGGAACAACAAAACTACAACTACAACTAAATTAAAACGTCTCATTGAATGATCGGGAATACCTCGGATGATGTAACCCACGTGTTGCTAACGGGATTTCCCATGGTCTAAATGAAAGTGCGGAACTCATTTAGTTGAGTTTAGCAAATTCATACGGACTAAGTGAATTCGATGAAAATAACGGTGCCGGGATGACGGAACCGTGGGATCTTAATCGGTTCTGTTTAATCAACTTTAAGATCTGTTTTAATTAAAACACAAAAAACACGTGGAAATTAAGACTTTTCTAAACCAAGACACTTCTCTCATCTCTTGATTTATGATTTCTAAAACTAAACCTCTGCAACAACAAGGAGCTCGGAGCATGGTGGGCAGCACGGCCATCGTCGTCAGCAAAACTTGAACCTACTTCAACAAAACTTTCTTAGAATTAAATAACAAAGCCATAGGACTTCGAGGTAGTTTGCCTAGTGCAATATAAATCCTTAACTCTTCGTTAGGCATTTGCATTGCAAATTAAGCCCTAACCGGTCTTAGGATTCCGAGGTAGTCGTCCGATACGACATAAACCCTCATATCTTCTAGGCGATTTGTATGATTCGATCATATAAATATAAGCCCTAATCAACTAAAATTGGCAAGATTAAAACATTAAATAAACATTAGGACTTTCCTAAATCCAAGCCAAACAATAGGATAGTCGGGAAATTACCGAAGTTCGCTTCGAATCCGTAATTACTCCTACTTTTCTCCCCTTGGATTCCCAAAATAAAATGTTCCAAATTTGATCCATTCCCTATTGAAATTCCAAAATCCAATCCTTTGAAAACCTTAAACTTTGAAATTCTTGAGAGCGAATTATTGATTATTATCGAGAGTTTTCTTAGGTGATTCCCGTCACTTAAGATGTAATTAACTATAGGGGCTTGCCCTTATAGGGAACTTTAAGAACCCGGGTAATATAAACCCTGTTTAATGTTTTCATATTAAGCGAGGGAATTTGTCGGCTTATAAAATTGGTTCGCGAGACCAAACGGATGTCACAAATCCTCTAGTTTATTTAGCAGAGCCCCACCATCGAGCGGTGTGTCTATCCTTAGGGATAGATACACGGTTTGTGGTGCGGTGCTCGTTCATGTAAACTATTCGGGATGTGAGATCGGTTTGATTTCATATCTTAAAACTTTCAAATTTAAAATTATTTTCAAAATCAAATAGTACTTTCTAAACCATATATATATTTAAATTAAATTTAAAATACGCCGACATATTTACGTAGGCGAACCCCTTTCAAAATAAAACACACAACCTAAAAAAAAATGCCGACATATTTACAGCGACTCATCTGGGGAATAGTTCCTCTCTCCATTTTAATCAAATAGTTACTGCTTTCAAAAATCGGTAGTGTATCCATGTCCCTAATGGATCAAACTACCCGTCTTTCCGTTGGAATACTATGTTCATTTCTACCTTGAACAAGTATAACCAACATTCTCTCGGATTTAGGAGCCATCTGTTTAGACACCCCTAAACGAGAGAGGTTCCGAGATCCTTTACCTCATTTTGAGGTGGGGTGGACCCCCAATAGGTGTTAGTTTAGGAGTGATCCTTCGGGTCGAGAAGTCTTGCTTAAGACTCTCTTTTCCTTTCCAACTCCGATTCAGATTCCTTACCTTCTCTACACCTTTGAACACTCCGTTCTAAATAAACAAACCTTTTAATAAGTGATTCCTTCTTATAAATACATGAACATGAATGAGTTCGGACTCTTTTCGATTCCTTTCTTTTCGTCCTAAAGAAAAGAAGCATAACTTGGGACTGACAACCGAATCTACCCCGCGAAATGGAAGCCCCGAAGCCGATTTTTCCTTCACCAATGGATGGACCTCGGCGTCTATAAGGATGAGTTGCCCGACAATGGAATCATCCGATTTGGACAAGGATTTGAAAACACGAACGTCAAGGTCACCAACGTCTCCCTCTTTGCATCGATGAACAAGGTATCCGAAGCCGAAGAGCCGCCTGCTCGAGTTCGACCTTAGGTCGACCCAAGAATTCCCTCCTCCGCAAAGGATCCCGACTAAGAGGAGTACCGAGCGTCCACGGGAGGACTGTTCTTTCTACCCCCATCTGGTCTAGTTGTTTCGCACTCTGCCCCGACTTTTGCCAAGTCAAAGGGGAAAGAAATCCAAGATTATGATGGACACGTTACCGTGGAGGGTACGGATCTTCTGTAAGACCTTACGTTTTCGAGATCGGGTCCGGTTCAAGAATTCCGTCACTAACAAAGACCCGGAGAAGAAACGAAATAGAAGGATCGCTAAAGAAACCGAAGTCGCTGAAATTGCTTTCCTAGAAGAAATTCCGGAAGCGCCGGAATATACACCACTTGCCTGAATACATACCACTCTTGGGAGGAAGCGAGGTTTCATCCCCTCTCCGCCGCAGAAGATGAAGAAAATATTCGCAAAATTGCTGCCAAATTACCACAGCCCGCATATTACAACGATAGCCGCAAGAAAAGAACTAGAACTACGCCGTTTGCTCGACTGCAAACTTTGGTAGAAAAGTTAGCGAAGAAGGAAAACTGCCCCATATCAGAAATTCTACGGAGGATAGGGCGGGTGCCAGTCAAATCCCGTCTTGGGCCCCGAGTAGAGCCCGCCATCATGGCAGAAAAGCCAAGTAAAAGAATGAAGGCTAGTCCGCCTGTTGTCGTCTCAGGATTACAGATTAGGGAGGATACCACCTTCCGAGCATTTGGTCGACGGACCATCCGGTCCTAGACCTTCTGTCTGCTAGAGGGATGGTATGGCGTCCCACTACTTGGGCGATTGAGATTGAAACAACAACCCGAGAAAGAAAGTCTTGCCGGGAGACTTGAATCTGAAGAAAGTACTACCGCGATGAAGGGGACTCGTGAGAAGGAGACCCGGCAGCTACCGCACGACAACCACGAAGACACACAGAAAGCCCCGTTAGAAGATGCCATGGAAAAGTTGAGAACCGATATCCGACGGTTGGCAAAAGAAAGAGAGGAAAAGTTCGGAGACGAGATTGATTCATCGGAATTTATGGACGACGAATACGCGGAAATCAACATGGTTGAGACACGAGCTTCATCGGCTTCGCAAGGTGCTCCTGCGGCCGCGGAAGAGAGGAGCCGAGGCGATGAGAAGACGGCTTCGGGAAAAAGACGACACGATCGCTCAAATGGCGAAAAGGATGGAAGAGATGGCCGTAGCTCGGCCACTCTCCGGAGTCGAAGTACAACCACAAAGGGAAACACCCCCGGAAGTCATTCACATTGTAGACGGAGGAAAGGAGATTACGTCCGTCGATGGGGATGATCGGTGAAAAGGATACAACACGGAGTATGATTCCTGAAAAGGATATCAAGAACTTGGTGGAACGAGCGAGTGCGAAGCCTTAGCACAATCAAAGAGCGGGACATCCATTCGGACGGGTAGACCTTACCCCGAAGAATTCGACGCTGTCCGATACCCGAAAGGCTTCGTACCACCTGCGTTTAAGACCTTCGATGGAACCGGGAACCCTCGACGAGCATGTAGCACACTTTCGTGCCAGCTGTTGCAATGCGGCGGGAGCGATGCATTACTCTTCCGACGAGTTCGTCGGCGGTCCGTCGGGAATCGCTTTCGGCCGGTATGCGGAATTACCAAACGGTTCGGTTAAGACATTCTCGGAGCTAGAGAACCTCTTCATCGAACGATTCGCCGGAGCTCGGCACCACATCACTATAGGTGATTTAGTGGTAGAGAAGCGAAGCCGAATGAAACTTTGGTGGATTACATACTCCGATGGAGGAACTTAAGTATGAAGTGTGAACCACAATCGCAAGAACAGCATGCGATCGGCATTTTGCTAAAAAGCATTCACGGCCCGATAGCACTTCTCCTCGAGGGATTTACTATTAAGACTTTCGAGAAGTTGTTAAGCAAGGCCGGAAGCTTGCAAGAGGAGGCAAAGCAATTAAGTTTCACCGACAAGACGGATAAACAAAAGCTCGTAAAGACTTTTGAAAAGAAATCCGGGATCGTCGCAGCGGTTGACAAAGGCAAGCAACCGATGCAAATACCACCGAACGGCCGCGAGCAACCACTACGGAATTACCGGCAACCCCGGCCCGGCTATCGGTCATCTCCGCAATATGAACAACCACCTCGTCGGCAACGTACATTAAGAGAGCTTTTGAGCAGAGAATATCCGTTCAAGAATGAGGCAGTGCCAAAAATGTTCCGTAGTCTGATGAAGACTCCGGATTTCCAGCTGCCAGAGCCTAAAAGACCAGAGGAAGTCAACAAGAAGGGTGATCCCAACTTTTGCCCTTACCACCAAATGCTTGGACACAAAATAGAAGATTGCATTACCTTCAAAAGTTGGCTCGATGACAACTCGCGGAAAGGGAATATAACGATCCCGAAGGAGTACATGAAGGAACCCCGGAAAGGAGGTTCCGTCGATGTTATCTCGGTCGATCCCATCATTCCGATAGATCCCTATACAGCCGACGATGGATGGACTACCGCTTGGACGAGGTCTTCGAAAAAGATTTTAGACGAGCATCCGGACCGCTTCGGCACAAGCTTCAATTCAGAGTTTGAAACACAGTAAGCCGGTACTATCACTTGCGATAGAAGAACCACCTCGACGAGGAGACGATTGAAGAGAAGAAGAAAATTGACGAAGAAGAGAAGGCTGAGGCACCTAAGGCTAGACTAGGGGCGCTTATCCTAGGATAGTTGTTTCCGATTCGGGGGAGAAATCCCTCGAACCCCGACTCTGTATGATTATCTCGCTCACTTCGGTGGGATCATATAATGATAAGGGTGATGGCGTTGGCTACGTTTTGACTGTTTCTAACAATTACGTAACTAACGATAATCCGAATATCGATTTCGATACCAACGACAATTCTCAAATCATACACAATCTCGACGATCACAATAACGAAGAAGACATCCATCGAGGAGGCTACGAGAGTTCAACAAGCAACGAATCTATCTGCGAGTTTCGAGGAGCTCCGATCACGATAGAGTTAGAGCCTTCGGACTGCGAAGCTAATCCGGAAGAGCACTGTCATTCCGATTCAAGAAGAGACACGGCAAGCTCAACAATAGATTCGGAAGAAATTACGAAGTCAACTTAAGGAGTGGAAAAGTTCTACCTCCGAGAATGGGTCCAAAAGACAAAGGAAAGCGGTGGTTGTTCGGGAAGAACCAACCCGTGCAGAAGAAATACCCATTCGAGAAGAAGCGGAGACACATGAAAACAAAGTAGACTACAACGTGCTTAGCCCATCTTAGGAAACTACCGCACAGGCCGAGCATCTACGACGCTCTCATCTTATCAAAGGAGATGAGAGAAGCTCGATCGAGGCCTTACTTGATCCGGAAATTTGCTTAGCTCAAATGGCCGGAGAGTCCTTAGATGAGGTTTGCTCGTTAAAGGAACATCGAGGTGTTACCTTCACGAGACGACGACCTACTACTTGGAACGGCAGATCACGACCGACCGTTGTACATTTCGATTACTAATCGGAAGATTTACACTCTCCGGAGTATTGGTGGATCCGGGAGCATCAATCAATATAATGAATCTTCGAACGCTAGCATACTTGGAAATTGATGCCCGCGAGCTCGAAGCGGACAAAATGTTATTAAGAGGATTCGACCGGAAAGGAGAAAGAGCCCTCGGCTCCATAACACTGCCGATGAAGACCGGTGACTTAGCAAAGACAACCGCGAAATTTCACATAATTGATTCGAAACATCGTTCAACGCTCTACTTGGGCCGACCATGGATACATGAAAACGAGGATGGTACCATCATCTCTACATCGGTGCATCGAATACTACGATGGAGGAGAACGAGTGTATCAAAGGTGACTTACAACCATTCTCCGTACATGAAATTGGAATCCACGAGGATGCGGCTTATTATGCACCACCGAAGAAAACGATCTTCTCCGGAGATACTATAACAAATGAAGCAAAGAAAGTTCGGGACAACGAAGAACACGAAGTTCTAGTCCAACGATCACTCACCACTCCCTTACGGCGAGATGGTGAAGGTTTCTCCACAACTCGCATCCGAGGTCGAGGCCGGGGACGAGGTCGTGGTAGAGACATTAGGACGATTGGACAGACGAAACCAACCATCAATGTTGATTGGGAAGATAGTTCCGAAGGAGAAAAAGAAATCAAACAAGAAGCAGCGATAATAAGTCAAAAGAAGCCGCAATTCAAAATCCCTCTCGAAGATGAAAGAGACGAAGAATATAAATCGATGTACGAGAAAATTAACCACTATGTACATACTATGACCCTGACCCCGATCCATTCTAATAAGATCGAGGGTATGGAGGTCAAAGAGATACGTAGCGGTGGTGCAAAACCAATCAAATTCTACCGTGATGCTTCTTCCTCCAAAACTGAAAATAATGTACAATTTGAAGATGCTACTTCATCAGAATTAATGGAATTGCCTTTTGAGTGGTACTCTCCCTGTGTTCAAAATTTAATTCAGCGTGGTTTCTTACCTCGACGAGTGGACAAAAGGTCGATCACAACGTTTTGAAAATTTACGGAATAACTCCGGTCGTCACCCGACTCAAAGCATGGTCTCGGATTCGGCACGGTAGGATCGGTTGACGATGCCGAATTTTGCTTGGTTGTCACTCGCGGGTCTAATGAAAACTGCATGGAAACTACGGATGAACTCGAAGATTTACAAATTGGAGACGCTCCACCGGAATTCGAAGAAGAAATCAAATCTACGATAGATGAGTTAATAGAAGTTAACTTAGGTACTAGCGAAGAGCTCAGACCTACCTTTGTTAGCTCTTTACTCAATAAAGAAGACTCCGAAGAAATAATCAAGTTATTAATGGAATTCAAAGACTGTTTTGCTTGGAGCTACGATGAGATGCCGAGGTTTAGCTCCGGAGGTCGCGATCCATAAACTAGGAGTGGACCCTACTTCGTTCCGATCGGACGAGGTCCCGGAAGAATGCGTCTAGAAATCGAACAACAAGTCATAGCTGAAGTTAAAAAGCTAATAGACGCTAAATTTGTCCGTGAAGAACAATACCCGACTTGGTTAGCCAACGTGGTACCGGTCAGGAAGAAGAATGGTCAGATCAGAATTTGTGTGGATTTCAGAGATTTAAACAAGGCATGCCCGAAAGATGAATTCCCGCTACCGATCCCAGAATTAATGATCGACATCGCTTCAACACATGAAATATTCTCGTTCATGGATGGATCTTCAGGATACAACCAAATAAAAATGGCTCCAGAAGATGAAAAGCTTACAGCATTCAGAACGCCGATCGGAGTATTTTGCTACACGGTGATGCCATTCGGATTGAAGAACGCGGAGCGACCTACCAAAGAGCAATGACAAGAATTTTTGATGATCTCATCCACAATCAAGTCGAATGCTACGTGGACGATGTGGTCATCAAAAGCAAAGTAAAGGACAACCACTTGTATGATTTGAGAATTGTTTTCGAACGGTTAAGACAATTTAACCTTAAGATGAATCCCTTAAAATGCGCCTTCGGCGTCACCTCCGGGAAATTCTTAGGATTCGTCGTCCGACATCGTGGAATTGAAATCGATCCGGAGAAGATTAAAGCCATCTTAGAAATGCCGCCTCCCAAAACCTTAAAACAACTACGATCTTTTCAAGGGAAGGCTGGCATATCTTCGACGCTTTATCTCGAACTCGTCGGGTAGGTGTCGGCCTTTCTCGGCACTAGTTAAAAAGGACGCCAAATTTATTTGGGAAGAGAAATGCCGAGAGGGCCTTCGAGGACATTAAACAATATTTAATGACACCTCCTGTCTTAGCAGCCCCGAGTCTCGGGTAGACCGCTAATACTTTATACCGCGGCTTTAGACGACTCTCTCGGAGCCCTGTTAGCCGAGTCGATGATGAGGGTAAAGAAAATGCTCTTTATTACTTAAGCCGTCGTTTATCGCCGACGGAAATAAGGTATCCCGCAATTGAAAAGCATTGTTTGGCCACGATCTTCGCCGCTCAAAAGCTCGGGCACTACATGCTTTCTCATAAGGTCAACCTGATCTCGAAGTTTAATCCATTGCGATACTTGATGACTCGTCCAACGCTTTCGGCGGACTTGCCGGATGGTCGATGATATTATTGCAATTCGATATAACTTTCGTGCCTCTTCGTGCCGTAAAGGGACAAGTCTTAGCAGACTTCCTCGCAGCACACCCTTTGCGGCGGAATCTCCTCTCGATGACGATCCGCAGGATGAACAAATAATGAACCTAGAAGACCTTGATGATCGACGTTGGGAATTATATTTCGACGGAGCATCTTCGGCGCACAAAGACGAAGAATCGCAAGTGATAGTGCCCGGTAAGGCGGGAATCGGGCTAATCTTTATAACACCGGAGCGGGGGATGTTAAGATACTCCTACCACTGACGAGAACCATGTACAAACAACGAAGCGGAATACGAAGCCCTCATAACGAGACTGGAATTAACCATTCAAATGGGGATAACGGACATCAACATCTACGGAGATTCACGAGTTAATCATTCAACAGATCGCCGGACAATACAGAATTTTAAAACCAAGACTCGAGCAATACTTCCAGTATGCCATACAGCTGTTGGAACAGATTCCGAATGTGACAATCTACAAAATTCCCAGAAAAGAAAACGCTCTAGCGGATGCGCTAGCCCGTCTCGCAAAGGAATTTGCCTGTTTGCAAGATGAATCAGTGGAAGTGTCAGTTCACGGACGCCAGGTCCTATCACAGCTTGACATAGACACGATACACAAATCAGAAAAGGAAGAAGAATCAATTGCAGCAGTGACGAGAAAACACGGAAGATTGGCGACGACCATTAATGGATTACCCGCAAACAGGGAAACTACCGGACGATAGGTCATTAGCCCATCGGATCAAGAAAAGAACTGCGTCCTACGCATTAATAAACAACACATTATACGGAAGGTCTTTTGATCGAATGTGGCTAAGGTGCCTAAGCGGGTCCGAAGCCCGTGAAATTGTTAAGGAGGTGCATTCGGGACTCGTGGCGCTCACCGGTCGGGTCCAAAGATGAAAATGAAAATTAAAAGACTAGGGTACTATCGGCCCTCGATGATGACCGATCGCATGAAAATCGCCGAGAGCCGTCACCGGTGCCGAGTGCACGGAGTGGTTCTACACCAACCTCCAAATGTGCTACATCCGACAATTGCATCGTGGCCATTTGAATGTTGGGGCACGGATATAGTGGGTCCAATAGAACCGCCGTCGTCGAAAGGACATCGCTTCATTCTTGCGGCTACGGATTACTTTTCCGAGTGGGCCGAGGCGGTTCCACTTAGAGAAGTGAAAGCACATCACGTACTACAATTTTTCGAGAACCAAGTCGTCTACCGTTTCGGAGTGCCGCGCGAGATAATCTCGGATAATGGGTCGGCATTCGAAGCACACAAATCAACAATTTTGTCGGGAGACACGGAATCGGCGGCGATATTCAACAATTTACTACCCAAGAGCAAACGGCCTAGCCGAGGCTTTTAATAAAACTCTCGTTCAAATTTTAAAGAAGACTTTAGACGACAATAAGAGAAATTGGCACGAGAAGTTGTTAGAAGCCTTATGGGCCTACCGGACAACCTTCAGAACTCCTACGCAAGCTACACCTTACGCTGCGGTGTATGGGTCCGAGGCGAGTGTTACCTTTAGAGGTTCGGCTCCCTTCACTCGGAATCGCGAGTTGCAAATAAAATCACAACGGAAGAGAACGCCAAATTACGACTCGAAGAATTAGAGAGCACTGGAAGGAAAAGACTTGCGGCGCAACAGAATTTAGAATTATACCAAGCTAAGATGATTCGGGCTCATGATAAGCCGGTCCGCCCAAGAACCTTGAAAGTTGGTGATCTAGTTCTCGTTCTCGAAAGACCTATTCTTGCACACCGCAAGATAGGGGGAAAATTTGAACCCACTTGGGAAGGACCGTTTGTGGTTGAAGCGGTATACTCGGGAGGTTCCTACCGGCTAGTGAATTGCCGGGGAGAACGACATATGCTTCCGATCAATGGACGATACTTGAAAAAGTACTACGCTACTCGATGTTTCGAAGGAATGAACTTTCCATCCCTAGAAGCACGGGTGAGGTGATTACTTATGATCGGGTCCGAACCCAAAAATGACAAAAATGTGCTTAAAATAAATAAAATCTCGATAATAAAGTTTTCCTTGTTCTCTTTTCCAAATCAAATCTCAATTAAATTTCAAATTCGATCTTCCAAATCTCAAATCAAATTCTCGATCAAATTTCAAATCAAATCTCGATCAAATTTCAAATTCGATCTTCCAAATCTCAAATCAAATTCTCGATCAAATTTCGAATCCAATCTCGATCAAATTTCAAATGTGATCTTCCAAATTTCAAATCAAATCTTAAATCAAATTTCAACCGAGTTCAAACTCTTCATGTCAAATTTCAAATCTCAAATTCAATCTTTCCAAATTTCAAATCTCAGTCAAATTTCAAATTTCAAATTCGATCTTTCCAGATCTCACATCAAACCTCACATCAAATCAAACTTTTGGGTCGAGGATTTTACATCCAAGACTGCACTGCTTTAGGATTTTCTTCCTATTGCACTGAAATACATCAATTCAAACTCTTGGGTCGAGGATTTTACATCCAAGACTGCACTGCTTTAGGATTCTCTTCCTATTGCACCTTGAAATACATAAATTCAAACTTTTGGGTCGAGGATTTTACATCCAAGACTGCACTTGCTTAGGATTTTCTTCCTACTGCACTGAAATACATCAAATTCAAACTTTTGGGTCGAGGATTTTACATCCAAGACTGCACCTTGCTAGGATTCTTTTCCTACTGCACTGAAATACATCAAATTCAAACTTTTGGGTCGAGGATTTTACATCCAAGACTGCACTGCTTTAGGATTCTTTTCCTACTGCACTGAAATACATCAAATTCAAACTCTTGGGTCGAGGATTTTACATCCAAGACTGCACTGCTTTAGGATTCTTTTCCTACTGCACTGAAATACATCAAATTCAAACTCTTGGGTCGAGGATTTTACATCCAAGACTGCACTGCTTTAGGATTCTTTTCCTACTGCACTTGAAATACATCAAATTCAAACTCTTGGGTCGAGGATTTTACATCCAAGACCGCACTTGCTTTAGGATTCTCTTCCTATTGCACTTCGAAATACATCAATTCGAACTTTGGGTCGAGGATTTTACATCCAAGACTGCCTCTGCTTTAGGATTCTCTTCCTACTGCACCTGAAATACATCAATTCAAACTTTTGGGTCGAGGATTTTACATCCAAGACTGCACTCTGCTTTAGGATTCTTTTCCTATTGCACTTGAAATACATCAAATCGAACTCTTGAGGTTACGGATTTTACATCCAATACCGCATTATTCTGAGGTCTTTCCTCATTGCAATGACTCAATCTAATCGATTCGATCTTCTTTTGGGGTTGAAGATGTTACATCTAAAACTTCAAAATTCCAATTTTCATTCCAAATCAAATCCCTTCAAATTAATCTTGACAAACTTCAATCTAAATTGAAATTCCAAATTGAAATTTAAACTCACACATCATAACTTGAACATGAAACAAAACAAAATCTAAATTGAAATTTCTCCCATATCATGTGATTTGGGATTCACCTCCTTTTCCTTTCCCCGGCGAGAGTTCGGGAATCTCCGGTCTTAGAGATATACTCGACACTCCCCAGGCGGAAACTCTTCTACTTCGTCCTAAGTTTGTTACTTGGACATCCGTGTTGGTTTTGTTGATCGCTTCGGTCAACACCAATACGTGCGGTGTGCTCCGTCGGCTCACCACACCTATTGGGGGTCCATTTGTTGACCTCATTTTTGATGAGGTCTTCTCTTCTTCTCTTTAGTACTTAGGATCTAGCCTTAGGCTTTTCCTTTGACTATCTTAGAGGACTAGAATTGGGATCCACCTTTTAGAAATTCAAACCACTTCTTAACTCCCTGCAAACTCCACAAACTTGACTATAGACCCCTAATCACCTAGAGGGTTGAAATCAAATGTGGAAGTTTAAAGGATGAGTTCCTATAGGACTCTTTGGCCTTAGGACTGCCTGGGTGGCCTGGTCTGGTGAAAGGGCTGACTTACACATACACTACACCTATGCACTACACTTTCACACACCTCCTAAAACACACCCTTACCCAACTTGACTTCACGACTCATGTAGGTGATTCACATGGATGGTCCTTAACCACTAAGCCTGCGGCTAAGAGGGTTAGGAACAACATGGTGAATGCCTCGAATGAGTCCCTTCATGGCTCATGTGGGCTTGATATGGCTTCATGGCTCAACAAAAATGATTTCATTCCACTTACATCCACCCAATCTTCAATTTTCCAAATTTTCGATTTTTGACCCGGGACCCTACACCCACCAACTCTACCAAATGCCCTTGAAACTACCCAAATTTCTCAAAAATTCCCAAATTACCCAAAATTCTCCAAAATCAATCCCAAACATTCCCACATCACTCAAACTGATCATCCATATCCAAAAATATCAAAAATCCCAAAATACCCCCCAATACCTTCCAAATACCCAAAATACCCCTTTTGACCCAAAAATCCAAAAATTCAGAAAATTCCCAGAAAATTCCAGAAAATCCCAAATATTCCCAATTTCATTTTGTCCAACTACACCATGGGCCAATTTTGTCAATTTACCCCACTTTTGTCAAAACCCCCAATTTGACCCATTTTAACCCAAAGTAAACCCAATGTCAAACCAAATCTACCCAATTGATCCCAATTCTGGTCCAATTCAATTCTAAACTTCAATTCAACATCCCCAACACCAATCTAGACCAAAGACAAGCTTAATTTGATTGAAATTTGGGTCCAATTTCACTTTTGGCCTTAAAGCCCAATTTGGACCTATGACCCAAACCTAACCCAAATTCACCCAATTCAACTCCAATTAACCCCAAATCTTTTCTAAACCTTTCTTAACATCCCCATAAACAAAACACTAACATGATTTGCCCAAAACTTTGATCCAAACCCTACTCAAGTTCAACCCCAAGCTAAAAGGCCCAATTTTGACCTAAACCCAAACCTAGCCCGAATGAGCCCAAATCCCAAAATCAAAACCCAACCAAAGCCAAAACCTCTTTGAAACACTCCCATAAACATTTCCCAACATTAATTTTACATCAATTTCAACCCTAGCCCAACATTGGCCCATGCTAGCCTATTTTGGCCCACCTTAGCCTCTTTACCAAAAGCCCATATCCAATCCAATTCAAACCCAAATCACCTCAAATTTGTTTCAAACCACTCATGACACATCCCTAAACTAAACTCAACAATTATTTGGCCCAAGCCTTTACCAAAATTTCATCCCAAAATCCATTTTAAAATTCAAAAGCCCACTTTCCTAAACCATTTAAAAGCCCATCTAAAACCATTTCAATGAGCCCAAAATCTACCCTAAAGCCCACATGACATTTCCATTTGCCATCCACTTAATCAAAGCCATTACCTAAGTCCTAAATCCATCATCAAATCATTCCAGATCAAGTTCCATACAAATTTCCATCAAATTACCAAAAAATTCCTAAAATCCATTTTCATGAAATTGACCGAAGCTTTCCCCAAGCCAAAAGTGAGCCATGAAGCCATGCATGAGCCACATGTGAGCCATGAGAGCCTTGGACACTCCACCATGCCATATTGGGTAGGAAGGAGGGCCCCTTTCCTTAATCCCTAAAGCTCATTAGCCTTAATCATGATTCACCTAAACCTAAATTTAATCCAAATATATTTGGATGGAGACTTCTCCATGCCAAACCAGCTGATCCATTTGATCCCCCACAGCACCCAAGGCCACCTTGAAGGGTGCACCAAGCCCAAATGGGTGAGTTGACCCATTTAGACCCAAAACTAGCCATGCCCCATTCTACTTTGGATCAAAGCCTTTACACTTGGCCATTGCCAATTGCTTGCACAAACACCCAACCCTGGCCCACCTGACCTTGAGGGTGACCCATGCCTGGCCGGCCGGCCACCCAGTCGCCGGAAAACGCCATGCCCGAGACCTTGGGAGTGAGCCAACTTTGGAATTCCACCTTGCTTGAGCTGCCCCATGCCCAATGGCCACCATGGCTCGTTCTTCCCATGACCAAGCAGTGATCCCGACCCTTGGCCACCCCCGAGAGAGCCTCCGACCATGCCTATTTAAACACCACCCCCTCTCGGCCATGAGGAGAGAGTTGCAAAAACCTTGCCAAAACTCGCCAAAATTGTTCCGGACCCCTCCTCATACACGAGCACTTGATCCCCGAGTGAGATCCCCCTGCCATTTCTTCTCTGCGAGCTCGATTTCGGAGTTGAAATCCAAGCCCAAAACCGGGACACTCCTCCACGGTGAGCCGATCCCCAAATTGATTGTCTCTACACCTTCACCGGACCGAGGGAAGGTGTCCACCGATAAAAGCCCCATCTCCGGACCACCCGGTTGCTCCGGACTCCAAGCTTTGTGATCGAGTCGTGGTCGAAGTTCAACCTAGACAATTCACCGGACCGGGAGACTTCATGCGGAGCTTGCCGAGGATCCAATCGAAGGTGCAACAACTCTCGGATCGAAGCTTCACTTCTCCGAGCAAAGGTATGAGCTAATTCTTCATCCCGAGCTTCGGAGATTCTCCATTTCAAATGCCTTAATTTCAATGCATGTTTACCGTATGGATGTGTTCGTCTCTTCGAGACGAATCCATAGAGCATAAGAACACGAAAATCCATTGAGAATCGAGTGAGTTCTTAGGGTTAGAGTGTGGACGGTCACGGGATCGCACCAGTCATGGACGATGAACGGATGCCGTCCATTTAATACACGCGCGGACGGACGGCTCAGATGGCGTCGGACCAGGAGACGGTACGAGAACCGCGGGGCCCGGGTTGCTGACTCAGATGGCGGCGTCGAATGGGAGCGCGCCACGCGGCATTTCGGAGCTGCCGAGGTTGACGCGGCGCCGCGTGGATAAGTAGATAAATAGGGTATTTTCTATTTATTTAATTCCCAGAACTTGAAAAATCCATATCTTTGTGTAGAAAAATCACAAAAATAAAATAAAAATACCCTCTTGCTCAGTGAACGAGAGGAGAATAATGTGGAAAAGAAATTAATTAATTTTGTCCAGGTATTTTATTTTTAATTAATTATTTACTCCCTGCATTGTTTTAATTCTCCATGCATGTATACAATTCACCATGGCATGAGACCATAGGGCTTTTGAAGCCTCCGAACTTGGGGACATTCCCTGAATTTTCCAAGGTCGGGAGGCCATCTCCGTGAAAAGTTATTGATTTTTCAAATGCATGTTGCTGATTTAAGTATTTTAATTTCAAAAATTAGCATGTTGTGAAATAAATTCTAGGAAAATTTGGTGATGTTCCTTATGACCAGAGAACCCTAGGAAAAATAGGATTTGAGTTAATTCACTTAAATTAACCCTAATTGGCTTAAACACCCAAAATAGGTCTCTAATTAATTAGAGTTAACCATAGATCAAATTGACTTGAAATCAATTCTCCACTGACCTTTAGGATCAGAGGAATCCATCATAAAAATTTGAGGTCAATTGGACTTGGTTAGCCCCACTAATTGGGTTAATTAAGCCACTTAGCCATTTTAAACTTTAAAAATTCATAACTTTCAAAATATCTTTCAAAAATTCACCAAATTGGTTTTGGAGTCTCTCTGATATCAGGGGAGTTTAAGAAAATTAAAATTTCAATTTTCTAAAAAGTTGATTTTTAATATTATTTTAATATTTTTAATAATTAAAAAATGATAAAAATCACAAAAATAATAAAATTCACCAAAATGTCATATTTTGAATTTTAATCACTTAGGAACAAGTCCCATATTTTTCCTAGGTCTATTTAGTGAGATATTAATTTTTAAAGCTCTAGGGTAATTTTAAAATTAAAAAAATGTATTTTCTAGCATTTTCACCAAAATAATTATAATAAATCAAAGAAAAATCAGAAAATTGCAAAGTTTGGTTCTCTGGAATCCTTGATATCAGAGAGAATTTTAAAAATTATAAAACTTATTTTTCAACATTTATTTTATTTTTAAATTAATTAATACTCCAGAATTTAAAATAATTCTAATAAATAAAATATAATTCAAAAAATTACAAAATTTGGTCCAAGTGGTCCTCTGGTCATTAGGAATGTCCCCTAATTTTCTTAAGGACAGAAACTTTCCCTTGGTCATGTTATTGAATTTTCCTTGGAAATTTCTCTTTTCTACAAAAAATAATTATATAAATAAATTAAATACAGAAAAATCACATTTTCTCCTCTCATGTCTTCATTGACACATAAGTGAAGTCACATAAAAATTTCAAGTTCATTTGAGTTCAATTTAGTGAGTTATGAAATTATTAGGCTTAAAGGGCAAAATGGTGATTAAAATTTTAATCCTTAATTAGGACTTTAGGTTTAATAAAAAAATTAACAAGTAAAATATTTGATCCTAATCTGATTTGGATGATTGAAATTTAATAATTAAAGGGTAGAAACCCATTAAGCAATTTAAAATGATTAAACTTTAATTAAATAATTAATTGAATTTGGAAGAATAATAAATTTGGAATTATTAAAATAGGGATATTATTAGGAAGAGATTTATCCTTTAATTTAAAAAAATCCCTAAATTAATCATCTCATTAATACTCTACTCTTAATTAAAATGATAACTCAAATTTAAAATATTAAAAGACTTAATCATTAAATTAAATTAAATCATTAAACTTTTTTTAAAAATTTTCAACTAAATTAAATTAAATTAAGATTAAAAGTTGAATTAAATAAAATTAAATTAAGTTAAATTAAATAAACAAATTAAATCAAATTAAATGAATTAAATACATTAAATTAAATAAATAAATAAAATTAAATTAAGTTAAATAAAATTAAATAAACAAATTAAATTAAATTAAAATTAAATTAAATTAAACTAAAATTAAATTAAATTAAATTAAGAAATTAAATCAAATAAATTAAATTGAATTAAATTAAATCAAATCAAATTAAATTAAATAAATTAAATTAAAATAAAATAAATTAAATTAAATTAAGTTAAATTAAATAACCTCACTTAAGACATGAAGAAATAAATCTAAAATAACTTGAACACTATTCCGAACTTAAATCATTAATTTGAACTTAAATTTGGATCACAAATCATTAAATATCATTTGCCCTTAGGAGCCTTAGTTATCATAACTCCTAAGTAGAACATTAAAATGAAATGTTACTTCACTTATAGGACATTCAAATGTCCTAGTTCACTGAGCAAGTTAACAAAACTTGAAAATCTCGGACGATTGATTCATTTACACAATTAAATTCATTTGGACTTGAAACAATCCCAGAAATATTGAAAAGATGTTTAAGATTTTTCTTAAGCACTTACTCAATATGATAGGATATTTACAAGAACAATTGAACTTAATTGTTCTTTGATGAAGAAAATCGTCTTCAAACTAAAAACACCAGAGAACCTAGACGTCATAGGAAATGACTAGCTATAGGATTAGGAACTTGGTAGAAAACCAAAACCTTTCCCTTAGCTTTACCTAGGAACTTGCTTAAATATTCTAACTGTGTTTTAAGTGCAGCTTGGGATGACGGGAAGACCCTCCAGGTACGCTTTTATTTTATTGCAGTTTATTTTATTGCAAATGCACTTTATTTTTCTTGCATGATAAACAACAGTTGCATGAAAACCGACACCTTTAGGACGAAACCAAAAGCTGAAACCCATAACTAAATTAAAAGACATTACAAGATAAAATTCACCTCCACGACATTCCAAAATATAAGACAACTCAAAATTTAATCACAAACGGAACAACAAAACTACAACTACAACTAAATTAAAACGTCTCATTGAATGATCGGGAATACCTCGGATGATGTAACCCACGTGTTGCTAACGGGATTTCCCATGGTCTAAATGAAAGTGCGGAACTCATTTAGTTGAGTTTAGCAAATTCATACTGGACTAAGTGAATTCGATGAAAATAACGGTGCGGGATGACGGAACCGTGGGATCTTAATCGGTTCGTTTAATCAACTTTAAGATACTGTTTTAATTAAAACACAAAAAACACGTGGAAATTAAGACTTTTCTAAACCAAGACACTTCTCTCATCTCTTGATTTATGATTTCTAAAACTAAACCTCTGCAACAACAAGGAGCTCGGAGCATGGTGGGCGGCACGGCCATCGTCGTCGAGCAAAACTTGAACCTACTTCGACAAAACTTTCTTAGAATTAAATAACAAAGCCATAGGACTTCGAGGTAGTTTGCCTAGTGCAATATAAATCCTCGACTCTTCGTTAGGCATTTGCATTGCAAATTAAGCCCTAACCGGTCTTAGGATTCCGAGGTAGTCGTCCGATACGACATAAACCCTCATATCTTCTAGAGCGATTTGTATGATTCGATCATATAAATATAAGCCCTAATCAACTAAAATTGGCAAGATTAAAACATTAAATAAACATTAGGACTTTCCTAAATCCAAGCCAAACAATAGGATAGTCGGGAAATTACCGAAGTTCGCTTCGAATCCGTAATTACTCCTACTTTTCTCCCCTTGGATTCCCAAAATAAAATGTTCCAAATTTGATCCATTCCCTATTGAAATTCCAAAATCCAATCCTTTGAAAACCTTAAACTTTGAAATTCTTGAGAGCGAGAATTATTGATTATTATCGAGAGTTTTCTTAGGTGATTCCCGTCACTTAAGATGTAATTAACTATAGGGGCTTGCCCTTATAGGGAACTTTAAGAACCAGGTAATATAAACCCTGTTTAATGTTTTCATATTAAGCAGGGGAATTTGTCGGCTTATAAAATTGGTTCGCAGACCAAACGGATGTCACAAATCCTCTAGTTTATTTAACCGAGCCCCACCATCGAGCGGTGTGTCTATCCTTAGGGATAGATACACGGCTTGTGGTGCGGTGCTCGTTCATGTAAACTATTCGGGATGTGAGATCGGTTTGATTTCATATCTTAAAACTTTCAAATTTAAAATTATTTTCAAAATCAAATAGTACTTTCTAAACCATATATATATTTAAATTAAATTTAAAATACGCCGACATATTTCTGTAGGCGAACCCCTTTTCAAAATAAAACACACAACCTAAAAAAAAATGCCGACAATTGCATATTATCAGAGAAATTTAACATGGACTGAAGATTAGGAGTTCTACCACCCTTTTTTTCACTAGGGTGAGCAATACAATTGAAATCACCTCCAACAATCCATCCTTCATTCATATGATGGCTAATATGCAATAATTGAGACCATAGATCAGCTCTGCCAGCAAAAGAAGATGAAGCATAAATAAAAGAAGCAAAGCCCTTAAACTGATCCAATTCAAAATGAATATGAAGAAATTGAGAGTGATCTTGAAGAACATCAATCTTCAATTCCTTTCTATACAGCATCCAAATTTTGTTAGAGCAGTTAGTTATAAAGTTATAACCAACAAAAAACTTAGTAAATCTGTCAAAATTGGATTTAACTAGAGGCTCCAGCAGAACAATAACCCATAAATTATGAACCCTGTTAAAGTTTAATAACCTATTAAGGGAGCCAGGGTTGGCCACTCACCTAATGTTCCAGCATAGAAATTCAATCATGACTAGCTCTATCTCCTCTAGTAAGTCTAGAGAAGGAAGAATTAGAAGAGGCAGGAATAATGTTCTGTTCAGATAAATGTTTTAGTTCCAAGTACTTTTTCTTTTTCCTAGCATTTTGCACCACCCAGCTTTCATTTAGCTCTTTATTAACAGTAGCTAAAGCATAGACATTAATATCAGAATCTTTTTGAGATGCAACAACAGGATATTGCACAGCCTTAGATAAAACATCCATATGTTGAGAATAATCATGTAGCAATGCAGAATTTATAGTAGTTGGTACTTCAGTAACAGCAGCAGAAACATCAGGAGCAATTTTATCTTGTTCAACCAACTCAGTAGAAGGAACATCATTCATAACAATTTCAGTAATTTTACGAAGATTAGGACTGTCGACATATTTTTAGGTTATGTGTTGTATTTTGAAAAAGGGGTCGCCTACAGAAATTGTCGGCGAATTTTTAATTTAATTTAAATAAATAATTTGAAAAGTAGTATTTGATTTTGAAAATAATTTTAAATTTGAAAATTTTAAGATATGAAATCAAACTGATCTCACATCCCAAATAGTTTATATAAACGAGCACCGCACCACAAGCCGTGTATCTATCCCGAAGAATAGACACACTGCTTGATGATGGGGCTCGATTAAATAAACTAGGAGATTTATGACATCCGTTTGGTTTGCGAACCAATTTTATAAGCCGACAAGTTCCTCTGCTTAATATAAATGAATTAAACAGGGTTTATATTACCTGGGTTCTTAAAATTCCCTATAAGGGTAAGCCCCTGTAGTTAATTACATCTTAAGTGACGGGAATCACCTAAGAAAACTCTATATAATAATAGGTAGTTCTGCTCTCAAGAATTTCAAAGTTTAAGTTTTCAAGGGATTGAATTTTGGAATTTCAATAGGGAATGGATCAAATTTGGAACATTTTATTTTGGGAATTCAAAGGAAGAAAGGTAGGAGAAATCACAGATTCGAAGCGAACTTCGGTAATTTCCCGACTATCCTATTGTTTGGCTCGAATTTAGGAAAGCCCTAATGTTTATTTAACGTTTTGATCTTGCCAATTTTAATTAATTAGGACTTATATTCGTATGACACAATCATACAAACAGCCTCGAAGATGTGAGGGTTTATGTCGTATCAGACAACTACCTCGGAATCCTAAGACCGGTTAGGGCTTAATTTGTAATGCAAATGCCTAACAAGAGATTAAGGATTTATGTTGCACTAGGCAAACTACCTCGAAATCCTATGGCTTGGTTATTTAATTCTAAGAAAGTTTTGTTGATGTAGATTCCAGTTTTGCTGATGACGATGGCCGTGCTGCCCACCATGCTCCGAGCTCCTTGTTGCAGAGGTTTAGTTTTAGAAGTCAATAATCAGGAGATGAGAGAAGTGTTCTGGTTTAGAGAAAGTCTTTGTTTCCAAGTGTTTTTATGTTTTAATTAAAACAAATCTTAAAGTTGATTATAACAACACCGGTTAAGATCCCACGGTTCCATCCTTTCGGCATCGTTATTTTTATCGGATTCTCTTAGTCCAGATGAATTTGTTAAACTCAACTAAATGAGTTCCACACTTTCATTTACACCGTGGGAAATCCCGTTAGCAACACGTAGGTTACATCATCCGAGGTATTCCCGATCATCCAACAAGACGTTTTAATTTAGTTGTAGTTGTAGTTTTGTTGTTTTGTTTGTGATTACATTTTGAGTTGTTTTATATTTTGAAATGTTGTGGTGGTGAATTTTATCTTTTAATAACTTTTAGTTTAGTTTGGTTTCAATTTTAGGGACTATCCTAAAGGTGTGGGTTTTCATGCAACAGTTGTTTATCATGCAAGAAAAGTAAGTGCATTTGTAATATGGTAAATTGCAAGAAGGTAAATTGCAATAAAATAAAAGCGTACCTGGAGGGTCTTCCCGTCATCCCAAGCTGCACTTAAACACAATTTAGAATATTTAAGCATTTAAAGCATGTTCCTAGGTAAAGCTAAGGGAAGGGTTATGGTTTTCTACCAAAGTCCTACTCCTATAGCTAGTCATCTCCTATGATGTCTAGGTTCTTGTGCTTTGGTTTGAGGACGATTTTCTTCATCAAAGAACAATTAAGTCTAATTATTCTTATAAATATTCTATCATACTGAGGAAGTGCTTAAGACGAGTCTTAAACATCTTTTCAATACCTCTAGGATTATTTTAAGTCCAAGAGAATTTAATTATACAATGAATCAATCATCCAGGAGTTCAAGTTTTGTTATCTTGCTCAGTGAACTAGGACATTTGAATATCCTATGAGTGAAGTAACACTTCACTTAACACTCTGTTTAGGAGTTATGACAACAAGAGCTTTTAAGGGCAAATCGATGTTCAAGTGATTTGTGATTTTAATTTAATTCTAATCAATGAGTTTAAGTTTGGAATAGTGTTCAAGTTGTTTTAGATTTATTTTGAATTTTTTATGTCTTAAGTGATGTTATATTTAATTCAATTTTATTTAATTTAATTTTAATTTAATTTATTTTGGTTTAGTTTTAATTTTTTACTTATATAATTTAATTTTAATTTTATTTTAACTTGATTTTATTTTTGATTTTATTTTATTTAATTTAATATGTTTTAATTTAATTTAATTTAATTTAATTTAATGTGATTTAATTTAATTTAATTTAATTTTTAATTTAATTTAATTTAATTTAATTTAAATTTTAATTTAATTTAAATTTTAATTTGGTTTTATTTTTAATTTTAATTTAATTTAAATTTTAATTTAATTTTATTTTTTAATTTTAATTTAATATTTTATTTTTTATGCTTTAAGGATGATTTAATTTTAATTGTTAAAGTATTAATTTAATTGAAATTTTAAAAGGATTTAATTTAAATGTTTTAATTTTAATTTAATTTAATGATTAAGTCTTTTAGCATTTTAAATTTTGAATTTGGATTATCATTTTAATTAGGAATTAAATATTATTGAGGTGATTAATTTAGAGATTCTTGAATTAAAGAATAAATCTCTTCCTAATAATATCCCTATTTTAATAATTCTAATTTCTTCATTATTCTTCCAAATTTAATTAATTATTTAATTAAGGTTTATTTTAATTATTTTTTAAATTATTTGGTAGGTTTCTACCCTTTAATTATTTAAATTTCAATCATCCAAATCAGATTTAGGATCAAATATTTTACTCTTTTATTTCTATTAAACCGAAAAATTTTAATTATAGGTTAAAATTTTAATTACCATTTTGCCCTTCAAACTTACTAATTTCATAACTCACTAAATTGAGCTTAAATGAATTTGAAATTTTTTATGTGACTTCACTCATGTATCAATCAAGACATTAGAGGAGAAAATGTGATTTTTCTGTATTTAATTTATTTATATAATTATTTTTGGTGGAAAATTTAATAACATGACCAAGGGAAAGTTTCTGTCCTTAAGAAAATTATGGGAGATTCCTAATGACTAGAGGACCACTTGGACCAATTTTGGTGATTTTTTGAATTATATTCTTTTTATTATAATTATTTTGAGTTTTGGAGTATTAATTAATTCAAAAATAAAATAAAGGTTGAAAAGTGAATTTTAGATTTTTTAAAAATCTCTCTGATATCAAGGAAATCAAAGAACTAATTTTTACAATTTTCTAATTTTTCTTTGATATATTAGAATTATTTTAGTGGAAATGCTAGAAAATGCATTTTTTTGATTTTAAAATTACCTTAGAGCTTTAAAATTTAATATCTCATCATAGAGACTTAAGAAAAATATGGGGTTTGTTTCTAAGTGATTAAAATTCAAAATGTGACATTTTGGTGAATTTTATTGTTTATGTGATTTTTATTATTTTTTAATTATTAAAAATATTAAAATAATGCAAAAAATCAACTTTTTTAGAAAATTATAATTTTTATTTTCTTAAATTCCCTTGATATCAGAGAGGCTCCAAAACCAATTTGGTGAAATTTTGAAAAGTATTATGAAAGTTATGAATTTTTTAAGTTTAATTTGGCTAAATGGCTTAATCAACCCATTTGATAGGGCTAACCAAGTCCAATTGACTTCAAACTTTTATGGTGGGTTCCTCTGATCCTAAAGGTCAGTGGAGAATTGATTTCAAGTCAATTTTATGTATGATTAGCTCTAATTAATTAAAGCTCCATTTTGGGTGTTTAAGCCAATTAGGGTTATTACAAGTGAGTTAACTCAAAAACCATTTTCCCTAGGGTCCTCTAGTCATAAGAAATATCACCAAATTTTCCTAGGATTTTATTTCACAACGTGCTAATTATTGGAATTAAAATACTCAGAATAGTGACCTAGAATTGAAAAATCAATAACTCTTCATAGGGATGGCCTCTGACTTTGGAAAATTCAGGGGATGTCCCCAAATTCAGAGGCTTCAAAAGCCCTATGGTCTCATGTCATGGTGAATTTTATACATGCATGGAGAATTGAAATAGTGCAGAGAGTAAATAAATAATTAAAAATAAAATACTTGATGAAATTACATGATTTCTTTTCCACATTATTCTTCTCTATTTACTAAGCAAGAGGGTATTTTTATTTTATTTTTCTGATTTTCCTACACAAAGTTATGTATTTTTGAAGTTTAGGGAATTAAATAAATCAAAAATACCCTAATTTCCTACTTATCCACGCGGCGCCACGCCATCCTCGGCAGCTCCGAAAGGCCACGCGTCGTCTTCTGATTCGGCTTCGCCATCTGACTCAACGCGCCAGGGGCCCGCGGTTCATGCACCATCGCGCCGTCCGGCTCGATCCGGACCGTCCGCTCGATACACGCTCGATCCGACGGCTCCCGGTCATCGTCTACGGCCGGTGTGCACCCGTGACCGTCAACCTTCTAACCCTAATTTCTCACTCGATTCTCGACGGATTTTCGTGTTCTTATGCTCTATGGATTCGTCTCGAGGAGACAAACACATCCATACGGTAAACATGTATTGAAATTGACTCAAATTAAATAGAGAATCTCCGTAAGCTCGGGAGGAAGAGTGAGTCCATACCTTTGCTCGGAGAAGTGAAGCTTCGATCTAAGAGTTGTGTCACCTTCGATTGGGTCCAAGCAAGCTCCGGATGAAGTCCCTTGGGTCGGTGAATTGTCCGAGTATGATTTCGACCACGGCCGATTACAAAGCTTGGAGTCTGGAACAGATGGGTGGCCTGGAGAGGGGCTTTCACTGGGGAACTCCTTCTCTTGACCTTGTGCAGGTGTGGGTGAGTTTAATTTGAATTTGGTGGAGAATTGGGAGATGTCCTGGTTTTGGGTGGAATTTTGGCTGAGAAATTGGGCTCTGTTGGTGGGGATTAGGGCAAATTGTCACTGGGGATCAAGTGCTCTAAGTGTGGAGAGTGGTCTGGAGCAATTTTGGCAGGGTTTCAGTAAGGTCTGGTTCGAGCACCCCTCATGGCCGAGAGGAGGTGGTGTTTAAATAGGAGAGGGTGGAGGGCCTCCCGGGGGGTTTAAGGTCGGGGATCGGCTCCTCCGGTGAGGAGAAGAAGAGCTATGCTATCCATTTGGGTTGAGACAAGTCGGCGAGGGAGAATTGAATTTTTGGCTCCTCCCAAGGTCTCGGCCATGGTGTTTTCCGGCGGCCTGGTGGTCGGCCAGCCCGAGCACTTGGTCACCATCTTGTTCGGGTGGGTCGTGGTGGGGTTTAGTGCGATCAATTGGCCATGGACATGTGTAAAGGAGTTTGATTTAAATGGAATGGGAGAAGGCTCATTTTGGCTTGGTTTAGTTCAACTCATGCATTTGGACTAGGTTCACCATCCAAGGCTTGACCTTGGGCTGAGGGAAAATCATTTGGGTCAGCTGAATTGGGGTAGTGAAGTCCCCATCCATGGTGAGGTGGCTAAGCATGGTATAGTGTGTGACATGCTTAAGGTAAAAAAGGTTTAAGGGAGGTTTAAGAAAGAACCCCTCTTCTTGCCATAAATGGACTAATGACAAGTCAAAGCCCTCATGGCTTCATGTGGCTTGAGAATGGCTTGTTCATGGCTCCATTTGGCTTGGGAAAAGTTTAGTCGACTTCATAAAAATGGATTTTAAGGATTTTGGATATTTTGGTGGAAAGTTGGATGAAGCTTTATTTAGAATTATTTGATCATTGGATTAGGACTTAGGGATGATTTTTAATTGAATGCATGATGAAGAAGAGTGTCATATGGACTTTGGATGAATTTTTGGGCTTTTGGATTTGGTGGAAGTGGGCTTTTAAAGGCTTCATGGAAGTGGGCTTTTGGATTTTAAAATTGGCTTTTGGGATGAAAGTTTTGTGGAGGACCATGTCAAATAAATGTTGCAATTGGTTTAGGCATGTGTCATGAGTGGTTTGAAACAAATTTGAGGTGGTTTGGGTTTGAATTGGGTTGAATTTGGGCTTTTTGGTAAAGTGGCCAATAGTAGACCAAATTGGGTTAACTTGGGCTAATGTTGGGATAATGTTGAGATTAGTGTAAAATTAATGTTGAGAAATGTTTGTAGGGCTGTTTCAAAGAGGTTTCAACTTTGGTTGGGTTTGGATTTTGGGGTTTGGGCCTATTTGGGTTAGGTTTAGGTGTAGGCCCATGTAAAGAGTTTTGGCTTTGGGTTGAATTTGAGTGGGGTTTGGGTCCAAATTTTGGGAAAATTATGTTAATGTTTTGTTTGTGGGGATGTTAGGGAAGTTTTAGAAAAGATTTGGGGTTAATTGGAGTTGAATTGGTTTGGTTTGAGCTAAGTTTGGGTCATGGGTCCAAATTGGGCTTTAAGGTCAAAAGTGAAATTGGATTCAAATTCCAATCAAATTGGGCTTGGATTTGGTCTAGATTGGTGTTGGGGATATTGAATTGAAGTTTAGAATTAAATTGGACCAGAATTTGGGTCAATTGGGTAGGTTTGGTTTAACATTGGGTTCACTTTGGGTTAAAATGGGTCAAATTGGGGATTTTGACAAAAGTGGGGTAAATTGACAAAATTGGCCCATGGTATAGTTGAACAAAATGAAATTGGGAATATTTGGGATTTTCTGGAATTTTTGGATTTTTGGGTCAAGAGGGGCATTTTGGGTATTTGGAGGGTATTGGGGGTGTTTTTGGAATTTTTGGTATTTTTGGCTATGAATGATCAATTTGAGTAATGTGGGAATGTTTGGGATTGGTTTTGAGGAATTTTGGGTGATTTGGAGATTTTTTGGAAAATTTGGGTAATTTCAAGGGTTTTGGGTAGGCTAGGCGGGGTGCGGGGTCCCGGGTCAAAAATCGAAAATTTGGAAAATTGAAGATTGGGTAAATGTAAGTGGAATGGAACCATTTTGGGTTGAGCCATGAAGCCATATCAAGCCTAGATGAGCCATGAAGAGACTCATTTGAGGCATTCACTATGTTGTTCCTAACCCTCTTGCCGAGGGCTTAGGGGTTAAGGACCATCCATGTGAATCACCTGCATGAGTCAGGAGGTCAAGTTGGGTATGGGTGTGGTTTTAGGAGGTGTGTGAAAGTGTACTGTATAAGTGTAGTGTGTGTGTAAGTCAACCCTCACCAGACCAGGCCACCCAGGGCAGTCCTAAGGCCAAAAATTCCTATAGGAACTCATCCTTTAAACTTCCACATTTGATTTCAACCCTCTAGGTGATTAGGGGTCTACAATCAAGTTTGTGGAGTTTGCAGGGAGTTAAGAAGTGGTTTGATTTTCTAGGTGGTGGGTCCCAATTCTAATCCTCTAGGATAGTCAAAGGAAAAGCCTAAGGCTAGATCTTAAGTACTAAAAAGAAGAAGAGAAGACCTCGCCAAAAATGAGGTCAACAAGGACTGGATTCAAAAGTTTCAGGATCAGCAGCTGGTATACCAGTAGTAATTTCAACAGGAACAATATCAGCAATAGGCACTGGAGGGTTAGCAACAGATTGAGAATCAGAATTCTGAATATTTAAATTAGAAACTTCAGCATTTTTCAAAGGAACTGAACTAGTGTTAATAGTAGATTTTGAATTCTTGACAGAGGAAGGCCTAATTTCAGGATGAAGCTTGAAACAAGATTCCTTAGAATGACCAAACATTTTGCAATTGTGACGATGAACCGGTTTTTGTTCCATTATAACGAGTCGCCAATATCCATTGTGAGGAGAGCCTAGCCAAATTTCATCCACATCAGGTAATGTAATGTCCCTCTCAATTAAAATCCTAGCCAAGGAAGGCCTAGATAATTGAAAAGTAGACATATCCAATTTAAGAGGTCTCCCCAAAGCTGTACCAATAGCATATATCACCTGATGATTAAAAAACTGAAGTTTTAAGTTTGGTAGCCTATACCAAATGGGGATTATAGGAGCCTCTAGAATTGGGTCAAAATCAGGTGACCACTTAAGAATTTTCATATACCTTCCTTCAATAAGAATAAATTTTTTAGAGAAAAGATTGGCATAGTCTTCTTCTTTAGAAAGTTGAATCAAAATGTGCCTTCCATCAAATAATCCAACCTTCCAAGTACCAACCAGCTTGAGATCTTCAAAACATTTTCTAATAGTCTCCATCTTTGGATGGCCGAATTGAAACTTCCCAATTAAGGCACATTTATGTGCCTCAACAAGAGCAGAAATTTCAGAATCAGAAAATATTAAAGCAGGTTTGCCTCCTTTCTTTTCCACCTTCTTGATAAATGGACAATTCCCCTTACCAGCAGCCGAGTCATGATAGATTTGAGGAAAGACCAGTTTATCCAAATTACCATGACCAACAATTTCCACAAAAGATTTGCTAGGATTTGAAGAAGAAGGAAGATTTGAACTAGCCATGAATCAAGAACCAAAAAAAAAAAGAAATTGGACTAGAATAGAAAAAACTGGAAACCCGGGAAACCAAGAATTCAAAAAAGAGAAAGCAAAAGAGAAGAAAAGACTAGAAACTAAAAGAAATAGTCTCTAATCTTAAAAATCACCAACAAAAAACTACAAGAACAATCAGAAAACAAAATCCCGGCAAGAACTTCACTAGGAATTTGAAAATCACCTCAAGAACCTCCCTGAAAACCTGGAGCTTCTCTCTCATCATCTAATATATATTTCTAATATATATATATATATATATACATATATATATTTATAATGATTTTGTAAAGTCCAAACATTCAACGCAAGTATACGTATCATATCAAGTAATACAAGGCTCTAATGGAGTCCTGGTTATCGATCCAACAGGGAAGGTACGAGTCTTACAGTAGATAATGAAATACTGAATTCCAATACTCAAATTGCTATTAATATTTAATGTTTACTTGTACTACCAAGATGCAGAGAACAGTAACAATTTAGGAAACTACAATTACTTCTAATATCTTTAAAACAAAATTAACTAACAGACACACACTAAGCTATATATTTGAAAGGTTTTGATATATATGAAAAGTATCTTTCCTCTTGCAATGAGAATATGATGTGTGGATGATATGGAATGATTATCTATGGTATTGTGCCAAATAAGAGCATAAATGTTTCTTTCCCCTTAAAAGAGTACCCCCTCTTCCAAGCATTAAAAGAACATTGAAATATCCTAAGTTTAGTCACTAAATCTAAGGCTAGGCTGAGAGGATACCGACTCTCACTACGGAGCTCCCACTCACCCTTCACCTGAAGGCTAACCTTCGAGTTTAGTTACTAATCTTAGAACCAATTGGGGATCTCAGCCTGTCACCCTGAAACCTCCAATTTGAAGTCTATCAACACACATTTCCCTATTTATTTACACTCAATTCCCTTGAACTACGCAATTCATCCATGGAAATTGAAGGGATTCTTCATTATTGTTATAGGACACTAAATCCTTTCAGAGTTAATGTTCAACAACATATTTTAACAATTCAATTGGCCAGGTCAAAAGGAAATTAAGTTCGAAATGAAAAACCATCAAAATTTCATCAATACATTAAAAGCACTTCAAATCCACATCAACACATCACCACATCTCTATTCAAGAAGAAAGACGAAGGAGACTACCCGGAATTCATGAAGAAGACACAATAAAATATGGATTTTATATATAAAAGAAAATTCATACAAACCACAAAAGAAAATACAACTTATCTCTTTCTCTTCCCCAATGCAATTCCATTGAAGTTCCTTTGAATCCTTTTCTCTCTTCTCTACAACACTCAATTCCCTCTTTAGAATGGAAAGAAAGAAGCAATCTCTCACTTTACTTCTTCTCCTTCTCTCCTTAGAGAAGAATTCCTCTTAAATTCTCACTTATACACTCTTCTCTTCTAAGCCCTAATACACTAAACTCTCCTAAGATCACACTAGAACTCTAGAACACACACCAAGACCTCTCCAAAACCAAACCATTTTCATGTAAAAATAGTTAATTATAAGTTAGAAACTAAATCCCAATAGTTTCCATAGGCATCCCTTCAAAAAGTTGCCAAAACTCTTTAAATTTGAAATCCACCGACATTGGGTGCCGGCGGCACCCGATAGGGCACTGGCGACACCTGATAGGGCACCAGCAGCATCCGATAGGGCACCGGTAGCGCTCTATCATCCAAATATTTGCTGAGTTCTTAGGAAAATGGCACCGGCGGTGCCCATTCTAGCGCGGGCGGCGCCAGAAGCAGTTTTCCTCTTTTTTGCTTTTTTATTGCTCCGAATTCGTTCATTTTCGCTTCTTTTCGCTCAATCACCTAAAATCATCATACCTGCAAAAAATTGTGAAAAATACCTTCCTTTAAAGTGCAATATCACCAAAAATGGATAAAATTATATAGCAAAAATAGTATATATTTTTGGTGCATCAAAATCCCCCAAACTTAACTTTTACTTGTCCTCAAGTAATCCTTTTACTACATAAAGATATAACTCTAGGCAATGCACTTTTCTCCTGTAAGACACTAAATTTTTCATTCAAAAGAATATATTGGTTAGACTTTTAGAAAAGAATTTAGTAACTCAGGTCAACACTACAGGTATAAGAATATTCAGCAATCAAGTCTAAGGGTTCTAATCTTCTATTTATTTCAAGAATAACCATAATTTTTCACATTAAGAGTGCCTTAAAAGATTATGTTAATGTGAAAAAGAGGTTCATGCAAACTTCATCAGAATGTAGGCCAATACTTTAAATATAAATTAAGAAATAAAATCAAGTTCTTCCTTTAAGGGGACTCAAGTGAAGCCAATTTTTTATTAGGCATCTCCTCAAGCTTCTGCTCATACTTAATTTTTTCTTTTTCTTTTTGTTTTTTTTTTCTTTTTCTTTCTTCTTTATGGGATTGTTTTTCTATCCTTCTTTTCTTTTCTTTCCTTTTTTTTAAATGAGGATTACTATATCTGGATAGCCTTTAATGATTTTGAACTTCACTCTCCTCTTTCTAAAGTTCAAACTTGAGACCCTCCTTACTTTATAATTAGGTATGAGCTTTATTATTCATCATAAAGTTACAAACTCTTCTTAGCACACAATACTTTAAGTTTCTTAACATTTCAAAAATACAGTATTCTTTACTTTAAGTAGTTAACAATAATCAAATCCTTTCATACCAAATATCTTACCTCTATAAAATTAACCTTTATTACTAAAAACTTTCATCCAATCCTTCCATAATATTCACTAAAATAAAAAAGTTTTAGTTACCTACAGTAAGGTTCCACTGTCAGAAGTTATGATAATAATTTTTGAAATTATAATAATTGAGAACAAATAAGAGTTAATATTTTTCTACCATCCCCCAAACTTAAATTTGTCAATAAATTTGAAATAGTAGAGAGTAAAAGAAACTAATATTTTTGTGCTGGGATCTTGAAATCTTCAACAGCTATCTAGTATTTGTCAAAATTTACAACTAGCAGGCATGAAACAGTTAGTATCAGTGATATATAAAAATTTTAAACATTTGTAAGGTGAAGAGAAATTAACTTTAAATATCTAAACATCCAACAAAACATCACAATACCAAACAAACTATCACATCACTACACAGTTCATTTAACAGTTTCAAATTTTCAATACAACATAACAGGGTTACACATCACATGAAAAGCAAATAACTACTACATCACAACAATAAAACACAACACAACAAGAAAAACAGATATAGAAACAAACAGTATACCAATCTTCATCACAAGATCATCAGCAAGATCAGCATGATCAGGTCTATACGGTCTATAGCTGGGGCAAGTAGGAAATATCACATCAGTCTCCCCCCTCATGAATCTGACTAAGCATCATAATAAGCAATATCGAACTCAACTCTCCTCCTCAGATAATCTTCATTCACATCACTTCTGGCCTCAATTGCATTCATCTTACCATGGAGTCTATTCACACAAGCACTCTGTAATCTCAGCTGCTCCATAATATCAGATAATGTAGGGGGCTCAGATGTAGATGGAATGTCATAACTCGTAGTAGGAATATCAATACTCCTACTCTCATCTCGGGCTCCCACATGAGACTCATAAGTACAAATAATAGTCTTTGTAATTGGTCTCAGCAGTATAGCTACTTCTTCAGAACTGCTGAAATCCACTCCAGACTGAATACAGAGGGCATGAACTAGGGCAGGATGTCGTAATCCACCAATGGTCTCGCGTCTAGCAATAGTTTGAATGTTCTTGAAGACAATAGCTCCAATATCAATCTTCTTCATCTTCTGAATACAATAATTCAGAATTGTTCTATCTCTTGTAACTCCACTGTGGTGATAAGAAGGTAACAGTCTTGCAGAGATGAAATAGTGCCAAACTTTTGATGCAACATTTAACTTGGAAGCAGGGAAGTTAATCAGTTGTTTTTTACTTACTTTCCATTTCCCTCTTCCATCTGTCAGAAAAGAAATCACTTCTCTCATATTTTCCTCTCGAGTATCAAAGATTTCATATTCACAAAAAATGGTTCCCAAGTCTGATAGAATGCATTAATACGCTCAGGAGTGAATTCAACCATTTTTCCTCTAACTAACACATACTCAGTTTTAGTCCAGGGCACATTTGAATAGAACTCTCTAACAACACTGATAACAACATTCGCTATAAAATAACAAAATCTCTCTCAGTTTTACTTTGCAATTAACTCTTCTACAAATCCCCTAGGATTATCAAAAGCTCGATCCTGGATACATTCTTATTGTAAAGGTAAGAGTTAAAACAAAATTGCGCTTTAACATTAACAAATTTTTCTTCATCAAAATCCACATTTTTCTTCCCTTTACTCATTCTTGAAGCCATGTGAATTTCTAAAATTTTCAAGAAATTTCCAATAAATTCAAAATTCACAATGTAACAAACTCACAATACTATTCTAAACAAGTAAGAGCAAATTTCATCATAGGACACTTCTCCCATATTTGCCTCTCGAGTATCAAAGATTTCATATTCACAAACAAATGATTCCCAAGTCTGATAGAATGCATTAATACGCTCTGGAGCAAATTCAACCATTTTTCCTCTAACTAACACATACTCAGTTTCAGTCCAGGGCATATTTAAATAGAACTCTCTAACAAAACCCATAACAACATTTGCTATAAAATAACAAAATCTCTCCCAGTTTCGCTTTGCAATTAACTGTTCTACAGATCCACAAGGATTATCAAAAGCTCGATCCTGGATACACTTCTTATTGTAAAGGTAAGTGTTAAAGCAAAATTGCTCTTTAACATTAAGAAATTTTTCTTCATCAAAATCCACATTTCTCTTCCCTTTACTCATTCTTGAAGCCGTGTGAATTTCTAAAATTTGCAAGAAATTTCCAATAAATTCAAAATTTACAATGTAACAAACTCACAATACTATTCTAAACAAGTAAGAGCAAATTTCATCATAGGAAATCTCAAAATTTCTTCAAAAATCCAAAAACTCTAATCTAAGCAATGTGAGAGAATTCCATGGTGAAAATAAAAAATTTTTAACTTAATGTGAAGCTCTTAGCAAGAGAAGTGTAGATCCGGTCTCGAAATGCTTTTAAATCACTTCAGTACCAAGAAATCCACAATGCCCATTAACTTTGAAAATCTTTCCAGTACCAGGATCTTTAATATCAACAGCTTCAAAAGAATGGACTTTTACAACTATAAAAGGTCCTAACCATCTAGACTTGAGCTTTCCAGCAAATAACATCAATCTTGTGTTTTATAACAAAACTTTTTGTCAAAATTCCATTTTCTTTTTTAAGATCATCTGATCATGCCACAATTTCATTCTCTCTTTATAGATCCTTTCATTGTGATAAGATACATTTCTAATTTCTTCCAATTCATTCAATTGTATAAATCTCTTCTCTCCAACATTTTTTAAATTAAAATTCAACTCTTTTATTGCCCAATATGCTTTACGCTCCAATTCAACCGGTAAATGACAAGTCTTACCAAACACTAGTCTACAAGGAGACATTCTAATAGGGGTTTTAAAAGCAGTCCTATAAGCCCATAATGCAGTATTTAATTGAGCAGACCAATCTAATTTATGATTATCCATAGTTTTCTCCAAAATTCGTTTAATTTCATGATTAGAAACTTTTGCTAAACCAATAGTCTGGGGATGATAAGCAGTAAAGATTCTATGAATAATATTATATTTCTCAATCAATCTCTTAATTTGATTATTCCTGAAGTATAAACTGTATTTATTGATAATATAGTAATTGAAAACATTTACTTTATAGTGTGTAATTGTGTGTGTTTTTAACTCTTTAAAGTATTTGTGTGACTTTATATGCATCGTAGTGGATCTATAGGTTTAGTACCTTAAGATTCAGAGTTAGAGCGTACTGTTAGGAAAATTAGAAAACAACAAAAACAAACTAAAAATCCTTGTGAAATGGCGAATAATCAAGATAATCAGAGAAATGATATTGGAAATTTGCCAAGACTTTTAAGAGATTATGTTAACCCAGCAGCAGATGAAATTCATATAACTATTCAAAATCCTGATGTTGCTACTAATTCATTTGAACTTAAACCTGCTATTATCCAATTGGTACAATATAATCAATTTGGAGGACACCTAATGAGGATCCAAATTTACATCTCGCTAGTTTTCTAGAACTGTGTGATACTTTTAAAGAATGACAGAATGTCGAGTGATGCTGTCAGACTTAGACTTTTTCCTTTTTCATTAAGGGATAAAGCTAAGGTGTGGTTAAATTTGTTAGCACTTGGATCTATTAGAACTTGGGGAGAATTGTCTCAAAAGTTTTTATCAAAATATTTCCCTTCATCAAAGACTGAGTTAAGAAATGATATTACATCTTTTGGTCAGTTTGAAGGAGAATCAATATATGAATCTTAGGAGATTTTTAAAGATCTTCTTAGAAAGTGCCCACATCATGCTTTACCAGATTGGTTAATAATTCAAACATTTTATAATGGATTAGTGGGATCATTAAGATCAATTATAGATGCTGCTGCTGGTGGATCGTTAATGTCAAAACCATTTGATGAAGCATACACATTAATTGAAGAAATGACTACTAATAATTTTCAATGGCCCTCTGAACGGGTAAATCTTAAAAGAGTAGCTAGTGTTCATGATTTCGATATGATGACTATGATAGTTTCTCAAATTGAAGCCCATTTTAAGAAAATAGATCAGTATGGAATGAATTATTCTCAACCACCTCAAGTGTTTAAGGAAAATTCATTTGGACAGATAACAAAATCTTAAACACCTTATGAGAATTTGAACGCTATTAATAGACCTAACAATCCTTATTCAAATTATTATAATCCTGGTTGGAAGAATCACCCAAATTTTAATTGGAATAATAGTAATGCTAATGTTAACCCACATTGAGGGAACAATTCTATAAATCCAGTTGGAAATTTGAACTATCAAGGAAATACCAATTTTAGACCATCTTATCCTACTAGATTTAATAGTAACCCTCAATTTAAGGATAAGAAGTTGTCTACTGAAGCAATGATTCTGAATATGGGAAATCAATTACAAGATCAAGGTGTTGCGTTGAAAAATATTGAAAATCAATTGGGGCATACTTTCACTGCACTTAATAATAGACCCTCTAGAATGCTTCCAAGTAATGTTGAGATCAATCCAGAAGATCAAAAAAAGGAACAACTTAAGGCTATTCAATTAAAGAGTGGAAAAGAATTAGAGACAAGAGTGCAAAAAGAAGTTTAAATAAAGAAAGAGAAGGTGGATATTGAAAAAGGTTCAAAGAAGATTTATCTAGACATGGAATATCCTCTTGAACCAATGAAGATTACTGTTGAAAAACCACCACGTCCATTTCCTTAAAGATAGAAAAAACAAAACAGGTATAACGAATTTGGAAAATTTTTGGAGATCCTTAAGAAATTAATGATAAATATTCCTTTTGTTGAATCATTAGAATAGATGCTTGACTAGGCCAAGTTTATGATGGATATTCTGAAAAAGAAAAGAAAGTTTATAGATCATGAAACTGTTGCACTTAGCGGAGAGTGTAGTGTAATTATTCAGAACAAGTTTCCGGAAAAACTTAAAGATTCTGGTAATTTCACTATCCAGTGTGCTATAGGTGAAAATTTTTTCATAAGAGCCTTATGTGATCTGGAGCTAGTATTAATCTTATGCCTTAATCAACTTTCAAAAGGTTGGGAATACTAGAAATTTCTCCTACATCTGTGACTCTTTAGTTGGCTGATCATTCCATTACTTACCCTAAAGGAGTGGTGGAAGATGTGTTAGTGAAAGTGGATAAATTTATCTTTCATGTAGATTTTATTGTACTTGATATGGTGTAAGATAAAGAAATTTCAATCATTTTAGGAAGACCATCCCTTGCTACTGGAAGAGCTGTGATTGATGTGCAAGAAGGATAATTAACTATGAGAGTTAATGATCAAGAGGTGACCTTTAATATTTTGAAGATTATGAAGTATCCCTCAATGGAAAAAGATAATGAATTTTTTATGATGGAGGAATGTGAATATTTAAGAAACGATCATTTTGAAAATGTATTTGAAAAAGAGGTAGAGTATGAAAATATGTTTGAAGAAGAATTTGAAAATGAAGAAAATTCTGATAGTAAGAAGAATGAAGATTTGGAGTATGTTCAGGAGAGATTTGAAGTATTAGACAATATGGAAGGTGGAAATAAATGCTTAATTCCATCTATAATAAAACCTCCTGAACTTGAGATGAAAATTCTCCCTAATCATTTGAAGTATATGTTTTTAGGAGAATCATCTACCTTGTCAGTTATTGTATCTTCGGAGTTAAACAATTATCAAGAACATAAATTGTTGGAAATTTTAAAAAGATACAAGAAAGCTTTTGGATGGACTTTAGCAAAAATTAAAGGAATCAGTCCTTTGATTTGTATGCACAAAATTTTATTAGATGAAGAAGAAAAACTGAGAGTTGATCCACAGAAGAGATTGAATCCAATAATGAAAGAAGTAGTTAAGAAGGAGATTTAAATTGGATGGATGCTAGAATTTTTTATCCTATTTCGGATAGTGCTTGGGTGAGTCCAATACATTGTGTACCGAAAAAGGGAGGAGTGGCTGTTGAAGTGAATGAATGTAATGAAATGATACCCACAAGACAAATTAATGGATGTCGAATTTGTATTGACATAGGAAATTAAATGCCACCACCCTAAAAGATCACTTTCCTCTACCTTTTCTCGATCAAGTACTGGATAGACTTGTTGGACACAAGTACTGCTGCTTTTTGGATGGATATACTAGTTACCATCAAATACCTATTTCTCCTGAGGATCAAGAAAAGACAACATTTACTAACCCTTATGGAACCTTTGCTTTTTGAAGAATGCCTTTTAGACTGTGTAATGCACTTCCAACATTTCATGGAAGTATGATGTCTATCTTCAGTAGTATGATAGATAATGGAATAGAAGTTTTCATGGATGATTTCCCTGTATTCGGGACTTCATTTGAAATTTGCCTGGAAAACTTAGCAAAAGTTTTGGAGCTTTGTGAGAAAAAAATTTAGTTATGAATTGGGAGAAATGTCAATTTATAGTTGCAGGAGGAATTGTGCTTATGCATAAAATTTCTGAATTTGGTATGGAGGTCGATCCTGCTAAAATTAGAGTTATTAAGGAATTGCCACCACTCACTAATGTGAGAGAAGTGAGGAGTTTCTTAGGACACGCTGGATTTTACAGGAGATATTTTAAAGATTTTTCTAAAATTACTAAACCTTTTTGTCGACTTCTAGAAAATGATAAAAAGTTTGATTTTAATGATGAATGTTTGAGTGCTTTTAAATTATTGAAAAAGAAATTAATCACTGCACCTATAATTGTTTCAGCAGATTGGGAGAAACAATTTGAACTCATGTGTGATGCTAGTGATTATGCGATCGTAGTAGCATTGGGGCAAAGGCATGATAAAGTTTTCAAGTCATTTAAAATGCTAATAAAACTCTTAATGTAGCTCAAATTAATTATACCACTACTGAAAGAGAGTTATTAGCTATAGTATTTTCTTTTGAAAAATTTAGACCTTATTTAATTGGAGCTAAAAGTATTGTGCATGCAGACCATTCGGCTATCAAATATTTAATGAAAAAGAAGGATGTGAAAACTAGACTGATTAGATGGATACTTCTTCTACAAGAATTTGATTTTATAATAGAAGGGATCTGATAACTATATAGCTGATCATTTGTCAAGATTAGAGTATGATAAATTATCGGAATTTGAGAAGGAAGTTATAGAAACTTTCCCTGATGAACAAATTTATACTGTTATGGGAAGAAGTTTACCTTGGTATGCTGATATTGTGGATTATATTGTGAGTGATATTGTACCACTTAATTTAACAAGGCAACAACAAAAGAAGTTTAAATATGATGCAAGATTTTATTAATGGGATGAGCCCTATCTTTATAAACTGTGTAAGGATCTGATTATTAGGAGATGTGTGCCACAAAAAGAAACGAATTTGATTATTCAACGATGTCATGATGTTGAATTTGGAGGTCATTTTGGTGTTAATAAAACTGCTTTAAAGATTTTTATAATCTGGACATTATTGGCTTACTCTTTCTAAGGATGTTTAGAAATATATTAAATCATGTGATCGATGTCAGAGAGTAGGTAATATCTCTATAAAAAATGAAATTCCTCTAAATTATAATTTGGAAGTTGAAATTTTTGATGTATGGAGATTAGTTTTTATGGGACCATTTACTCCTTCATTTGGGAATTAATGTATACTGGTTACAGTTGATTATGTCTCGAAATGGATTGAAGCTATTGCTTTACCTAGATGTGATGCTCGGAGTGTTTCAAAATTTTTAAGGAACAATTTATTTACTAGATATGGAATGCCGAGAGTGATTATAACTGATGGTGGAACCCAATTCAGGAATAATCAAATTAAGAGATTGATTGAGAAATATAATATTATTTATAGAATCTCTACTGCTTATCATCCCCAGACTAGTGGTTTAGCATTAGTGTCTAATCGTGAAATTAAAAGAATTTTGGAGAAAACTGTGGATAATCATAAATTAGATTGGTCTGCTCGATTAGATACTGCATTATGGGCTTATAGGACTGCTTTTAAAACCCCTATTGGAATGTCTCCTTATAGACTAGTGTTGGGTAAGACTTGCCATTTACCGGTTGAATTGGAACATAAAGCATATTGGGTGATAAAAGAGTTGAATTTTAATTTGAAAAATGCTGGAGAGAAGAGATTTATGCAATCGAATGCATTCGAAGAGATTAGAAATGCATCTTATCACAATGACAAGATCTATAAAGAGAGAATGAAATTGTGGCATGATCGAAATATATTGAAAAAGAAATTGGAATTTGGACAAAAAGTTTTGTTATACAACACAAAATTGAAGTTATTTCCTGGAAAGCTCAAGTCTAGATGGTTAGGACCTTTTACAGTTGTAAAAGTTCATTCTTTTAGAGCTGTTGATATTAAGGATCCTGATACTGGAAAGATTTTTAAAGTTAATGGGCATCGATTAAAGCCTTACTTTGACGGGTTTCAACCTGACTTTAAAGAGGTTTTAATGCTGAGTCATCTCGATTAAGTTAATGGTTTGTCGGGCTGACGACGTTAAACCAAGCGCTTTGTGGGAGGTAACCCATATGTATCTTTGTGGTGTGTTTGCTTTGTTTTGTGTAGTTGTGCTTTTAAATTGTTATTTTTGAATCCTAATCTCTCCTAAATACTTTTAAAATTGATAAATATTGGATCGAATTGAGATATTGGATCATTTTGGGCCAAATGAAGTTCGATGAGATTTTTTACCACTGGCGCCACCGGCACCCAATTACAGAGAAGTTTGTTGAATTTCGAGTTTGAGCGCCGTCGGCATCCTATCGAGCACCACCGGTGCCCAAAACCTGTTGACGGTTTTTTTAGTTTCAAAATGCGTGTTTTGGTGGTTTTGAGTGGGATCCTTTTCGTTATAACTCCCTAAACTCCATTTTAGACTTCCAAACTCCAAAAAAATAAAATTTACCATTCCCAATTCGCATCCCATGGGTTCCTACTCTATTGAAACCCCTCGATCTCTTATTTTCAACCGAAGGAAGTTTATAAGTTTTGAGGTGTAGCGATTGTTCAACAGAGTGATGTTGAAGAGGACGATTATCAAGGAAAGAGGATTTATAAATCAAGGTATGGATAATCCTACTACAAGAATTGAAGAGATAATTAAGGAAAGACGTTGGGAAGTGCTTTGCTACACTACCACTGCCGTAGTCGTTCCGGTTGTGAGAGAATTCTATGCAAGTCTTCACGGGATCAACCAAGGATTCGTCTTTGTGTGAGGTAGATTTGTTCAATTCAATCCTGCATGAATTAATAATCTCTTTATCATTGAGAATGTACCTATTTGCCATTATTCTAATTTCAATGCCACAAGTGATAATATGAATGATGTGCATCGTTATTTGACGGATATGAATGAAGATTGAGAAGTTAGAGAAAATGGATATATTAGTTTCTCTTCTTCATCTTTAAATCTAGTGTCAGAGCAGTGACATTACTTTATTTCGGCAAAGTTATTTCCAACTTTGATGATTAGTAAGGTAACCAAGGAAAGAGCCATTTTGAATTTCTGTATTCAAACTGGGAGGCCGATTGACATTGGTAATATAATTATAAAATCAGTTTTGGGATTAGTTGTTCATGGATCTAAATATGGGCTTGGACACCCGTCCACCATATTTCTGTTGTGTAGTCAATCACAAGTTCCATATGAGAGTTGGGAAAAGGTTCTTCTTCCATGGAGGCCTATTGATCCAACTAATCTTTATGACTACCAAACAGTAGAAGATGAAGATGATATGAATCTGCTTGCTGATCAACCAACACAGATTTCACAACTTATTCAACCCTATTTTCTTAAAAGTTCCATAATGATACTGAAGAGGATCAAACAGTTGGAAAAAGAGGTACAGAATGTTATGAATGCAATCAATAATATTTTTTATTTATTTTATCATATAGATCGGAGGATGAAGGAACAATTTGATCACACTGGTCGAATTGAGATGGGCCTGATTAATTTGATGAGGAAGAACGCTGTGATTGCTGAGGATTAATCTAAGGAAGTCCCATTTCATCCATTCTACAATTTGTTAGTGCATCAACAATCTATTAGAGATAATAGAGAGGAAGATAGTTCTGAGAACGATCTGGAGTGATTACTGGATTCTATTTATGTTTGATGTGTGTTTTGTTTACTTTGCTTAATTTTTTTTGGTGTGTGTAATATTTACTTTGCTTTGCTTTGTAATTTGAATTTGGATTTTCTATGCTTATTTTCATTGTGTGCTTAGATTTTAGTGTTTCCTTATCGTAGCTTACTTGCAACACTAAACATCTAAGAATTGTTGGTTTGGTTTGAATGAACATTTTTAGTGTTTATAATGCAACGTGGATTTTATATATAAAAGTATGTTTTGTATTGTTTGTGTAAGAATTGTGTTAGTTATTACTTGCGTGATGAAGTAGATGCTTAATGATGTGTTAAATGTCACTGTCGAGGTCAAAACGATCAAAATTACGAAAAAATTTTCAGACCTAGAAAAAATTATGGACTGGTGTCGTCGCGCCCAAATCCAAAGAGTTATGGCATTTTTAATAAACAGAGTGCCGCCGGGGCCCCATCGAGTGCCGCTGGTGTCCAAGTACAAAAAAATGCCAAAAACCCTTTATTTTGAGATTTTGACCCTGGGACTCACGGTTTTTTCCATTGCTTTCGTCTTCCTCCTCCATTTTTGCGATTATGAAGCCCTAGGGCTTGCTAGATCTCAAATTTGAAGTGATTTCAAAGCTTTTCTAGACCGGATCTACACTTCTCTTGGTAAGAGCTTCACTTTAAGTTAAAAGTTTTTTATTGTCACCATGGAAATCTCTCACAATGCTAAGATTGGAGTTTATGGATTTTTTAAGAAGTTTTGAGATTTCCTACGATGACATTTGCTCTTACTTGTTTAGAATAGTATTTGGAGTTTGTTACATTGTAAATTTGGAATATATTGGAATTTTCTTACAAATTTTAGAAATTCACATGGCTCCAAGGATGAGTAAAGGGAAGAGAAAATTGGATTTTGATGAAGAAAAATTTGTTAATGTTCAAGCGCAATTTCGCATTAACTCTTACATTTACAATAAGAAGTGTATCCAAGATCGACCTTTTGATAATCCTGTTGGATCTGTAGAACAGTTAATTGCAGAGTGGAACTGGGAGAGATTTTGTTATTTTACTGTGAATGTTGTTATGGGTGAAGATAGAGAGTTCTAATCAAATGTGCCATGGACTGAGATTGAGTATGTGTTAGTTAGAGGAAAAATTGTTGAATTGAGTATGTGTTAGTTAGAGGAAAAATTGTTGAATTTTTAATAAATTTTTATTTTTCAAATCTTATTTCAATCTTTTCTTTTTCAAGCAATAATCTTGATTCCTTAGTATTTCAAAAATACAATTCTTTTTACTATAAATAGAAAAAAAATTGATCTTATTATTCTTTAAGTTAAATAATTCTATTCTTAAAATCAATCAAAAATTTTGAAATTTTAGTTAAGTTTACTAAATTATTTATAAATTCAAAAATTTAGTTTAACTTAAGGTGATTTTTCATTCCTTATGTTATGTTAATATACTTTTAAAGAAAATATTAGTTCATTAAAGACAAATAAAGTTTAAATTTCATAAATGTTTTCCCTTCCCCCAAACTTCAGCTTTAGTATAAATATGAATCATGAAATTTTCTAAAGCATGAGAGAAAGAAATAAACAGGAATTAATCTAAGTACAATAATGATGTAGTAAGGAAAAACTAACTACTACTTCTACACATGCTTTAATATGAATATAAATGAAATGATTAAGCATATATAGAAAATTTTTACAGAGTAGGAGTTAATTTCTAAAAAATCTATCTCTTTTTTTTTTATTTTTAAACATGCAAACTTACTAACTATTCATGAACACTAAACAGTAGACTGAAACAGAAATAAACTTTTATAAAAATTCATTCATATTTCAGTCTTAAACACACATGAGATAATCTAAAAATAGTTTTAACATAAAAAGTTCACATAAACACTAACAAATAATATCACACTAAACAGCACAAGATAAAAGAAATATACTAAAAATAGAATCATCACATCTCTAGAGGTAAGTCAAGATACTAATCACTATCTGTAGCATCATCATCGTCATCACCAAAAGAAACCTCCATGTCCTTCGGATCAACATATGGTGAATATCTGGGACAAGTAGGGAACTTAACATCGTGCTCACCCTTAAGAAATCTCACTAGAGACTCAGAATACTCAGCATCGTAATCACTCTTTCTTTGTGTATACTCAGAAAGATGATTGATCTTCTTATCGATCGTATCTACTCTACAATGAGTTAGCAATAACTCATTCTACTGCTCTATAAACTGATCATGCAAGGTTTCCCAAAATGTAGATGGTGGCTCAGCAGAAGTAGATGGTCTAGAAGTAGAAGCTCTACTGGAAGTAGGTAATGAACCAGAAGGTGCAGAAGAACTCTTACCTCGAAGTCAATCATAGATACTGACGCTTTCTCTTCTTATATGCTTTGTCGACTTGAGCTTTTCTTCAGAAAGCTCAGCAACTACTCCAGCACTTTGACATAGAGAATAGATCAGAGATGGAAAACCAAGTCCAATAGAAGTGCTAGAAGGAGCAGTAGCCTCTATAGAATCATAAATAATGCTCCCTACATCAATAGGCTTCCTCTCTTGAATGCAATAGTTGAGGATAACTCTATCATTGGTAAACTCGCTCAGATGATTGGATGGAAGGAGACAAGCAAAAATAAAGTAGTGTCATGTCTTTGAAACACCATTAAGCTTAGAAGATGAAAAATTTACCCTTTTTCTATTCCTAATCTTCCAGGCTCCAGTACTATCAGTCAGGTAGGCAATGATCATATTCAAATCTCTCACAACTGGAGATAATCTGGAGTAATAACACTCAATGTTTGGCAGCAGGCCGTTGAATTTATTGATACATTCAGGAGTGAATCCTACTCCAACACCTCAAACAAAAATCTCGTATTCTTCAGCATCCACGAAATTAGCACAAAACTCTGTAACAACCGGGATAACAGCAACAGCAGTAAAATAGAAGAATCGTTGCCAGTTGAGCGCAACAATTGTATCCTCAATTCTTCCTCTAGGATTGTAAAAAATTTGCTCCGAGATAAATTTCTGAGTCGTAGAAAAATCATTTTATCGGAAGTGTGCAACAGCAGTGACGAACGTGCTACGATCAAAATTTTCTCGTTCCTTTCCTCGTTTAGATTTGGGTGCCATCTAAACGTGAAATAAAAACGCAAAATAAATTTAACGGATCTAGGAAAGTAAACTAATTTAAGCTTTTCAAACTTTAAAGAGCTTAAAAATTTCATGGATTTAACCTTAAAAATCAAAATTTTTCTCAGACTTTCATTTTTTTCTCATTGAGAGCAAAATCCATGGTGAAAATTGAAAATAATGAGTTTAGAATGTAGATCTGACCTCGGGATGAATAAATCGGGTGATTTCAAGCTCAAAAACTCGAAAATCTAGCTTTAAATGGGATCTACAGAGAGTATTTTATCGCAATGGCGTGGGGGTGTTTAAGAAGATGAGTTTTCGGGTTCAGGCCGAACCTGCGCCTAGGGGCCAAATTCTGGCGCCTAGGCGCCAGACTCCCCTTTCCAAAAATTCAATTTAAATTTTATATTTTCCACCAAATCTTATCATATTTGACTCCTAATTATTCTTAGAAGAGTGTAAATCCAATTTATATCCTCCAAACATTTTCACAATCAATTTAAAATGATAGTTTAGATTCACCAAAAATGTATCCAAATTCTTCAATTCCAATCCATAACTTCTATTCCAAATTCAATAAATTTTAGTACAAGACTGTATCAAGGTTCATAGTTTTATAAATAACACAAACAAAAACATATTCAAAGAAAATATTCAAATCCAACGACAAACATGGAATAATTAAGAAAACACACAAATTCAATATTCAACACACTAACACATGACTCGATCACACCTAAAACACATATAAGATCTGTTTAACACCGATCTTCAATTACCATCTCTTTCGCAATGAAGTTCGCTAGGATCAAAGGTATAGAACACCAACGCCCTTGGAAATTCCAAAGCTGTTTTTTCATCGATCCACTTGTTCTTCGCGTACATTTCTACTTGAGGGTCATGATAAGCCGCCATATGATTAGATTGAAGTTTGGTTTGCCATTCCAAGTGTTCGTATTGGTGGTACATCTCATGGAGATGATTACCAATACATTGAATTTTTGCTTCAATCTTCTCCAATCGAATAGACAATTTCTCCATACTAACAACAATAACACCATTAAAATGTGGCTGAGAATCTTTAGCAGATTTGTCTCTTACCTCATATCCATGATTTTCTCTATCCATTGCCTCCAAATCCATCTTAACTCCTCCAAAATGGATTGCTCTGGTCGAAATTAAGGTTTCTATGGGATTGGGGACGAAGATAAGGCAATATATAAAGAGAATTCGTGTGAAAAACTGAAGATTTTTGTTTTTTACACTATCTATAACTGTGGCACTTAGGAGCTGGAATCTGGCGCCTAGGCGCCGGATCATCGATACGTAGGCCATTCTGGCGCTCAGGCGCCGGAACCTAATCTAGCTTAGGCGCCAGAATCTGGCGCCTAGGTGCCGGATCATCGATACGCAGGCCATTCTGGCGCTTAGGCGCCAAAAATTGGCGCCTAGGCGCCGGAACCTCGATCAACTCTAATTCACCTATCGTCAAATTTTGCAAGTTTTGGTTGTAAAAATAGGTCTAACAAACGGAACACACAAACACAATTATGAAAAATTCAAATAACAAACAATCACAAACGAATGTTAACTTGATCTCCTTTTTACTCACATTTGACATGGAGTGGTCCAAGTCCAAATTCTATATACTTCAACATAATGTTTAGCTTAAGCAAATACAGACTTGTTAGTGTTCTATTTCCAGAAGTTATATGCAATTTTAGTCAAGACCAATGCATAAACTTACAGCAATAATTTAACTCACACTAATAAATATGGGTTACCTCCCACAAAGCACTTGGTTTAACGTCATCAGCCCGACCTAATTAATTGAATTAATTGGGTAAGCTCAACTCATAAGCCTCTTTGTAATTTAATTTCACTTCTCCCATATAAGGCTTCAGTCTTAATCTGTTAACTTTAAATACTTTTCCAATTTTGGGATCTTTAATATCCACAGCTCCATAAGGGTATACTTTCTCAATTATAAATGGTCTCATCCATTTAGATTTTAATTTTCCAGGAAAAAATTTTAAACAAGTATTAAATAATAATACTTCTTGTCCAGGGTCGAATATCTTCCTTGAAATCATTTTGGCATGCAATTTCTTCATTCTTTCCTTATAAATTCTTACATTTTCATAAGACTCATTTCTTATCTCTTCCATTTAATTCAGTTGTAATAATTGTTTTTCTCCTGTAATATTCAAATTATAATTGAACTCCTTTATCGCCCAATAAGCTTTATGTTTAAGTTCAACAGGTAAGTGACAATGTTTACCATAAATTAACCCATAAGGTAACATTCCGATAGGTGTCTTATAAGCTGTTCTATAAGCCCATAATGCAGAATCAAGTCAATCAACCCAGTCAGTTCTTTTAGGATTAATAGTCTTTTCTAATATTCTTTTAATATATCTGTTTGATACTTCAGCCATTCCACTTGTTTGAGAATGATATACAGTTGCAATTCTATGTTTAATTCCGAATTTTTCCAGCAATGATTGAATTCTTATATTTCTGAAATGACTTCCCCCATCTATGATAATTATCCTGGATATTCTAAATCTTGTAAAAATCATTTTCTTTAAAACTTTCGAAACACTTTTGGAGTCACAGTTAGGTAAAGCTACAGCTTCGATCCACTTTAAAACATAATCAACTGCTAATAAAATATAAATTTTTCCAGATGATGATACGAAAGGTCCCATAAAGTCTAAACCCCATACAAAAAAAATTTTGATTTCTAATATAAAGTTTAGAGACATTTCATCTTTTCTGGATATATTTCCCATTCTTTGACATCGATCACAAGTTTTCACATAATGTCCAACATCTTTAAATAAAGTAGGCCAATAAAATCCAGAATTTAAAATTTTAAATGCAGTTTTATCTACTCCAAAGTGTCCTCCAAATTCAGAATCGTGACATTTTTGAATAATTGCAAAAATTTCTTCATAAGGTACACATCTTCGAATCACAGAATCTCTTCCTATTTTAAATAAATGAGGATCTTCCTAAATATATGATTTACAATAATTCTTGAATTTCTTAATGTATTTGATATTTAACCCATATGGTAAAATATTGCTAACCAAATAGTTAACTATATCTGTATACCAAGGCATTTGTAATCCTTGAATAACATATAATTGTTCATCCGGGAATTTCTCATTTATACTTTCTTCATAAATCTTCTCATTATTATTTTTTATTCTTGATAAATGATTAGCAAATTGGTTGTCAGTTCCTTTTCTGTTTACAATTTCAAAATCAAACTCTTGTAAAAGTAAAACCCATCTGATCAATCTAGGTTTAGCATCTTTTTTAGACATTAAATACTTAATAGCATAATGATCAGTATGTACGATACATTTTGTTCCAAGAAGATATGGTCTAAATTTATCAAAGGTATATACTATTGCTAACAGCTCTTTTTCAGTAGTAGTGTAATTTATTTAAGTTTCATTAAGAGTTTTGCTAGCATAGTATATAAATTTGAAATTTTTCTTATATTTTTGTCCTAATACAGCTCTGATTGCATAATCACTTGCATCACACATTAATTCAAAAGGTTTATTCCAATTAGGTGCAACAATGACAAGTGTAGTGATTAATTTTTCATTTAAAAAATTGAACGCATTCAGACAATCTTCATTAAATTCAAATTTAGCTTATTTTTCCAATAAATGGCAAAGAGATTTAGCAATTTTAGAAAAATCCATTATATACCTCCTATAAAATCCAGCATGACCCAAAAAACTTCTCGCATCAGTAACGATATTAGGTGGTTGAAGTTCAACAATAATTTTCACTTTTCCCTGATCAACTTCCATCCTTATTTGTGAAACTTTATGTCCAAGTACAATTCCTTCTACAACCATAAATTGACATTTTTTCCAGTTTAGAACTAAATTTGTTTCTTCACATCTCTTCAAAACTTTCGTTATATTTTCCCAACAAGATTCAAAAGAAGTTCCAAAAACTGAAAAGTCGTTCATAAATACTTTAATTCCTTTATCAATCAAATCACAGAATATTAAAATCATACATCTTCGAAAATTTGTCGGTGCATTGCATAAACTGAAAGGCATTCTTCTAAAGGCAAATGTTCAATATGGGCTTGTAAATGTTGTCTTCTCTTGATCCTCAAGAGCAACGGGTAATTGATGATAACCAGAATATCCATCCAAAAAATAGAAATATGAGTGTCCAGCTAGTTTATCCAGCATTTGATCCAAGAAAGGTAAAGGAAAATGATCCTTTCTAGTGGCGTTGTTTAATTTTCGATAGTCAATGCAAATATGCCATCCAGTAACTTGTCTTGTTGAGATTAATTCATTTTTTTCATTAACAATGACAGTTACTCCTCCTTTCATCGGAACACAATGAGTCCCCCATTGGCAATCCGAAATAGGATAAATAATTCCAGAATCTAACCATTTCAAAATCTCTTTTTTAACAACCTCTTTCCTAATTGGGTTTAATCTACTTTGAGGTTCAATAGTGGGTTTACAATTTTCTTCCATTAAAATCCTATGCATACAGATTGAAGGGCTTATTTCTTTTATATCTGCAATAGTCCAACCAAAAGCTTTCTTATAATACTTCAGAACTCCTATTAATTTTTCTTCTTAATCTTTGCTTAATTCTGAAGATATAATTACAGGTAAAGTTAATGAATTTCCAAGAAATGCATACTTTAAATGTGCAGGTACCATATTTAATTCCAGTTCAGAGGCTTTTTCAATTGAGGGTAAAAGTATATCATTTTTAGTTGTGTCTAAAATTTCCAAATTTTCATGAATATAATGAGTTTCTTAAGATAAATTTTCTTCATTTAATTTTTCAATTTCTTCATTTAATGACTCATTATAATACATAGATTCTTTATCTTTATCATTAGAAATGACCTTACGTTTTTCTTGATAATGATTTTTAATTATATAATAAAAAATATCCATCCGATAGCATTTTTCTTTATCAGGATACCTCATTAATTTCAGAACATTAAATTTTATCTCTTGATCATTAACTCTCATCATTAATTCTTCTTTTTACACATCAATCAAAGCTCGTCCGGTAGCTAGAAAAGGTCTCCCTAAAATAATAGGTATTTCTTTATCTTCTTCCATATCTAGAACAATAAAATCCACAGGGAAGACAAATTTATCTACCTTAACAAGAACATCCTCTATAACTCCTTTAGGATAAGTGATCGATCGATTAGCTAACTGAAGAGTTACAGTGGTAGGAGAAATTTCTCCTAAATCTAACCTTCGAAAGATTGAAAATGGCAAGAGATTAATGCTAGCTCCTAAATCACATAAGGCTTTTCCACAAAATTTTTCTCTAATAGCAAATGGTATAGTGAAACTTCCCGGATCTTTAAGTTTCTGAGGAAATTTCTTTTGAATTATTGCACTACATTCTTCACTTAATGCAACAGTTTCATAAGCTTTAAATTTTCTCTTCTTGCTTAAAATATCCTTCATAAATTTTGTATAGCTTGGCATTTGCTCCAAAGCTTCAGCAAAAGGTATGTTGATAGCAAGTTTCTTAAAAATTTCAAAGAACTTAGAAAATTGATGGTCAAGCTTCTGTTGTTTTTGTATTTGAGGAAAAGGTGGTGGTAGTCTTTCAACTTCGACTTCAATAGGTACTACAGTCTGATTTTTATTTGGAGAAAGGGTATCTTTAGGTTTTTCAATTTCTTCAACTTCTTTCTCTTTTTCAATCTCATTCTGTGTTTTCTCTTTTAATTCCTTTCCACATCTAAGTTGTACAGATTTTGCTTGTTCATGTTCTTTTCCAGATTCTTTAGGATTAAATTCGACAATGCTAGGCGGTGTTCCTTGAGGTCTGTAATTAATGAAATTAGCGATTTGACCCATCTGATTCTCAATATTATGAATAGCAGTGTTTTTGACTTTCTAGCTGATTTCTTAGTTGCAAGATCAATTCTTCTACAGACAACTTTTTCTGCTGAATGTTATAACCAGGAGGATAAGTTGGTCTATAGTTTGAATTTCCTTGACTGTTCCAATTTGGATTACCTTGGTTATTATTCCATTGTTGATGTACATTACTCCAATTAAAATTAGGATGATTTTTCCAACCAGGATTATAAGAATTAGAATAAAGGTTATTAGTTTTACTAGCAATAGCTTGCAAAGTTTCCATTGTTTGAGAATCATCAGAATTTGCAGAATTATCATTACTTACATGCGATATATTAATCGCAAAATTATCTAATTGCTTAGATATCGCAGCCACTTGTGAAACTAAAATAGAAAAAGCTTCACTTACTTGAATATTGGCCATTCTTTTAGGATTAACCCTTTGAGAAGGCCATTGAAAATTATTATTAACCATTTCTTCAATTAAGGTGTAGGCTTCTTCAAATGTCTTAGCCATTAAAGAACCACCGCAGCAGCATCAATAATAGATCTAAGTGATCCAATAAGTCCATTTTAAAATGTTTGAATAATTAACCAATCTGGTAAAGTATGATGAGAAAATTTTCTTAATAATTCTTTAAATCTTTCCCAAGCTTCATAAATTGTTTCTCCATCAAATTGTGTAAATGAAGTAATATCATTTCTCAATTTAACAGTTTTAGAAGGAAGAAAATATTTAGCAAGGAATTTTTGTGTCATATCTATCCATGTTTTAATAGAACAAGTTACTAATGAATTAAGTCAAATATTTGATATATCTTTTAAGGAAAAAGGAAAGAGTCTAAGCCTAATAGCATCATCAGAAACATTTATATATTTAAAGGTAGGACAAAGTTCTAAAAAACTAGCAAGATGTAAATTTGGATCCTCATTAGGTGTTCATCCAAATTGATTATTTTGAACCATTTGAATAATAGATGGTTGAAGCTCAAAAGAATTGGAATCTACAGCTGGCATTTGAATACTAACATGAAGTTCATCAGCTGTAGGGTTTACATATTCCCTTAATGGTTTATAAATATTTTGTTCATTAATTTCGATTGGATTTTGATTATTATTATGTAAGTTAGCCATTTCTTGATGTTTTGAAATTTGTTTTCCTTTTTTAATTCTTTTAATTGTTCTTTCTAATTCAGAATCAAAAGGTAGTATTCCTTCAGATCCAGAACTGCACAAAGAATTTAAAATATTTTTGTTTTGTTTTGTTTTTATTTTTTTATTTTTTTTTCTTTTTACTTTTTATTCTATCCTATCCCCGTCAACAGCGCCAAAACTTGATGTGATGCGACTTTATATATGCTTTTAAATACAAGAATTTGATACCACTTTTTAGAATGTTTAATTCCTGGCAAATGGCTTCAAAAACTTGATGTGCGATGTTTACTTTTACTTATGAATTTTTATTTAGATTTTATAATAACTATTGTAAAATTCATAATTTTAAACGCAAGTATACGTATCGTTCAAGTAATACAGAGCTCTAGTGGAGTCCTGGTTATCGATCCCACAGGGATAGTGTTTACAAAAAGTAAGAAACGTAAAAAAAATAAAAAATCTTTTGGAATTTTTCAAATTAAAAGTAATATATATATATTAGCAAAAGGAAAATATCATTAAAATGATAAGGTTAGGTACATCTAATGAAGGGGAGGTGAAGAGAGTCCCCCAAAAGTAAATGCCTTAAAGGCTCAAAAGGCAAAAAGGAAAAGATTACATTTTTGTTGGAGGTAGATGTCTTTGCCAACCAGTTGGCTGGTTGGTTCCCTTCTCTATGGATGTGAGACCATTTTAGAGTAAAGTGTAAAGAGAGGGATAGAATTTTTCTATATAAGTAGACCAGATTCCATGGAGGAGTGAAGGTACCCATCATCATCTTGATAACCTGTTGTGAGTTAGATTCAATTAAAACATGTTGAAAGTTAAAGGCTCTAGCAGTTTTTAAAGCCCAGAGGACAACAACCATCTCAGCGTCCAAGGCAGAAGAGGTAATTAGAGGAGACTGAAAAAACCATAATAAATGTCCCAAATGATTTCTACATACAGCACCTATACCAGCAGCAGAAGGCGTGAAGCTCCCATCAACATTAATTTTAATCCAAGGCTGTACAGGTAATATCCAGTGCACTAAGGAGACTTTCTTTGGAGGAGTAGGAGAAACAGCAAATGATTTTTTAATGTAGTTGTAGCAATTGATCACAGCAGTTCTGGAGAGACTAGGTTTATCATCATACTTTGCCTGATTTCTAGCCATCCACACAAACCAGCTAATAATAAGAGGGAGACAGCACCATTTCTGATCTTTCCAATCATCCCAGCAAGTTTCAATTGTAACCCACTTATGTCTGTGGTGTGAGAGATTTAGTAGTTGTAGAACATCATCCCAAAGCTGTGTAGTGAAAGGGCAGTGTAGAAACAGAAGTGGAAAGGTTTCTTCCTTAGAGTGACATAATCAACATCTTGACGTTGTTCTTTAACCTTTTAGTTTCAGGATTATCATCTAATGGAAGAAATCTGTGGGATAGTCTCCAATTAAAGAAGGACATGGAAGGAGATAATTTGGGAGACCAAATAAATGTGCCCCAACTATTTGAAGGCCAATGAGTGAAGGAATTATGAATGAAGTTATTCTCAGATTCAGAGGGAGGGTGTTTAACCAAGATTTTATCAGGTTTGCCACGGTCAATAGGGATAGATAAATTTTGTTGCACAGTGTCCTCATCCACCACCTCTTTAAGAGCCTCCACGTTCCATTGATTCTACAGCTAGAAATCTGAGACAATAAGGTTAGAATTGAAATCAGGCAGGGGTGAAAGAGGGCCAGTAGGAAGCCAGTTGTCCATCCAGAAGCTAATTTTTCCAGCACCAACTTCCCAGCAACTCAATTGATTAGCAGCTTCTCTGATTTTTAACAGATTTTTCCAATGTTTGGAGTCACCTATTTTAGATTGGACAGCATCAGGATGCAGTTTCTTACAATATTTTTCTTTAAGGAACTTAGCCCACATGGTATCTTGTTGCCTGAACTTAAACCATTGCTTACAGTAGAAGAGATGGTTCATTTGCTGAAAACTCTTAAAGCCCAATCCCCCAGCAGTGGCAGGTTTACATAGCTTATTCCAAATAGTTCAATGGGGTTTTCTATGTTGACCATCCCAGAGGAATTTGTTAAACATGGTTTCCAGCATCTTTTGAGTGCTTTTCTTCATTCTCACCATTTGCATTGTATAGAGAGGGAAAGTAGAGAGAATGCTTTTTAATAAGGTCATTCTGCCACCATTGGAGAGGAAGCTATTAGTCCAACAGTTTATTGTTGACCTCATTTTTGATGAGGTCTTCTCTTCCCTCTTTAGTGTCTAGGATCTAGCCTTAGGCTTTTCCTTTGACTATCTTAGAGGACTAGAATTGGGACCCACCCCTTAGAAATTTAAACCACTTCTTGTCTCCCTGCAAACCCCACAAGCTTGATTGTAGACCCCTAATCACCTAGAGGGTTGAGATCAAATGCGGAGGTTTAAAGGATGAGTTCCCTTTAGGACTCTTTGGCCTTAGGCCTGCCCTGGGTGGCCTGGTCTGGTGAGGTTTGACTTACACACTCACTACACTCACACTCTACACTCTCACACACATAATCCAAATCCTAAAACCACACCTATACCCAACTTGACTCCCTGACTCATGTAGGTAATTCATATGGATGGACCTTAACCCCTAAGCCCCTGGTTAAGAGGGTTAGGAACAACATAGAAAATGCCTCCAATGAGTCCTCTCATGGCTCATATGGGCTTAATATGGCTTCATGGCTCAATCAAAGTGATTCCATTTCACTCACATTTGATCAATCTTCATTCTTCCCAAATTTCAATTTTTTACCCCGGGGACCCTACACCCATCAAACCTACCAAAAGCCCTTGAAATTGCCCAAATTTTCCAAAATCTCCAAATTACCCAAAATTCCTCAAAACCAATCCCAAACATTTTCCCCCACTCAAATTGACTATCTCCAGCCAAAAATACCAAAATTTCCAAAAATACACTCCAAATACCCAAAATACCCTTTTTAACCCAAAATTCCAAAAATTCCAAAAATTCCCAGAAAATTTCAGAAAATCCCAAATATTCCCAATTTCATTTTTTCCAACTACACCATGGGCCATTTTTGTCGATTTTCCCTACTTTTACCAAAACCCCCAATTTAGCCCATTTTAAACCCAAATGAACCCAATGTCAAACCAAATCACCCCAATTGGTCTCAATTTTGGTCCAATTCAATTCTAAACTTCAATTAAATATCTCTAATTTCAATCTAGACCAAATTCAAGCCCAATTTGGATGAAATTTGAATCCAATTTCACTTTTGACCTTAAAGCCCAATTTTGACCCATTACCTAAACCTACCTCAAACCAACCCAATTCAATCCCAATTTGACCCAAATCTTTTCTAAAACCTTCCTAGCATCCCCACAAACAAAACACTAACATGATTTGCCCAAAATTCGGACCCAAACCTTACTCAAATTCAACCCAAACCCAAAATTCCCTAAATGGGCCTACACCCAAACCTAACCCAAATGGTCCCAAATCCCAAAATCAAAACCCAGCCAAAGTTGAAACCTATTTGTAACACCCCCATAAACATTTCCCAACATTAATTTTACATCAATTTCAACCCTAGCCCAACATTGGCCCACATAGGCCCAGTTTGACCTATATTGGCCCCTTTACCAAAGAAGCCCAAATCCAACCCAATTCAAACCCAAACCACCTCAAATTTATTTCAAATCACTCATGACACGTCCCTAAACCAAATCAAACAATTATTTGGCTCAACCTTTTACAAAATTCCCATCCATAAATTTATTTTTAAAACCTAAGGCCCACTTCCTTAAGCCTTCCTCAAAAAGCCCATTCCTAAAATGATTTCAAAGGCCCAAATTTGACTCTAATGCCCACATGACATTACACTTCATCATCCATTCCAATTAAAACCTTCCCTAACTTTCAAATTCATCGTCAAACCATTCCAAATCAAACCTCATGACAACTCTCACCAAAATGCCAAAAATCACAAAATCCTTCCTCATGAAAGTTGACTTAACTTTTCCCAAGCCAAATGGAGCCATGAAGCCATGCATGAGCCACATGGGAGCCATGAAAGCTTTGGACACCTCAACATACCCAAGATGGCAAGAGGAGGAGGCTCTTTCCATATTCCCTTAAGGAGATTAGCTACTTCCATGATTCCACTAAACCTTGCTTAAACTTAATTGTACTTGGATAGTGACCCTTCCCCACTAATTAAGCTGACCTAAACCACTTTCTCTTCAGCCCAAACTAGTCATGGGGAGGTGCACCTAGCCCAATCCATACATTTGAACAAACTTAGCCAAAATACACCCTTACCCCATTCCATTTTAATTCAACCACTTTACACATGGCCATTGCCAATTCCCTACATTAAACCCCGACCACGAGCCTCCCGACCCCGAGGGTGACCCATGCCTACCGGCCGACCACCCGGGCCGCCGGAAAACACCACACCCGAGAGCTCCCATGTGAGCCCAAGCTTGGAATTCTCACCCGTTGAGTTGCCCCATGCCCAATGGCCACCATGGTCGTTCTTCTCCTCACCGAGGCAGTCGATCCCAACCCCTAACTCCCCCTGGGAGAGCCTCCAGCCAGCTCTATTTAAACCTCACCTCTCTCGGCCATGGAGGAGGTGCTGAAACAAATCACACAGAAACTCTGCCAAAATCATTCCGGACTCTTCCCCACACTTGGAGAACTTGATCCCCACTGAAATCCCCCTGCCATTTCCTCTCGCGAGCTCAATTTCGTAGTCGAAATTCAAGCCCAAAACCAGGACACTTCACCACGGTGAGCCAATCTCCAAATCGATTGGTCCTACACCTTCACTCGGACCAAGAGGAGAAGTTCCCTAGTGAAAGCCCCCTCTTCAGGCCACCCATTTGCTCCAGCCTCCAAGCTTTGTGATCGGTCGTGGTCACTTTTGTACCTAGGCAATTCACCAGGCCAAGGGACTTCATCTGGAGCTTGCTTGGACCCAATCGAACGTGACACAACTCTCAGATCGAAGCTTCACTTCTCTGAGCAAAGGTATGAGCTCTCTCTTCTTCCCGAGCTTCTGAACATTCTCCATTTCAAATGCCTCAATTTCAATGCATGATCACCGTATAGATGTATTTGTCTCTTCAAGACGAATCCATAGAGCACAAGAACACAAAAATCCGTTAAGTATTGAGTGAGATCTTAGGGTTTTAGTGTGGACAGTCACGGGTTCACACCAGTCGTAGACGATGACCAGGAGCCGTCGGATCGAGCGTGTATCGAGCGGACGGTCGGGATCGAGCCGGACAGCGCCATGGTACATGAACCGCTGGCCCCTGGAGCGCTGAGTCGGATGGCGGGGTTGAACCAGAAAGCGCCGCGTGGCTGTTCAGAGATGCTAAGGATGACGCGGCGCCGATTCGGATAAGTAGAAAAATAGGATTTAAAATGGATTTATTAAATATCTAGAACTTCAAAAATCCATAACTTTGTGTAGAAAAATCCTAAAAATAAAATAAAAATACCCACTTGCTCAGTGAATAGAGGACAATAATGTGGAAAAGAAATCAAGTCAGTTCATTATGTATTTTATTTTTAATAATTTATTTACTCTCTGCACTATTTCAATTCTCCATGCATATAGGAAATTCACCATGTCATGAGACCATAGGGCTTTTAAAGCCTCTGAACTTGGGAACATTTCCTGAATTTTCCAAGGTCAGAGGCCATCCCTATGAGAAGTTATTGATTTTTCAATTGCATGTTACTGTTTTGAGTATTTTAATTCCAATAATTAGCATGTTGAGAAATAAATTCTAGGAAAATTTGATGATGTTTCTTATGACCAGAGGAACCTAGGAAAAATAAATTTTGGGTTAATTCACTTGGAATGACCCTAATAGGTCTAAATACCCAAAATTGAACTTTAATTAATTAGGGTTAACTATACATCAAATTGACTTGGAAACAATTCTTCACTGTCCTTTAGGGTCAGGAGAGTCTCACATAAAAATTTGAAACTAATTGGACTTGATTTGATCCACCAAATGGGTTGATTAAGCCCCATGAGTAATATTAAACTTTAAAAATTCATAATTCACAAAATACTTTTAAAAAATTCACAAAAATAGTTTTGGAGCTTCTCTGATATTAGAGGAACTTAAGAAAATTAAAATTGTAATTTTCTAAAAAAGTTGATTTTTATCATTATTTTAATATTTTTAATAATTGAAAAATAATAAAAATCATAAAAATATTAAAAATCATTAAAATGTCACATTTTGAATTCTAATAACTTAGGAACAAACCCTGCATTTTTCCTAAGTCTCTGGAATAAGGTATTAAATTTTAAAGAGCTAACATGAATTTTTGAATTAAAAAAAATGATTTTCTTAACATTCCCACTAAAATAATTCTAATAAATCAAAGAAAAATAAAAAAAATACAAAATTTGTTTCTCTGAACTCCTTGAGGTCAGAGAGATTTACGAAAAACATAAAATTCATTTTTTAACTTTAATTTTATTTTTAAATTAATTAATACTCCAAAACTAAAAATAATTCTAATAAATAAAATATAATTCAACAAATCCCCAAAATTAGTCCAAATGGTACTCTGGTCATTAGGAATATCTCATAATTTTCTTAAGGATAGAAACATTTCCTTGGTCAAGTTATTGAATTTTCCTTGAAAACCCCTATTTTCCATTAAAAATAATTACATAAATAAATTAAATACAGAAAAATCACATTTTCTCCTCTAAAGCCTTAATTGACATGCAAGTGAGGTCATATAAAAATTTCAAGTTCATTTGAGCTTAATTTAGTGAGTTATAGAATTATTAAGCTTGAAGGGCAAAATGGTAATTAAAAATTTCAACCTTTAATTAAAATTTTAGGATTAATCAAAAGGGGGAGGTTAAAATATTTGATTTTAAACTGATTTTGGATGATTGAAACTTAAATGATTGGGGTAGAAACCTACTAACCATTTCAAAAAAAAATATATAATAAAAAAAAACTTTAATTAATTAATTAATTGAAATTTTGGGAAAATAATAGAAATTGGAATTATTAAAGTAGGGATATTATTAAGAGGATATTTATTCTTTAATTTAAAAGTCCCAAAATAAACGACTTCAATAATACTTAATTGTTAATAAATAAAAAAAAATTAATTAATTAAAAATAATAATCCAAATTAAAATTAAATTAAAATTAAATTAAAACTAAAATTAAAATTAAATTAAAATTAAAATTAAATTAAAACTAAAATTAAAATTAAATTAAAATTAAATTAAATTAAATTAAATTAAAATCAAAATTAAATTAAAATTAAATTAAATTAAATCAAATTAAATTAAAATCAAATCAAATTAAATTAAAATTAAATTAAATTGAATTAAAATTAAATTGAATTAAATTAAATTAAAATCATTTAACAACAAACCTAAATGAAATCATTAAGAATTAAATCTAAAATAACTTTAACACTATTCCAAACTTAAACTAACTTTTTATAATTAAGTCAAAATTAAAATTAAATCATTAAGTTTAAATCATTAAAGTACCTAATAAGTTGATTTGCCCTTTTAAAGCACTTATTATTATAACTCTTAAATGAGGCATCAAGTGAAGTGTTACTTCACTTATAGGATATTCAAATGTCCTAGTTCACTGAGCAAGATAACAAAACTTAAACTCCTGGATGATTAATTCACTTGTATAATTAAATTCTCTTGGACTTAAAACAATCCTAGAGGTATTGAAAAGATGTTTAAGACTCGTCTTAAACACTTCCTCACTGTGATAGGATGTTTATAAGAACAACTGAATTTAATTGTTCTTGGGTGAAGAAAGTCATCCTTAAACCAAAACACAAGAACCTAGACGTCATAGGAGATGACTAGCTATAGGATTAGGACTTTGGTAGACAACCAAAACCTTTCCCTTAGCTTTACCTAGGTACTTGTTAAAATATTTAAATGCCTTAACATGCGTTTTAAGTGCAGCTTGGGATGACGGGAAGACCCTCCAGGTACGCTTTTATTTTATTGCAATTTACTTTATTGCAATGTACTTTACTTTTCTTGCATGATAAATAACTGTTGCATCAAAACCAAAACCTTTAGGATAGTCCCTAAACTGAAACCAAAACTAAATTAAAAGTCATTACAAGATAAAAATTACCGCCACAACATTTCAAAATATAAAACAACTCAAAATTTAATCACAAACAGAACAATAAAACTACAATTGCAACTTAATTAAAACGTCTCGTTGAATGATCTGGAATACCTCGGATGATGTAACCCACGTGTTGCTAACGGGATTTCCCACGGTCTAAATGAAAGTGTGGAACTCATTCAGTTGAGTTTAGCATATTCATCGGACTAAGTGAATTCGATGAAAATAACGGTGCCGGGATGACGGAACCGTGGGATCTTAATCGGTTATGTTTAAACAACTTTAAGATTTGTTTTAATTAAAATATTAAAAACACTTTAATTTTAAGATTCTCTCTAAACCAAAACACTTCTCTCATCTCCTGATTTATGACTTCTAAAACTAAACCTCTGCAACAACAAGGAGCTCGGGGCATGGTGGGCAGCTCGGCCATCGTCATCAGCAAAACTCAACTCTACTTCAACAAAACATTTCTTAGAATTAAACAACAAAGCCATAGGATTTCGGGGTAGTTTGCTTAGTGCAACATAAATCCTCAACTTTTCGTTAGGCATTTGCATAATCATATTATGCAAATTAAGCCCTAACCGGTTTTAGGATTCCGAGGTAGTTGTTTGGTACGACATAAACCCTCACATCTTCAAGGCTATTTGTATGATCATGTCATACAAATATAAGTCCTAATTAATTAAAATTGATAAGATCAAAATACTAAATAGTTCTTCCTAAATTGAAGCCAAACAGTAGGATAGTAGGGAAGTTGCCAAGATTCCTCTTGGATCCTCAACTTCTCCTACTTCTCTTCCTTTGGACTCCTAAAATAAACTGTTCCAAATTTGATCCATTCCCAATTGAAATTTCAAAAATCCAATTATTTGAAAACCTTAAACTTTGAAATCCTTGAGAGCAAAACCACTGATCATTATCGAGAGTTTTCTTAAGTGATTCCCGTCACTTAGGATGTAATTAACTATAGGGGCTTGCCCTTATAGGGAACTTTAAGAACCCAGGTAATATAAACCCCGCTTAATTCATTTATATTAAGCGGGGAACTTGTCGGCTTATAAAATTGGTTCGCAGACCAAACGGATGTCACAAATCTCCTAGTTTATTTAATCGAGCCCCATCATCAAGCAGTGTGTCTATTCTTCGGGATAGATACATGGTTTGTGGTGTGGTGCTCGTTTATATAAACTATTTGGGATGTGACGTCAGTTTGATTTCATATCTTAAAATTTTCAAAATCAAAATTATTTTCAAAATTAAATACTACTTTCTAAATTATATATATATTTAAATTAAATTTAAAATCTAAAAAATTCACCTACAACTTTTGTAGGCGACCCCCTTTTCAAAACACATAACCTAAAAATATGTCGACAACTTCTGGCGACTCCGCTGGGAATGAGTTCCTCTTTCCATTTTGATCAGATGGTTTTGCTTTCATAAATCGGTAGCAAGTCCATGTCCCTAGTGGACCAAGCTACCACTCTTCCGTTGAAATACCAAGTTCATTTCTGTCTTGAACAGGTATAATCAACTCTCTTAGATTTAGGAGCCACTGTTTAGACACCCCTAAACAGAGAGGTTCTGAGATCCTTTTACCTCTTTTCTGAGGTAGGGTGGACCCCCAATAGGTGTTAGCTTAGGAGCGGTTCTTCGAGTTGAGAAGTCTTGCATAAGACTTTCTCTTCCTTTCCAATTCTAAATCAGGCCCTTTACCTTTTCCATAACCTTTTTCCTTTAATCGTTTTGTTTCTAACAAACAAACTACCTAATAAACAATCTCTTTTATAAATCACAAATGCTCTAACATAAACGAAAATGTGTTCGGACTCTTTCTTTTTCGTCCTAAACTTTACGACGAAAGGAAGTATAATTCGGGACTGACATTCGAAATCGCGCCTGCAGAAAATGGATGCCCCAAAGTTAATCTTCTCCTTCACCAATGGATCGGACTTCCCCGTGTACAAGGATGAGCTGCCCGACAATGGGATCATCCATTTTGGACAAGGATTTGGCAACACGGATGTCAAGATCGGCGACGTCACTCTCTTCACACTAATGGACAAAATGTCGAAGCCGAAGAGCCCGTGATTGAATTCAACCCGAAGTCGCCTCAAGAGTTCCCTCCCCTGCAAAGGGTTCCAGCTGAAAGGAATACTACTGTTCGTAGGAGGACTGTTGTCTTTACCCCCACCGGTCTAGTCGTCTCTGCACCTACCCCGACTCCCGCTAAACTAAAGGGGAAGGAAGTCCAAGTTTGTAATGAGCCTGTTACCGTGGAGGGTACAGATCTCCCAGCGAGACCTTATGTTTTCGAAATTGGGTCCAGCTCAAGGGTTCAACCCCCAACACGGACTCAGAGAAGGAATGGAAGTAGAAGGAGTGCCAGAAAGGCCAGAGCTGCTGAAGTCGCTTTCTTAGAAGAGATCCCTGAGTACACACCATTGCCTGAGTATACACAGCTTTTGGAAGGGAGTAGATTCCATCCCCTCTCCGCCACAGCTGACGAGGAAAATGTTCGCAAGATTGCTTTTACATTACCTCTACCCGCATACTATAGCAACAGCTGAAAGAAAAGGGCTAGGATCACACCATTTGCTCGACTGCAGACTGTGATAGAGAAGTTAGCAAAGAAAGATAAATGTCCTGTATCAGCGATTTTAAGAAGGATAGGGCGGGTGCCAGCCAAATCCTCCTTGGGCGTGAATAGAACCCGTTATCGCCATAGAAAAGCCGAATAAGAAGATGAAAGCTAGTCCACCTGTTGTTGTTTCAGGTTTACAGATCAGGGAGGATACCACCTTCCGGCATTCAGCCGACAGACCATCCGGTCCCGGGCCTTCGTCGCTAGAAGGATGGTATGGCGTCCTACTACTGGCCAATTAAGACCTAAACAACGACCTGAAAAGGAAAGTCTCGTCAGGAGACTCGAGTCCGAAGAGAGCGCCACTGCAATGAAGGGGACTCCCAAGAAGGAAATCCAACAACCATCGCATGATAACTGCGAAACCGTACGAAAAAGACCACTAGAAGATGCTATGGAAAAGCTAAGAACCGACATTCAACGATTAGCAAGAGAAAGAGAAGAAGAGTTTGGAGATGAAGTCGATTCGTCGGAATTCATGGATGACAAATATGTGGAGATCAACATGGTTGAGACACGAGCATCGTCAGCTTCGCAAGGTGCTCCGGCAGCTGCGGAGAGAGATGAACCGGAACCATTAAGAGCACAACTTCAAGAAAAAGATGATACAATCTCTCAAATGGCGAAAAGGATGGAAGAGATGGCTGCAGCCCTAGCCACTCTTCAGAGTCAGGTTCAACCCCCAAGAGAAACGCCTCTAGAAGTTATTCATATTACAGACGGAGGAAAAGAGATTACATCCGTTAACGGAGACGATCAGTCGAAGAAGGATTCTACCCAAAATATGATTCCAGAGAAAGACATCAAGAATATGGTAGAACAGCAGGTACGAGAAGCCTTAGCACAGTCTAAGAGCGGAGCATCTATTCAGATGGGTAGACCTTACCCCGAAGAATTTGATGCAGTACAATACCCAAAATGCTTCGTACCACCTTTGTTCAAGACTTTTGATGGTACCGGAAACCCTCGACAGCATGTTGCACATTTTCGCGCTAGTTGTTGCAACGCCGGTGGAAGTGACGCCTTACTCTTCCGACAGTTCGTCGGCGCACTGTCGAGGATCGCCTTCGATTGGTACGCAGAGTTACCGAACGGTTTGGTAAAGACATTTTCGGAATTAGAGAACCTCTTTGTGAAACGGTTTGCCGGAGCTCAACACCATATCACCATCGGTGATCTAGTTGTGGAGAAACAGAAACCGAACGAAACGTTAGTGGACTACATACTTCGATGGAGGAATCTAAGCATGAAGTGTGAGCCACAGCTACAAGAGCAGCATGCAGTCGGTATCTTGCTTAAAAGCATTCACGGCCCGATAGCACTTCTCCTTAAGGGATTTACGATTAAGACTTTCGAGAAGTTGTTAAGCAAGGTCGGAAGCTTGCAAGAGGAAGCGAAACAACTAAGTTTCGTTGACAAGACGGACAAACGAAGCTCGTGAAGACATTTGAATAGAAATGCGGGATCGTCGCGACGATCGATAAGGGCAAGCAACAATGCAAAAACGGACGGAGCAGCGCAGTCCGACCTATCAACAACCTCAGCAGAACTACCAACAACCTTGACCCGGATATCAGCCAACTCAACAGTATGAGCAACCGCCTCGCCCGCAGTGCACGTTAAAGGAGCTTATAAATAGAGAATATCCATTCAAGAATGAGGCAGTGCCAAAGATGTTCTGCAGTTTGATGAAGACTCCAGATTTTCAACTGCCAGAACCCAGGAAGCCAGAAGAAGTCAATAAGAAAGACCATCCCATCTATTGCCCTTTCCACCGGATGCTCGCACACAAGATAGAGGATTGCATTACCTTCAAGACTTGGCTCTATGACAATCTCCGAAAAGGAAACATAACGATTTCGAAGGAATACATGAGGGAACCCCATAAAAGAGGTTCCGTCAATGTTTTTTCAACGGATCCTATTGTTCCTATAGATCCCTACACGACGAATGATGGATGGAGTACCGCTTGGACGAAGTCATCAAAGAAAATTTTGGATCGCATCCAAACCGCTTCGGTGCGTGCTTCAATTCAAAGTTCGAAACCTGTCAAGCCGGCGCTATCGCTTGCGATTAAAGAACCACCCCAGGAAGAAAAGATCGTAGAAAAGAAGGAGATCGTAAAAGAAGAAAAGACCGAGGCTCTTAAGGCTAGACTAGCGGCTGCTTCTCCTAGGATGGTTGTTTTCGATTTGGGGGAAAAATTCCTCGAACCTCTAACTCTGTATGATTATTTGCTCGCTCCGGCGGGATCTTATAATGATAAGAGTTATGGCGTTGGCTACGTTTTGACTGTCTCTAACGATTACGCAACTAACGACAACCAACCTAATCCGGATCTCGATTCCGATACAAATAACAATTCTCAAATCATACACAACCTTGACAATCACGATGACAAAGAAGACATTCACCAAGAAGGCTACAAAAGTTCAACGAGCAATGAATCTTTTTTGTGAATTTCGAGGAACTCCAATCACAATAGAGTTAGAGCTTTCGGATTCCGAAGCGACTCCAGAAGAACCTGTCATACCGATTCAAAAGGAGACACCAGTAAACTCAGTACCAGATTCAGAAGAAATCACATAAGTCAACTTAAGGAGCGCAAGGGTTCTACCTCCGAGAATGGGTCCAAAAGACAAAGGAAAGCAGGTGGTTGTTTAGGAAGAATCAACCCCAGCAGAAGAATTGCCCATTCGAGAAGAAACTGAAACACATGGTAACAAAGTGGACTATAACGTGCTAGCCCATCTTAGGAAACTACCAGCAAAACTGAGCATCTACGATGCTCTCATCTTATCAAAAGAGATGAGGGAAGCTCTGATCAAGGTCTTACTTGATCCAGAGAGTTTTTAGCTCAGATGGCCGGAGATTCCTTAGACGAGGTTTTCTCGTTAAAGGAACAGCGAGGTGTTACCTTCACGGACAGTGATCTACTACTTAGGACAGCCGATCACAACCGACCGTTGTACATTTCAGTCACAATCGGAAAGTTTACGCTCTCCAGAGTATTGGTGGATCCAGAAGCGTCAATCAACATAATGAATCTTCGGACATTAGCATACTTGGAAATTGATGCTCGCGAGCTAGAAGCGGACAAGATGTTACTAAGAAGATTCAACCAGAAAGGAGAAAGAGCCCTCGGATCAATAACATTGTTGATGAAGACCGGTGATTTAACAAAGACAACCGCAAAATTCCATATAATGGATTCTGAAACATCGTTCAACGCACTACTGGGCCGACCGTGGATACATGAGAACCGGATGGTACCGTCATCTCTGCATCAGTGCATAAAATACTACGATGGAGGAGAACAGTGCATTAAAGGTGACTTGCAACCTTTCTCCATACATGAAATTGGAATTCATGAAGATGCAGCCTACTACGCGCCTCTAAAGAAAACAATCTTCTCTAGAAATACCATGCCAAATGAAGCAAAAGAAGTTTAAGACGACGAAGAACCTGAAGTTCTAGTCCAACAGTCACTCACAACTCCCTTACGGTGAGATGGTGAAGGTTTCTTCACAACTTGCACCCGAGTTCGAGGCCGGGGACGAGGCCGTGGCAGAAACGTTAGGACAGTTGGACAGAAAAAGCCAGTAATCAACGTGAATTGGGAGAACAGCTCTGAAGAAGAAGAAGAAATCAAGAAAGAAGCAGCTACAATAAACCAGATGGAACCACAATTCAAGATCTCTCTCAAAGATGAAAAGAATGAAGAATATAAATCAATGTACGAGAAGATTAACTACCATGTACACACTATGGCCCTGACCCCGATCCAGTCTAATAAGATCGAGGGAATGGTGGTCAAGGAAGTGCTTGGCGGTGGTGCTAAACCATCAAATTTTACCGTAGTATTCCTTCTTCCAATAATGAAAAAGGTGTGCAATTTGAAGATGTCGCTTCTTCCGAATTAATGGAATTACCGTTTGAGTGGTACTCTCCCTGTGTTCAAAATTTAATTCAACGTGGTGTCTTACCTCGACAATGGACAAAGGGTCAATCACAACATTTTGAAAGACTATGGAGCAATGCCGGTCGGCCTCCCAATTTAAAACATGGTCTCGGATTTGGCACAGTAGGTTCAGTTGACGATACGGAATTTTGCTTGGTTGTCACTTGCGATCCTGATAAGGACTGCTTGGAAGCTTCAGAGGACCTCGAAGATCTACCAATCGGAGATGCTCCACCAGAATTTGAAGAAGAAATAAAATCTACAATAGACGAGTTAATGGAAGTTAACTTAGGTACTTGCGAAAAGCCTAGACCAACCTTTGTTAGCTCCTTACTCAATAAAGAAGATTCCGAGGAAATGATCAAGCTATTAATGGAATTCAATAACTATTTTGCTTGGAGTTACGACGAAATGCCAGGATTAGCTCCTGAAGTCGCAGTTCACAAGTTAGGAGTAGATCCTACTTCTGTTCCAGTCAGACAAACTCCCAGAAAAATGCGTCTAAAAATTGAGCAACAAGTAATAGCCGAAGTTAAGAAGCTAATCGACGCTACATTTGTCCGTGAAGAACAATACCCTACTTGGTTAGCCAATGTGGTACCTGTCAGAAAGAAAAATGGTCAGATTATAATCTGTGTAGACTTCAGGGATTTAAATAAAGCATGTCCAAAGGATGAATTTCCACTGCCAATCCCAGAACTGATGATCGACATTGCTTCAACACATGAAATATTTTCATTCATGGATGGATCATCATGATACAACCAGATAAAGATGGCACCAGAAGACGAAAAGCTCACAACTTTCAGAATGCCGATCGGAGTGTATTGCTACACAGTAATGCCATTCGGACTAAAGAACGCAGGAGCAACATATCAAAGAGCAATGACAAAGATTTTCGATGATCTCATTCACAACCAAGTCGAGTGAACTGAAGGAAGATCACCTGTATGATTTGAGAATTGTTTTCGAGCGACTGAGGCAATACAACCTTAAGATGAATCCCTTAAAATGCGCCTTCAGCGTTACCTCCAGGAAATTCTTAGGATTTTTTATTCGACACCGCGGAATCAAAATTGATCCAGAAAAGATTAAAGCTATCTTAGAGATGCCGCCTCCCAAAACCTTAAAACAGCTACGATCCTTTCAAGGGAAGTTGGCATATCTTCGACGCTTTATCTCGAACTTGTCAGGTAGGTGTCGACCCTTCTCGGCATTAGTTAAAAAGGACGCCAAATTCGTTTGGGAAGAGAAATGCCAACGCGCCTTCGAGGACATTATGCAATACTTAATGACACCTCCCGTCTTAGCAGCCCCGCCTCGGGCGACCGTTAATACTTTATACCGCGACTTTAGACGACTCTCTCGCAGCCCCGCTAGCCTGTGTCAATGACGAGGGAAAAGAAAATGCTCTTTATTACTTAAGCCGTCGTCTATTGCCGTCGGAAGTAAAGTATCCTCCGATTGAGAAGCATTGTCTGGCCCTGATCTTCGTCGCTCAAAAGCTCAGGCACTACATGCTTTCTCATAAGATCAACCTCATTTCGAAAGTTAATCCGTTGCAATATTTGATGACCCGATCGACACTTTCTGGCAGACTTGTCAGGTGGTCGATGATACTATTGCAATTTGATATAACTTTCGTTCCTCTTCGCGCCGTAAAGGGACAAGTACTAGCTGACTTCCTTGCAGCACAACTTTACCAGCAGATTCGCCTCTCGACGACGATTTGCCTGACGAGCAGATAATAAGCCTAGAAGACACCGATGATCAACGTTGGGAAATATACTTCGACGGAGCGTCCTCAGCACAGAAAGACAAAGAATCGCAAATGATAGTGCCCGGTAAAGCAGGAATCGGACTAATCTTTATAACACCGGAGCGGGGAATGTTAAGATACTCCTACCACTTAACAAAGCCGTGCACAAACAACGAGGCAGAATACGAGGCCCTCGTAGCAGGACTAGAACTGACCATTCAAATGGGGATAACGAATATCAACATCTACGGAGATTCTCGGCTGATCATTCAACGAGTCGCAGGACAATACGGAATCTTAAAGCCAAGACTCGAGCACTACTTTCGGTATGCCATGAAGCTGTTGGAACAAATTCGAATGTAACAATCTACAAGATCCCCGTAAGAGAAAATGCCCTCGCGGATGCACTAGCTCGCCTTGCAAAAGAATTTGCCTGCTTACAAGATGAGTCAGTTGAAGTGTCAGTTCAAGGACGACAGGTCCTATCACAGCTCGACATGGATATGATCTAGAAATCAGAAAAAGCAGAGGAATCAGTTGCAGTAGTGACCGAAAACACAGAAGATTGGCGTCAACCGCTAATAGACTACCTACAAACAGGTAAATTACCGGACGATAAGTCATTAGCCCATCAAATCAAGAAAAGAACTCTGTCTTATGCATTAATAAACAATACATTATACAGAAGGTCTTTTGATCAGATGTGGTTAAGATGCCTAAACGGGTCCAAGGCTCGTGAAATTGTCAAAGAGGTACACTCAGGACTTTGTGGCGCTCATCAGTAGGGTCCGAAAATGAAAATGAAAATTAAAAGATTAGGGTACTACTGGCCCTCAATGATGACCGACTGTATGAAAGTCGCCAAGAGCTGTCACCAGTGCCAAGTGCACGGAGTTGTTCTACACCAACCTCCAAATGTGCTACATCCGACAATTGCGTCGTGGCCATTTGAGTGTTGGGGCATGGATATGGTGGGTCCGATAGAACCACCTTATTTAAGAGGACATCGCTTCATCCTTGCAGCTACAGACTACTTTTCTAAATGGGCAGAAGCAGTTCCACTCAGAGAAGTAAAGGCACACCACGTGCTACAGTTTTTCAAAAATCAAGTTGTCTACCGTTTTGGAGTACCGCGCAGAATCATTTCAGATAATGGGTATGCATTCAAAAAAACAAAGATCAACAATTTTGTCAAAAGACATGGAATCGATTGGCGATACTCAACAATTTATTACCCAAGAGAAAATGGCTTGGCCGAGGCTTTTAATAAAACTCTCGTTCAGATTTCAAAGAAAACCTTGGATGACAACAAGAGAAATTGGCACGAGAAGTTGTTAGAAGCCTTATGGGCCTACAGGACGACTTTCGGGACTCCTACTCGCCTACGCCTTACGCTTTAGTGTACGGGTCCGAGGCCGTTTTACCTTTGGAGGTCCAGCTTCCATCACTCGGGGTTGCGATTGCAAATAAAATTACTACGAAGAAAATGCCGGATTGCGACTGGAAGAACCGGAAAGCTTGGAAGGGAAGAGACTTGCGGCATGCAGCAAAATTTGGAACTGTACCAAGCTAATATGATCCAGGCCCATGATAAACTGGCCCGCCCAAGAACTTTCAAAGTTGGTGACTTAGTTCTTGTTCTCAGAAGACCTATTCTTGCACATCGCAAAATAGGAGGCAAATTTGAACCGACTTGGGAAGGGCCGTTTGTGGTCGAGGCAGTCTACTCAGGAGGCTCCTACCAACTTGTGAATTGCCAAGGAGAACGACAAATACTTCCAATCAATGGACGGTATTTAAAGAAGTATTACGTAACCTGATGTTTCGAAGGGTGGCCCCTAAAATGGAGTCTTATCCCTAGAAACACGGGTGAGGCAATCACTTTGTGACTGGGTCCGAACCCAAAAACATAAAAATGGATAAAATAAAATATGTGCTAAAAATAAAATATGTGAAATCATAATAATAAAGTTTTACCCTTCCTTTCAAATCAAATCTTGTTCCTAATCTTTCTTCATCTTTTCCTAATTTCCTTAAAAATTAAAATTAAAATAAGAGAATAAGAATTTTCAGTGGTAAATATTTTCTTAATGTTCTTGTTCTTAGTACAGCCCCTGATCATTTCCTTGTCTTCTTCGCAGGGAAATGTCGAACGGGCGGTTGGTCCTAAACTTTAAAATTGGCGTGAGTCTCGCACTCGATGAAAAGAGGGTGAAGGATGGAGCAGTGATAGAAATTGATTCTGACTTTACACCAGCTAGCCTACAGTATGAAAAAAATGATTGGGTCCCAGTGGACCAAGAAGAGCTTCATAGCCAGACAGTGATGAAGATGGGTGGCCCAAGCCACCAATCCAGCAACAAGAAAAGAAAGACAAACACCGAGGAGAGCAAGAAAATCAAGTCAGTAGTTGCCACGACAGAGGGCAGGCTCGTCAGCGCCGCACCCGCAGAGATTCAAGGGGTAAGGAGAGCTACTCTCACTGCCACTCAAAGAAGGAATAAGAATCGCCGTATCCGCAAGATGTTGACTAAACTAGCAGCAGATCAACACGAGGAAACAACCACCTTCGCCAACACACACATTTCAAAGATACCGGTTCGTCAGGAACCAGAAAGAAGAAAGTCAACGCCGAGAAAATCAGAACAGATCGAAAAAGTGCCAAGAAGAACAGAAATAGAATCAGTGCCTCGACACCGGACGGAGATACCATATCTGAAGAACCTTGTTGCGGAAGTAACCCCGGAGCATGTCCCGACAGAGACGATCCCCGAGGAGCTAAGGTATGCAGGAGAACGTGACGGGATTGAGCCATTCATCCCGCAATACATTACTAGGCCTCGTCACTTGCAGATCATCCCAGAATATGAACTAGAAAGAATGCAAAATGTTGAGAAGAAGACTTTCGAATACTTTGAAAGGATTAGAGGCAAAAGAATCAACATTTTGGAAGGCCTAGAGTTACACACGGGTGTATTCTCGAGTACGAGCAACGGCAGATTGTGGATTGCATTTTAGAACTTCGGAAGATGGGTCGAGCGAGCCATCCGAGAGAAAAGACTTATTCGGAACCCCGTAAATGGATGCCGGGGAAAGGAAGAGTCACAATACAATGCGGATGTTGCTATAACTTCGCAGAGGACAGAAAAGGAAATCCACCAGGGATACTCCACCACGGTGAGGTGGATCCAATGCCGAGAATAATTAAAAGAATGGTGAAAAGAATGATAGCATGGAGGGTACTGCCAGCAGACTGCATACCCAACAGTTGCATCATCAACATTTATCAGAAGGGCGACTGCATACCTCCACACATAGACCACCATGACTTTGTCAGACCTTTCTGCACAGTTTTGTTCGTCAACCAATGCAATATCATGTTCGGATCTGACCTCCGGATAGCAGGCCCGGGTAAGTTCCGAGGGCCGGTGGAGATACCACTTCCGGTAGGTTCCGTCATGATATTACAAGGAAATGGAGCAGACATCGCAAAACATTGTATACCGGGAGTACCAGTGGAGCGGATCTCCGTCACTTTTAGAAGGATAGACGACAGAAAGGCACCTTACCACTTCCAGCCAGATCCAGAATTGGAGAGTCTCCAGCCCTACGAGCTGTGAGTTACACGAGAAATAGCACACCTCCATTGTACATCCATGCGGCATTTCTGCCAAGGATGGCTTGGAAGGTGATGTTATTGACCGTGTATCTCATTATTCAGACATGGATTTTTTAACAAATACTTTTTGGATGGTTCAACAAGAATCATACATAGTCCGTTTTGAATCCTGGATTGTATGAGAAATATTTCAGATCGAGTTTTATGGTGTATCTTCAACAAGATTGGGATGAAAGTGACCACGTCACATTTTGCCTTCACCTCTTTTTGTGCAAATTGACTGGGAAACGCCATTAGAGTTAAATGAACTTTGAACAAAGAATAGAAAAGAAAAGAGAAATAAATAAGAGTCGTTCTTTGAAATCCAAATATTCAAATGAACTTCAAATCCAAATGAACACAAAATAAAATTGACGTGAACATCAAATAAACAACAAAAAAAAGTAAAATTGGATCATTAAAGGACAAACAAAATGAAAATGAATCTCAAATGGAATTTCAATCTCAATCTATCTCTTTCAAATCCTTCAACTCTTCCTCAGATCAAAATCTACTTCAAACTACTTTGAAACCCTCTTTCGGGATGATTCTTCCTCACGGAAAACTCACACTTCAAATTTCAAAAATCCTACACCTTTTCGTCACATCGAAATCCTTTTGATTTTCTGTGATCTCCTTTCCCTCTTGTACGGAGATTGACTAGGTCTATTGACACGGAGCCACGAACTTGGTTCGGCTTGGTTCAGATGGCATGAGATTGGGTCCTTCTTCATACATTAAAACTTTCGAGACTGGTACCTAAATTCTAGTTCTCACTTCGAGGTCGGTACCTAAATTCTGACTCTCCTTTCGAGATCGATACCTAAATTTCGATTCTCTTTCGAATTGATACCTAAATTTCAATTCTAAACTTCCGAGACTGATACCTAAATTCCAGTTCTCACTTCGAGGTCGGTACCTAAATTTCGACTCTCCTTTCGAGATCGATACCTAAATTTCGATTCTCTTCCGAATTGATACCTAAATTTCAATTCTAAACTTCCGAGATCGGTACCTAAATTCCGGTTCTCACTTCGAGGTCAGTACCTAAATTTCGACTCTCCTTTCGAGATCGATACCTAAATTTCGATTCTCATCCGAATTGATAACTAAATTTCAATTCTAAACTTTCGAGACTGGTACATTAATTCTAGTTCTCACTTCGAGGTCGGTACCTAAATTCTGACTCTCTTTTCGAGATCGATACCTAAATTTCGATTCTCATCTTTATTGATACCTAAATTTCAATTCTAAACTTTCGAGACTGGTACCTAAATTCTAGTTCTCACTTCGAGGTCGGTACCTAAATTCCGACTCTCTTTTCGAGATTGATACCTAAATTTTGATTCTCATTCGAATTGATACCTAAATTTCAATTCTAAACTTCCGAGACTGGTACCTAAATTCCAGTTCTCACTTCGAGGTCGGTACCTAAATTCTGACTCTCTTTTCAAGATCGATACCTAAATTTTGATTCTCATCCGAATTGATACCTAAATTTCAATTCTAAACTTCCGAGACTGGTACCTAAATTCCAGTTCTCACTTCGAGGTCGTACCTAAATTCCGACTCTCCTTTCGAGATCGATACCTAAATTTTGATTCTCTTCCGAATTGATACCTAAATTTCAATTCTAAACTTTTAAGACTGGTACCTAAATTCCAGTTCTCACTTGGAGGTCGGTACCTGAATTCCGAGTCTCCTTTCGAGATCGATACCTAAATTTCTTTTCTCTTTCGAATTGATACCTAAATTTCAATTCTAAACTTCTGAGACTGGTACCTAAATTCCAGTTCTCACTTCGAGGTCGGTACCTAAATTCCGACTCTCCTTTCGAGATCGATACCTAAATTTTGATTCTCTTCCGAATTGATACCTAAATTTCAATTCTAAACTTCCAAGACTTGTACCTAAATTCCAGTTCTCACTTCGAGGTCGGTACCTAAATTCTGACTCTCCTTTCGAGATCGATACCTAAATTTCGACTCTCTTCCGAGACTGGTACCTAAATTCCAGTTCTCATTCGAGACTAGTACCTAAATTCTAGTTCTCATTCCGAGATCAGTACCTAAATTCTGATTCTCATCCTTTTCGAGGTCGATACCTAAATTTCGACTCTCTTCCAAGACTGGTACCTAAATTCCAGTTCTCATTCGAGACTAGTACCTAAATTCTAGTTCTCATTCCGAGATCAGTACCTAAATTCTGATTCTCATCCTTTTCGAGGTCGATACCTAAATTTCGACTCTCTTCCAAGACCGGTACCTAAATTCCAGTTCTCTTCCTTCGAGGTCAGTACCTAAATTCCGACTCTCATCCTAGATCGATACCTAAATTTCGATTCTCTTTCGAGATTGATACTTAAAGTTCAATTCTCATCCCTCTCGAGATCAGTACCTAAATTCTGATTCTCATCCTTTTTCCATCAATACTTAAATTCTGATTCTCACTCTGAGGCTGGTACCTAAATTCCAGTTCTCTTCGCAATCCCGAGGTTGAAACCTAGGTTTCGATTCTCATTTCAAATCCAAATTTCAAATTAAAAATTTCCTCAATTGATTTTAAACTAAACTTCAATCTAAATTAAAACTCAAGCTAAAATCTAAACTCACACATCAAAACTTGAACATAAAATGAAATGAAATCTAAATCGAATTCCCCCAGATCATATGATTTGGAATTCATCTCCTTTTCCATTCCCTGCCGAGAGTTCGGGAATCTCCGAGCCTTGGAAGTATACCCGATACTCCCCAGGCGGAAATTCTTCTACTTTATCCTAAGTTTGTCACTTGGACATCTGTGTTGGTTTTGTTGATCTCTTCGGTCAACGCCAATACGCGCGGTGTGCTTGGTTAGCACACCACACCTATTGGGGGTCCATTTGTTAACCTCATTTTTGATGAGGTCTTCTCTTCCCTCTTTAGTGTCTAGGATCTAGCCTTAGGCTTTTCCTTTGACTATATTAGAGGACTAGAATTGGGACCCACACCTTAGAAATTTAAACCACTTCTTGTCTCCCTGCAAACCCCACAAGCTTGATTGTAGACCCCTAATCACCTAGAGGGTTGAGATCAAATGTGGAGGTTTAAAGGATGAGTTCCCGATAGGACTCTTTAGCCTTAGGACTGCCTTGGGTGGCCTGGTCTGGTGAGGGTTGACTTACACACTCACTACACTCACACTCTACACTCTCACACACACAATCCAAATCCTAAAACCACACCTATACCCAACTTGACTCCCTGACTCATGTAGGTAATTCATATGGATGGACCTTAACCCCTAAGCCCCTAGTTAAGAGGGTTAGGAACAACATAGAAAATGCCTCCAATGTGTCCTCTCATGGCTCATATGGGCTTAATATGGCTTCATGGCTCAATCAAAGTGATTCCATTTCACTCACATTTGATCAATCTTCATTCTTCCAAAATTTCAATTTTTGACCCCAGGGACCCTACACCCGTAAAACTTACCAAAAGCCCTTGAAATTGCCCAAATTTTCCAAAATCTCCAAATTACCCAAAATTCCTCAAAACCAATCCCAAACATTTTCCCCCACTCAAATTGACTATCTCCAGCCAAAAATACCAAAATTTCCAAAAATACACTCCAAATACCCAAAATACCCTTTTTAACCCAAAAATCCAAAAATTCCAAAAATTCCCAGAAAATTCCAGAAAATCCCAAATGTTCCCAATTTCATTTTGTCCAACTACACGATGGGCCAATTTTGTCAATTTACCCTACTTTTACCAAAACCTCCAATTTATCCCATTTTAAACCCAAATGAACCCAATGTCAAACCAAATCACCCCAATTGGTCTCAATTATGGTCCAATTCAATTCTAAACATCAATTCAATATCCCTAATGTCAATCTAGACCAAATCCAAGCCCAATTTGATTGACATTTGAATCAAATTTCACTTTTGACCTTAAAGCCCAATTTTGACCCATGACCTAAACCTACCTCAAACCAACCCAATTCAATCCCAATTTGACCTAAATCTTTTCTAAAACCTTCCTAGCATCCCCACAAACAAAACACTAACATGATTTGCCCAAAATTTGGACACAAACCTTACTCAAATTCAACCCAAACCCAAAACTCCCTAAATGGGCCTACACCCAAACCTAACCCAAATGGGCCCAAATCCCAAAATCAAAACCCAACCAAAGTTGAAACATATTTGTAACACCCCCATAAACATTTCCCAACATTAATTTTACATCAATTTCAACCCTAGCCCAACATTGGCCCAAATAGGCCCAATTTGACCTATATTGGCCCCTTTACCAAAGAAGCCCAAATCCAACCCAATTCAAACCCAATCCACCTCAAATTTATTTCAAATCACTCATGACACATCCCTAAACCAAACCCAACAATTATTTGGCTCAACCTTTTACAAAATTCGCATCCATAAATTTATTTTTAAAACCTAAGGCCCACTTCCTTAAGCCTTCCTAAAAAAGCCCATTCCTAAAATGATTTCAAAGGCCCAAATTTGACTCTAATGCCCACATGACACTAAACTTCATCATCCATTCCAATTAAAACCTTCCCTAACTTTCAAATTCATCATCAAACCATTCCAAATCAAACCTCATGACAACTCTCACCAAAATGCCAAAAATCACAAAATCCTTCCTCATGAAAGTTGACTTAACTTTTCCTAAGCCAAATGGAGCCATGAAGCCATGCATGAGCCACATGGGAGCCATGAAAGCTTTGGACACCTCAACATACCCAAGATGGCAAGAGGAGGAGGCTCTTTCCATATTCCCTTAAGGAGATTAGCTACTTCCATGATTCCACTAAACCTTGCTTAAACTTAATTGTACTTGGATAGTGACCCTTCCCCACTAATTAAGCTGACCTAAACCACTCTCTCTTCAGCCCAAACTAGCCATGGGGAGGTGCACCTAGCCCAATCCATACATTTGACCAAACTTAGCCAAAATACACCCTTACCCCATTCCATTTTAATTCAACCACTTTACACATGGCCATTGCCAATTCCCTGCACTAAACCCCAGCCACGAGCCTCCCGACCCCGAGGGTGACCCATGCCTCGCCGGCCGACCACTGGGCTGCCAGAGAACACCACACCCGAGAGCTCCCATGTGAGCCCAAGCTTGGAATTCTCACCTGCTGAGTTGCCCCATGCCCAATGGCCACCATGGTTGTTCTTCTCCTCACCAGGGCAGCTGATCCCAACCCCTAACTCCCCCTGGGAGAGCCTCCAGCCAGCTCTATTTAAACCCACCTCTCTCGGCCATGGAGGAGGTATTGAAACAAATCACACAGAAACTCTGTCAAAATCATTCCAGACTCTTCCCCACACATGGAGAACTTGATCCCCACTGAAATCCCCCTTCCATTTCCTCTCTGTGAGCTCAATTTCAGAGTTGAAATTCAAGCCCAAAACCAGGACACTTCACCACAGTGAGCCAATCTCCAAATTGATTGGTCCTACACCTTCACCAGACCAAGAGGAGAAGTTCCCCAGTGAAAGCCCCCTCTCCAGGCCACCCAGTTGCTCCAGCCTCCAAGCTTTGTGATCGAGCTGTGGTCACTTTTGTACCTAGGCAATTCACCGGGCCAAGGGACTTCATCCGGAGCTTGCTTGGACCCAATTGAACGTGACACAAGTCTCAGATCGAAGCTTCACTTCTCTGAGCAAAGGTATGAGCTCTCTCTTCTTCCCGAGCTTCTGAACATTCTCCATTTCAAATGCCTCAATTTCAATGCATGATCACCATATAGATGTATTCGTCTCTTCAAGATGAATCCATAGAGCACAAGAACACAAAAATCCGTTAAGTATTGAGTGAGATCTTAGGGTTTTAGTGTGGACGGTCACGGGTTCACACCAGTCGTAGACGATGACTGGGAGCCGTCAGATCGAGCGAGTATCAAGCGGACGGTCGGGATCGAGCCGGACAGCACGATGATACATGAACCGCGGGCCCCTGGAGCGCTGAGTCGGATGGCGGCGTCGAACCAAAAAGCGTCACGTGGCTGTTCAAAGATGCTAAGGATGACGCGGCGCCGATTCGGATAAGTAGAAAAATAGGATTTTATGGATTTATTAAATATCCAGAACTTCAAAAATCCATAACTTTGTGTAGAAAAATCCTAAAAATAAAATAAAAATACCCTCTTACTCAGTGAACAGAGAAGAATAATGTGGAAAAGAAATCAGGTTATTTCATCAAGTATTTTATTTTTAATAATTTATTTACTCTCTGCACTATTTCAATTCTCCATGCATATAGGAAATTCACCATGGCATGAGACCATAGGGCTTTTAAAGCCTCTGAACTTGGGAACATTCCATGAATTTTCCAAGGTCAGAGGCCAGCCCTATGAGAAGTTATTGATTTTAATAATTTATTTACTGTTTTGAGTATTTTAATTCCAATAATTAGCATGTTGAGAAATAAATTCTAGGAAAATTTGGTGATGTTTATTATGACTAGAGGAACCTAGGAAAAATAAGTTTTGAGTAATTCACTTGGAATAACCCTAATTGGTCTAAATACCCAAAATTGAACTTTAATTAATTAGGGTTAACTATACATCAAATTGACTTAGAAACAATTCGTCACTGTCCTTTAGGGGCAGGAGAATCTCACATAAAATTTTGAAACTAATTGGACTTGATTTGATCCACCAAATGGGTTGATTAAGCCCCATGAGTAAAATTAAACTTTAAAAATTCATTATTCACAAATTACTTTTCAAAAATTCACAAAAATAGTTTTGGAGCTTCTCTGATATCAAAAAAACTTAGGAAAATTAAAATTGTAATTTTCTAAAAAAGTTGATTTTTATCATTATTTTAATATTTTTAATAATTAAAAAATAATAAAAATCATAAAAATATTACAAATCATAAAAAATGTCACATTTTGAATTCTAATCACTTAGGAACAAACCCTACATTTTTCCTAAGTCTCTGGAATAAGGTATTAAATTTTAAAGAGCTAAAATGAATTTTTGAATTAAAAAAAATGATTTTCTTAACATTCCCACTAAAATAATTCTAATAAATCAAAGAAAAATCAGAAAAATTCAAAATTTTTTCTTTGAATCCTTGAGGTCAGAGAGATTTAAGAAAAACATAAAATCCATTTTTTAAGTTTAATTTTATTTTTAAATTAATTAATACTCCAAAACTCAAAATAATTCTAATAAATAAAATGTAATTCAAAAAATCACCAAAATTGGTCCAAATGGTCCTCTGGTCATTAGGAATATCCCATAATTTTCTTAAGGATAGAAATATTTCCTTGGTCAAGTTATTGAATTTTCCTTGAAAACCCCTATTTTCCTTTTAAAATAATTACATAAATAAATTAAATACAGAAAAATCACATTTTCTCCTCTAAAGCCTTAATTGACATGTAAGTGAGGTCATATAAAAATTTCAAGTTCATTTGATCTTAATTTAGTGAGTTATAGAATTATTAAGCTTGAAGAGCAAAATGGTAATTAAAAATTTCAACCTTTAATTAAAATTTTAGGATTAATCAAAAGGGGGAGGGTAAAATATTTGATTTTAAACTGATTTTGGATGATTGAAACTTAAATGATTGGGGTAGAAACCTACTAACCATTTCAAAAAACATATATATAATTAAAATAAACTTTAATTAATTAACTAATTGAAATTTTGGGAAAATAATAGAAATTGGAATTATTAAAGTAGGGATATTATAAAGAGGATATTTATTCTTTTATTTAAAAGTCCCTAAATAAACCACTTCAATAATACTTAATTCTTAATAAATAAATAAAAAATTTAATTAATTAAAACTAATAATCCAAATTAAAATTAAAATAAAATTAAATTAAAACTAAAATTAAAATTAAATTAAAATTAAATTAAATTAAATTAAATTAAAATCAAAATTAAATTAAAATTAAATTAAATTAAATCAAATTAAATTAAATTAAATTAAATTAAATTAAAATTAAATCAAATTAAATTAAAATTAAATTAAATTGAATTAAATTAAATTAAAATCATTTAACAACAAACCTAAATGAAATCATTAAGAATTAAATCTAAAATAACTTGAACACTATTCCAAACTTAAACTAACTTTTTATAATTAAGTCAAAATTAAAATTAAATCATTAAGTTTAAATCATTAAAGTACTTAATAAGTTGATTTGCCCTTTTAAAGCACTTATTATTATAACTCTTAAATGAGGCATCAAGTGAAGTGTTACTTCACTTATAGGATATTCAAATGTCCTAGTTCACTGAGCAAGATAACAAAACTTAAACTCCTGGATGATTAATTCACTTGTATAATTAAATTCTCTTGGACTTAAAACAATCCTAGAGGTATTGAAAAGATGTTTAAGACTCGTCTTAAGCACTTCCTCAATATGATATGATGTTTATAAGAACAACTGAATTTAATTGTTCTTGGGTGAATAGAGTCATCCTTAAACCAAAACACAAGAACCTAGACGTCATAGGAGATTACTAGCTATAGGATTAGGACTATGGTAGACAACCAAAACCTTTCCCTTAACTTTACCTAGGTACTTGTTAAAATATTTAAATGCCTTAACATGTGTTTTAAGTGCAGCTTGGGATGACGGGAAGACCCTCCAGGTACGCTTTTATTTTATTGCAATTTACTTTATTGCAATGCACTTTACTTTTCTTGCATGATAAACAACTGTTGCATGAAAACCAAAACCTTTAGGATAGTCCCTGAACTGAAACCAAAACTAAATTAAAAGTCATTACAAGATAAAAATTACCGCCACAACATTTCAAAATATAAAACAACTCAAAATTTAATCACAAACAGAACAATAAAACTACAATTGTAACTTAATTAAAACGTCTCGTTGAATGATCGGGAATACCTCGGATGATGTAACCCACGTGTTGCTAACGGGATTTCCCACGGTCTAAATGAAAGTGTGGAACTCATTCAGTTGAGTTTAGCAAATTCATCGGACTAAGTGAATTCGATGAAAATAACGATGCCGGGATGACGGAACCGTGGGATCTTAATCGGTTCTGTTTAAACAACTTTAAGATTTGTTTTAATTAAAATATTAAAAACACTTGGATTTTAAGATTCTCTCTAAACCAAAACACTTCTCTCATCTCCTGATTTATGACTTCTAAAACTAAACCTCTGCAACAACAAGGAGCTCGGGGCATGGTGGGCAGCTCGGCCATCGTCATCAGTAAAACTCAACTCTACTTCAACAAAACATTTCTTAGAATTAAACAACAAAGCCATAGGATTTCGGGGTAGTTTGCTTAGTGCAACATAAATCCTCAACTTTTCGTTAAGCATTTGCATGATCATGTCATGTAAATTAAGCCCTAACCTAGTTTTAGGATTCCGAGGTAGTTGTTTAGTACGACATAAACCCTCACATCTTCAAGGTTATTTGTATGATCATGTCATACAAATATAATTCCTAATTAATTAAAATTGACAAGATCGAAATACTAAATAGTTCTTCCTAAATTGAAGCCAAACAAGTAGGATAGTAGGGAAGTTGCCAAGATTCCTCTTGATCCTCAACTTCTCCTACTTCTCTTCCTTCGGACTCCTAAAATAAACTCGTTCCAAATTTGATCCATTCCAAATTGAAATTTCCAAAATCCAATCGTTTGAAAACCTTAAACTTTGAAATCCTCGAGAGCAAAACCACCGATCATTATCGAGATTTTTCTTAAGTGATTCCCGTCACTTAGATGTAATTAACTATAGGGTTCGCCCTTATAGGGAACTTTAAGAACCCGTGTAATATAAACCCTCGCTTAATTCATTTATATTAAGCGTGGGAACTTGTCGGCTTATAAAATTCGTTCGCGGACCAAACGGATGTCACAAATCTCTTAGTTTATTTAATCGAGCCCCATCATCAAGCAAAGGTGTCTATTCTTCGGGATAGATACACGTTCATGGTGCGGTGCTCGTTTATAAAAACTATTTGGGATGTAAGGTCGCTTTGATTTCATATCTTAAAATTTTCAAAATCAAAATTATTTTCAAAATTAAATACTACTTTCTAAATTATATATATATTTAAATTAAATTTAAAATCTAAAAAATTTGCGGACAACTTCTGTAGGTGACCCCCTTTTCAAAACACATAACCTAAAAATATGCCGACAACTTCTGGCGACTCCGCTGGGGATGAGTTCCTCTTTCCATTTTGATCAGATGGTTTTGCTTTCATAAATCGGTAGCAAGTCCATGTCCCTAGTGGACCAAGCTACCACTCTTCCGTTGAAATACCACGTTCATTTCTGTCTTGAACAGGTATAGTCAACTCTCTTAGATTTAGGAGCCACTGTTTAGACACCCCTAAACGGAGAGGTTCCGAGATCCTCTTACCTCTTTTCGAGGTAGGTGGACCCCAATAGGTGTTAGCTAGAGCAGTCCTTCGAGTTGAGAAGTCTTGCATAAGACTTTCTCTTCCTTTCCAATTCTAAATCAGGCCCTTTACCTTTTCCATAACCTTTTTCCTTTAATCGCTTTGTTTCTAACAAACAAACTACCTAATAAACAACCTCTTTTATAAATCACAAATGCACTAACATAAACGAAAATGTTTTCGGACTCTTTCTTTTTCGTCCTAAACTTTACGACGAAAGGAAGTATAATTCGGATCGACATTCGGAATCGCCCCCGCGTAAAATGGATGCCCCAAAGTTAATCTTCTCCTTCACCAATGGACCGGACTTCGCCGTGTACAAGGATGAGTCGCCCGACAATGGGATCATCCGTTTTGGACAAGGATTTGGCAACACAGATGTCAAGATCGCTGACGTCACTCTCTTCACACTAATGGACAAAATGTCAGAAACTGAAGAGCCCGTGATCGAATTCAACCTGAAGTCAGCTCAAGAGTTCCCTCCCCTGCAAAGGGTTCCAACTCGAAAGGAATACTACTGTTCGTAGGAGGACTGTTGTCTCTACCCCCACCGGTCTAGTCGTCTCTGCACCTACCCCGACTCCCGCTAAACTAAAGGGGAAGGAAGTCCAAGTTTGTAATGAGCCTGTTACCGTGGAGGGTACAGATCTCCCTGCGAGACCTTCTATTTTCGAAATTGGGTCCAGCTCAAGGGTTCAACCCCTAACGCGGACTCAGAGGAGGAATAGAAGTAGAAGGATTGCCAGAAAGGCCAGAGCTGCTGAAGTCGCTTTCTTAGAAGAGATCCCTGAGTACACACCATTGCCTGAGTATACACCGCTTTTAGAAGGGAGTAGATTCCATCCCCTCTCCGCCGCAGCTGACAAGTAAAATGTTCGCAAGATTGCTTTTACATTACCTCAACCCGCATACTATAGCAGAATGCACCGAAAGAAAAGGGCTAGGATCACACCATTTACTCGACCGCGTATCGTGATAGAGAAGTTAGCAAAGAAAGAGAAATGTCCCGTATCGAAATTTTAAGAAGGATAGGGCGGGTGCCAGCCAAATCCCACCTTGGGCCGCGAATAGAACCCGTTATCGCCATAGAAAAGCCGAATAAGAAGATGAAAGCTAGTCCACCTGTTGTTGTTTCAGGTTTACAGATCAGGGAGGATACCACCTTCCGGCATTCAGCCGACAGACCATCCGGTCCTAGGTCTTCTGCTGCTAGAAGGATGGTATGGCGTCCTACTACTGGCCAATTAAGACCGAAACAACGACCTGAAAAGGAAAGTCTCGTCAGGAGACTCAAGTCCGAAGAGAGTGCCACTGCGATGAAGGGGACTCCTGTCGGCATATTTTTAGGTTAGTGTGTTGTATTTTTGAAAAGAGGTCGCCTACAGATATTGTCAGCGAATTTTTAATTTAATTTAAATAAATAATTTGGAAAGTAGTATTTTATTTTGAAAATAATTTTAAATTTGAAAATTTTAAGATATGAAATCAAACTGATCTCACATCCCAAATAGTTTATATAAATGAGCACCACATCACAAGCTGTGTATCTATCCCGAAGAATAGACACACGACTTGATAATGGGGCTCGATTAAATAAACTAGAAGATTTGTGACATCCGTTTGGTCTGCGAGCCAATTTTATATGACGACAAGTTCCCCTGCTTAATACAAAGAAATTAAGCAGGGTTTATATTACTCAGGTTCTTAAAATTCCTATAAGGGCAAGCCCCTATAGCTTAATTACATCTTAAATGACGGGAATCACTTAAGAAAACTCTCGATAATAATCGTAATCTCGCTCTCAAGAATTTCAAAGTTTAAGTTTTCAAGGGATTGAATTTTGGAATTTCAATAGGGAATGGATCAAATTTCAAATAATTTATTTTGAGAATTCAAAGGAAGAAAGGTAGGAGAAATCACAGATTCGAAGCGAACTTCGGTAATTTCCCGACTATTCTATTGTTTGGCTTGAATTTAGGAAAGCCCTAATGTTTATTTAATGTATAGATCTTGCCAATTTTAATTAATTAGGACTTATATTCGTATGATGTGATCACACAAATAGCCTTGAAGATGTAAGGGTTTATGTCATATCGGACGACTACCTCGGAATCCTAAAACTGGTTAGGGCTTAATTTGCAATGCAAATGCCTAACAAAAGATTAAGGATTTATGTTACACTAGGCAAACTACCTCGAAGTCCTATGGCTTGGTTATTTTATTCTAGGAAAGTTTTGCTGAAGTAGACTCAGGTTTTGCTGATGACGATGGCCGTGCTGCTCACCATGCTCCGAGCTCCTTGTTGTTGCAGAGGTTTAGTTTTAGAAGTCATGAATCGGGAGATGATAGAAGTTTTCTGGTTTAAAGAAGGTCTTAATTTCCAAGTGTTTTTTATGTTTTAATTAAAACAAATCTTAAAGTTGATTAGAACAACACCGGTTAAGATCCCACAGTTCCATCCTTCCGGCATCGTTATTTTTATCGGATTCACTTAGCCCGTATGAATTTGCTAAACTCAACTAAATGAGTTCCACACTTTCATTTAGACCGTGGGAAATCCCGTTAGCAACACGTAAGTTACATCATCCGAGGTATTCCCGATCATCAAACAAGACGTTTTAATTTAGTTGTAGTTGTAGTTTTGTTGTTCTGTTTGTGATTAAATTTTGAGTTATTTTATATTTTGAAATGTTGTGACGGTGAATTTTATCTTGTAATGACTTTTAATTTAGTTTTGGTTTCAGCTTTAGGGACTATCCTAAAGGTTCGAGTTTTCATGCAACTAGCTTGTTTATCATGCAAGAAAAGTAAAGTGCATTTGCAATAAAGTAAATTGCAAGAAGGTAAATTGCAATAAAACAAAAGCGTACCTGGACGGTCTTCCCGTCATCCCAAGCTGCACTTAAACACAATTTAGAATATTTAAGCATTTAAAGCAAGTTCCTAGGTAAAGCTAAGGGAAGGGTTATGGTTTCCTATCAAGATCCTACTCCTATAGCTAGTCATCTCCTATGACGTCTAGGTTCTTGTGCTTTGGTTTGAGGACGATTTTCTTCATCAAAGAACAATTAAGTTCAATTGTTCTTATAAATATCCCATCATATTGAGGAAGTGTTTAAGATGAATATTAAACATCTTTTCAATACCTCTAGGATTGTTTTAAGTCCAAGAGAATTTAATTATACAAATGAATTAATCATACAGGAATTCAAGTTTTGTTATCTTGCTCAGTGAACTAGGACATTTGAATATCCTATGAGTGAAATAACACTTCACCTAATACTCTGTTTAGGAATTATGACAACAAGAGCTTTTGAGGGCAAATCGATGTTCAAGTGATTTGTGATTTGATTTAATTCTAATCAATGGGTTTAAGTTTGGAATAGTGTTCAAGTTGTTTTAGATTTATTTTGAATTCTTTATGTCTTTGGTGATGTTATATTTAATTCAATTTAATTTAATTTAATTTTAGTTTAATTTAATTTGGTTTAGTTTTACTTTCAATTTAATTTTATTTAATTTAATTTAATTTTAATTTTATTTTAACTTGATTTTATTTTTTTATTTAATTTAATATGTTTTAATTTAATTTAATTTAATTTAATTTAATGTGATTTAATTTAATTTAATTTAATTTAATTTAAATTTTAATTTAATTTAATTTAATTTAATTTAATTTAAATTTAATTAATTTATTTAATTTTAATTTAATTTAATTTTAATTTTAATTTAATATTTTATTTTTTATGCTTTAAGGATGATTTAATTTTAATTGTTAAAATATTAATTTAATTGAAATCTTAGAAGGATTTAATTTAAATGTTTTAACTTCAATTTAATTTAATGATTAAGTCTTTTAGCATTTTAAATTTTGAATTTGGATTATCATTTTAATTAGGAATTAAATATTATTGAGGTGATTAATTTAGGGATTCTTGAATTAAAGAATAAATTTCTTCCTAATAACATCCCTATTTTAATAATTCCAATTTTTTATTATTCTTCCAAATTTAATTAATTATTTAACTAAGGTTTATTTTAATTATTTTCAAATTATTTGGTAGGTTTCTAACATTTAATTGCCTAAGTTTCAAACATCCAAAATCAACTTAGTATCAAATATTTTACCCACCCTTTTAATTAAACCTAAAATTTTTAATTATAGGCTAAAATTTTAATTACCATTTTGCCCTTTAAACTTACTAATTTCATAACTCACTAAATTGAGCTTAAATGAATTTGAAATTTTTATGTGACTTCACTCATATGTCAATCAAGACATTAGAGGAGAAAATGTGATTTTTCTGTATTTAATTTATTTATGTAATTATTTTTGGTGGAAAATAGGGATTTTCAAGGAAAATTTAATAATATGACCAAGGAAAAGTTTCTGTCCTTAAAACAATTATGAGACATTCCTAATGACTAGAGGACCACTTGGACCAATTTTGGTGATTTTTTGAATTATATTCTTTTTATTATAATTATTTTGAGTTTTGGAGTATTAATTAATTCAAAAATAAAATAAAGGTTGAAAAGTGAATTTTATATTTTTCAAAAATCTCTCTGATATCAAGGAAATCAGAGAACCAATTTTTACAATTTTTTGATTTTTCTTTGATTTATTAGAATTATTTTAGTGGAAATGCTAGAAAATGCATTTTTTAATTTTAAAATTACCTTAGGGCTTTAAAATTTAATATCTCATCATAGAGACTTAAGAAAAATATGGGGTTTGTTCCTAAGTGATTAAAATTCAAAATGTGACATTTTGGTGAATTTTATTATTTTTGTGATTTTTATTATTTTTTAATTATTAAAAATATTAAAATAATGCAAAAAATCAACTTTTTTAGAAAATTGCATTTTTAATTTTCTTAAATTCCCTGATATCAGAGAGGCTCCAAAACCAATTTGGTGAATTTTTGAAAAGTATTTTGAAAGTTATGAATTTTTTAAGTTTAATTTTGGCTAAATGGCTTAATCAACCCATTTGATAGGGCTAACCAAGTCCAATTGACTTCAAACTTTTATAGTGGGTTCCTCTGATCCTAAAGGTCAGTGGAGAATTGATTTCAAGTCAATTTGATGTATGATTAGCTCTAATTAATTAAAGCTCCATTTTGGGTGTTTAAGCCAATTAAGGTTATTACAAGTGAGTTAACTCAAAAACTATTTTTCCTAGGGTCCTCTGGTCATAAGAAACATCACCAAATTTTCCTATAATTTATTTCACAACATGCTAATTATTGGAATTAAAATACTCATAATAGTGACCTAGAATTGAAAAATCAATAACTCTTCATAGGGATGGCCTCTGACTTTGGAAAATTCAGGGAATGTCCCCAAATTCAGAGGCTTCAAAAGCCCTATGGTCTCATGCCATGGTGAATTGTATACATGCATGGAGAATTGAAATAGTGCAGAGAGTAAATAAATAATTAAAAATAAAATACTTAATGAAATTACATGATTTCTTTTCCACATTATTCTCCTCTGTTCACTGAGCAAGAGGATATTTTTATTTTATTTTTAGGATTTTTCTACACAAAGTTATGAATTTTCAAAGTTCTGGTAATTAAATAAATAGAAAATAGCCCTAATTTCCTACTTATCCACGCGGCGCCACGCCATCCTCGGCAGCCTCCGAAAGGCCGCGCGTCGTCTCCCGATTCGGCGCCGCCATCCGACTCGCCGCTCCGGGGCCCGCGGTTCATGCACCATCGCGCCGTCCGGCTCGATCCGGACCGTCCGCTCGATACACGCTCGATCCGACGGCTCCCGCGTCATCGTCTACGACTGGTGTGCACCCGTGACCGTCAACCTTCTAACCCTAATTTCTCACTCGATTCTCAACGGATTTTTGTGTTCTTATGCTCTATGGATTCGTCTCGAGGAGACGAACACATCCATACGGTAAACATGTATTGAAATTGACCCAAACTAAATAGAGAATCTCTGTAAGCTCGGGAAGAAGAGTGAGTCCATACCTTTGCTCAGAGAAGTGAAGCTTCGATCTGAGAGTTGTGTCACCTTCGATTGGGTCCAAGCAAGCTCCAGATGAAGTCCCTTGGCCTGGTGAATTGTCCAGGTATGATTTCGACCACAGCCGATTACAAAGCTTGGAGTCTGGAACAGATGGGTGGCCTGGAGAGGGGGCTTTCACTGGTAAACTTCTTCTCTTGGTCTTGTGCAGGTGTAGGACCAATCAATTTGGGGATTGGCTCACCGTGGAGAAGTGTCCTGGTTTTGGGCTTGGATTTCAACTCTGAAATTGAGCTCACAGAGAGGAAATGGCAGGGGGATTTCAGTGGGGATCAAGTTCTCTATGTGTGGGGAGTAGTCTGGAACAATTTTGGCAGAGTTTCCTCAAGGTTTTGTTTCAGCACCTCCATGGCCGAGAGGAGGTGGTGTTTAAATAGGAGAGGGTGGAGGGCCTCCCAGGGGGGTTTAAGGCTTGGGATCAGCTGCTCCATGCAAGAGAAGAACAGCCATGGTGGCCACGGGACTTGAAGCAGCTCAGCAAGGGGGAATTTCAATGTTGGCTCACATGTGAGCTTTCGGCCATGGTGTTTTCCGGCGGCCCGGTGGCCGGCCGGCTGTGCATGGGTCACCCTCGTGTTCAGGTGGATCGTGGCTTGATGTTTGTGAAGTCAATTGGTGGCTGCCATGTGTAAAGGGTTCGAATCAAAGTGGAATGGGGTAAGGGTGTATTTTGGCTCAAATTGGTCAAATGCATGGATTGGGCTAGGTGCACCTCCCCATGGCTAGTTTGGGCTGAAGAGAAAGTGGTTTAGGTCAGCTTGATTAGTGGGGAAAGGTCACCATCCAAGTACAATTAAGTTTAAGCAAGGTTTAGTGGAGTCATGGAAGTGGCTAATCCTCTTAAGGGAATGTGGAAAGGCCTCCTCCTCTTGCCATCTTGGGTATGGTGAGGTGGAAAGTAGATCCCATGGCTCTCATGTGGCTCATGCATGGCTTCATGGCTCATCTTTGGCTTGGGAAAAGTTTAGTCAACTTTCATGAGGAAAGATGTTGGAATTTTTGATGGATTTAAGGAGAATTGTCATAAGGCTTGATTTGGATTTATTTGGTGATAGATTTTAGAACTTAGGAAGTGTTTTAAATCAAAGGGATGATGAGAGAAATTTCATGTGGGCTTTGTCATGGACTTTGGGCTTTTGAATTTGTCTTGGATGGGCTTTTTAGAAAGGTTTAAGAAAGTGGGCCTTGGGCTTTATGGATGGGAATTTTTTGTAAAAGGTTGGGCCAAATAATTATTGGGTATGCTTTAGTGGATGTGTCATGAGTAATTTGAAATGAATTTGAGGTGGTTTGGGTTTGAATTGGGTTGAATTTGGGTTCATTTGGTAAAGGGCCAATGTAGGTCCAATTGGGCTAATTTGGGCCAATGTTGGGCTAGGGTTGAAATTGATGTAAAATTAATGTTGGGAAATGTTTATGGGAGTGTTTCAAAGAGGTTTCATCTTTTGTTGGGGTTGGATTTTGGGGTTTGGGTCTATTTGGGTTAAGTTTGGGTTTAGGTCAAAATTGGGCTTTTTGGTTTTGGGTTGAATTTGAGTGGGGTTTGGGTCCAAATTTTGGGCAAATCATGTTAGTGTTTTGTTTGTGGGGATGTTAGGGAAGGTTTAGAAAAGATTTGGGGTTAATTGGAGTTGAATTGGTTTGGTTTGGGCTAAGTTTGGGTCATGGGTCCAAATTGGGCTTTAAGTTCAAAAGTGAAATTGGATTCAAATGCCAATCAAATTGGGCTTGGATTTGGTCTAGATTGGTACTGGGGATGTTGAATTGAAGTTTAGAATTGAATTGGACCAGAATTTGGGTCAATTGGGTAGGTTTGGTTTGACATTGGGTTTACTTTGGGTTAAAATGGGTCAAATTAGGGATTTTGACAGAAGTGGGGTAAATTGACAAAATTGGCCCATGGTGTAGTTGAACAAAATGAAATTGGGAATATTTGGGATTTTTTGAAATTTTCTGGGAATTCCCTGAATTTTTGGATTTTTGGGTCAAGAGGGGCATTTTGGGTATTTGGAGGGTATTTTTGGAATTTTTGGTATATTTGGCTATGGATTATCAATTTGAGTAATGTGGGAATGTTTGGGATTGTTTTTTGAGGAATTTTGGGTGATTTGGAGAATTTTGGAAAATTTGGGTAATTTCAAGGGTTTTGGGTAGGCTAGGCGGGTCGGGGTCCCGGGGGTCAATAATTGAAAATTTGGAAAATTGAAGATTGGGTAAATGTAAGTGGAATGAAGTCATTTTTGTTGAGCCATGAAGTCATATCAAGCCCACATGAGCCATGAAGGGACTCATGTGAGGCATTCACTATGTTGTTCCTAACCCTCTTAGCCAAGGGCTTAGGGGTTAAGCGACCATCCATGTGAATCACCTTCATGAGTCGAGAGGTCAAGTTGGGTATAGGTGTGGTTTTAGGAGGTGTGTGAAAGTGTAGTGTATAAGTGTAGTGTGTGTGTAAGTCGGCCCTCACCGGACTGGGCCACCCGGGCGGTCCTAAGGCCAAAGAGTCCTATAGGAACTCATCCTTTAGACTTCCACATTTGATTTCAACTCTCTAGGTGATTAGGGGTCTACAATCAAGTTTGTGGAGTTTGCGTAGGAGTTAAGAAGTGGTTTGAATTTCTAAGTGGTGGGTCCCAATTCTAATCCTCTAGGATAGTCAAAGGAAAAGCCTAAGGCTAGATCCTAAGTACTAAAAAGAAGAAGAGAAGACCTCATCAAAAATTAGGTCAACAACTCCCAAGAAGGAAATCCAACAGCCATCGCATGATAACTGCGAAACCGTACGAAAAAGACCACTGGAAGATGCTATGGAAAGCTAAGAACCGACATTCAACGATTAGGAAGAGAAAGAGAAGAAGATTTTGGAGATGAAGTCGATTCGTCGGAATTCATGGATGACGATTATGTGGAGATCAACATGGTTGAGACACGAGCATCGTCGCCTTCGCAAGGTGCTCCTGAGAATCGCGGAGAGAGATGAACCGGAAGCATTAAGAGCACAACTTCGAGAAAAAGATGATACAATCTCTCAAATGGCGAAAAGGATGGATGAGATGGCTGCAGCCTCTAGCCACTCTTCGTAGTCAGGTTCAACCCCCAAGAGAAACGCCTCCGTAAGTTATTCATATTACAGACGGAGGAAAAGAGATTACATCCGTTAACGGAGACGATCAGCCGAAGAAGGATTCTACCCAAAATATGATTCCAGAGAAAGACATCAAGAATATGGTAGAACAGCAGGTGCGAGAAGCCTTAGCACAGTCTAAGAGCGGAGCATCTATTCAGACGGGTAGACCTTACCCCGAAGAATTTGATGCAATACAATACCCAAAAGGCTTCGTACCACCTCTGTTCAAGACTTTTGATGGTACCGGAAACCCTCGACAGCATGTTGCACATTTTCGCGCTAGTTGTTGCAACGCCGGTGGAAGTGACGCCTACTCTTCCGACAGCTCGTCGCCACTCGTCGTGGATCGCCTTCGATTGGTACGCAGAGTTACCGAACGGTTCGGTAAAGACATTTTCAGAATTAGAGAACCTCTTTGTGAAACGGTTTGCCGGAGCTCAACACCATATCACCATCGGTGATCTAGTGGTGGAGAAACAGAAACCGAACGAAACGTTAGTGGACTACATACTTCGATGGAGGAATCTAAGCATGAAGTGTGAGCCACAACTACAAGAGCAGCATGCAGCCGTATCTTGCTTAAAAGCATTCACGGCCCGATAAGCACTTCTCCTTAAGGGATTTACGATTAAGACTTTCGAGAAGTTGTTAAGCAAGGCCGAAGCTTGCAAGAGGAAGCGAAACAACTAAGTTTCGTCGACAAGACAAACAAACGAAGCTCGTGAAGACATTCGAAAAGAAATCCGGGATCGTCGAGGCAAGCCGATAAGGGCAAGCAGACAATGCAAATACAATGGAGCAATGCAGCCCACGCCTATCAACAACCTCACAGAACTACCAACAACCTCGACCCGGTTATCACCCAACTCAACAAGCATGAGCAACCGCCTCGCTCGCAGCCGCACGTTAAAGGAGCTTATAAATAGAGAATATCCGTTCAAGAATGAGGCAAGTGCCAAAGATGTTCCGCAGCTTGATGAAGACTCCGGATTTTCAACTCGCTAACCTGGAAGCCGAAGAAGTCAATAAGAAAGACCATCCCATCTATTGCCCTTACCACCGGATGCTCTGACACAAGATGGAGGATTGCATTACCTTCAAGACTCGGCTCTACGACAATCTCCGAAAAGGGAACATAACGATTCCGAAGGAATACATGAAGGAACCCCGTAAAAGGCGGTTTCGTCAATGTTATTTCAACGGATCCTATTGTTCCTATAGATCCCTACACGACGAATGATGGATGGAGTACCGCTTAGACGAAGTCATCGAAGAAAATTTTGGATCGCATCCAAACCGCTTCGGTGCGTGCTTCAATTCAAAGTTCGAAACCTGTCAAGCCGACGCTATCGCTTGCGATTAAAGAACCACCCCAGGAAGAAAAGATCGTAGAAAAGAAGGAGATCGTAGAAGAAGAAAAGACCGAAGCTCTTAAGGCTAGACTAGTGGTCGCTTATCCTAGGATGGTTGTTTCCGATTCGGGGAAAAATTCCTCGAACCTCTCGACTCGTATGATTATTTGCTCGCTCCGGCGGGATCTTATAATGATAAGAGTGATGCGTTGGCTACGTTTTGACTGTCTCTAACGATTACGCAACTAACGACAACCAACCTAATCCGGATCTCGATTCCGATACAAATAACAATTCTCAAATCATACACAACCTCGACAATCACGATGACAAAGAAGACATTCACCAAGAAGGCTACGAAAGTTCAACGAGCAATGAATCTATTTGTGAATTTCGAGGAACTCCAATCACAATAGAGTTAGAGCTTTCGGATTACGAAGCGACCCGAAGAACCCGTCATGCCGATTCAAAAGGAGACACCAAGAAACTCAGCACTCGCATTCGAAGAAATCACGAAGTCAACTTAAGGAGCGAAGGGTTCTACCTCCGAGAATGGGTCCAAAAGACAAAGGAAAGCAGTGGTTGTTTAGTGAAGAATCAACCCCAGCAGAAGAATCGCCCATTCGAGAAGAAACCGAAACACATGGTAACAAAGTGGACTATAACGTGCTAGCCCATCTTAGGAAACTACTAGCCAAACCGAGCATCTACGACGCTCTCATCTTATCAAAAGAGATGTAGGAAGCTCGATCAAGGCCTTACTTGATCCGCAGATTTGTTTAGCTCGTATGGCCGAAGATTCCTTAGACGAGGTTTGCTCGTTAAAGGAACAGCGAGGTGTTACCTTCACGGACAATGATCTACTACTTGGGACAACTCGATCACAACCGACCGTTGTACATTTCGACTCACAATCGGAAAGTTTACGCTCTCCAGAGTATTGGTGGATCCAGGAGCATCAATCAACATAATGAATCTTCGGACATTAGCATACTTGGAAATTGATGCTCGCGAGCTTGAAGCGGACAAGATGTTACTAAGAGGATTCAACCAGAAAGGAGAAAGAGCCCTCGGATCAATAACGCTGTTGATGAAGACCGGTGATTTAACAAAGACAACCGCAAAATTCCATATAATTGATTTCGAAACATCGTTCAACGCACTACCGGGCCGACCGTGGATACATGAGAACCGGATGGTACCGTCGTCTCCGCATCGCTGCATAAAATACTACGATGGAGGAGAACAGTGCATTAAAGGTGACTTGCAACCTTTCTCCATACATGAAATTGGAATTCATGAAGATGCAGCCTACTATACGCTCCAAAGAAAACAATCTTCTCCAGAAATACCATGCAAAATGAAGCAAAAGAAGTTCAAGATGACGAAGAACCTGAAGTTCTAGTCCAACGGTCACTCACCACTCCCTTACGGCGAGATGGTGAAGGTTTCTTCACAACTTGCACCCGAGGTCGAGGCCGGGGACGAGGCCGTGGCGAAACGTTGGGACAAGCTGGACGAAAAAGCCAGTAATCAACGTGAATTGGGAGAACAGCTCTGAAGAAGAAGAAGAAATCAAGAAAGAAGCAGCTACAATAAACCAGAAGGAACCACAATTCAAGATCTCTCTCGAAGATGAAAAGAATGAAGAATACAAATCAATGTACGAGAAGATTAACTACCATGTACACACTATGGCCCTGACCCCGATCCAGTCTAATAAGATCGAGGGTATGGTGGTCAAGTAAGTGCATGGCGGTGGTGCTAAACCAATCAAATTTTACCGTGGTACTCCTTCTTCCAATAATGAAAAAGGTGTGCACTTAAGATGTCGCTTCTTCCGAATTAATGGAATTACCGCTTGAGTGGTGCTCTCCCCGTGTTCAAAATTTAATTCAACGTGGTGTCCTACCTCGACAATGGACAAAGGGTCAATCACAACATTTTGAAAGACTATGGAACAATGCCGGTCCGGCCTCCCAATTCAAAACATGGTCTCGGATCTCGGCACGCAGGTTCAGCCGACGATACGGAACTTTGCTTGGTTGTCACTTGCGAGCCTGATAAGGACTGCTTGGAAGCTTCAGAGGACCTCGAAGATCTACCAATTGTAGATGCTCCACCAGAATTTGAAGAAGAAATCAAATCTACAATAGACGAGTTAATGGAAGTTAACTTAGGTACTAGCGAAAAGCCTAAACCAACCTTTGTTAGCTTCTTACTCAATAAAGAAGATTTTGAGGAAATGATCAAGCTATTAATGGAATTCAAGGACTGTTTTGCTTGGAATTACGACGAAATGCCGTGATTAGCTCCCGAAGTCGCAGCTCACAAGTTAGAGTAGATCCTACTGCTCCACGACAAGCTCCCGTAAGAATGCGTCTAGAAATCGAGCAACAAGTAATAGCCGAAGTTAAGAAGCTAATCGATGCTACATTTGTCCGTGAAGAACAATACCCTACTTGGTTAGCCAATGTGGTACAAGTCAGAAAGAAAAATGGTCAGATCAGAATCTGTGTAGACTTCAGGGATTTAAATAAAGCATGTCCAAAAGATGAATTTCCACCGCTAATCCCGTAACTGATGATCTACATTGCTTCAACACATGAAATATTTTCATTCATGGATGGATCATCAGGATACAACTAGATAAAGATGGAACTAGAAGACGAAAAGCTCACAGCTTTCAGAATGCCGATCGGAGTGTATTGCTACACAGTAATGCCATTCAGACTAAAGAACGCAGGAGCAACATATCAAAGAGCAATGACAAAGATTTTCGACAATCTCATTCACAACCAAGTCGAGTGCTACGTGGACGATGTGATCATCAAAAGCAAACTGAAGGAAGATCACCTGTATGATTTGAGAATTGTTTTCGAGCGACTGAGGCAATACAACCTTAAGATGAATCCCTTAAAATGTGCCTTCGGCGTTACCTCCGGGAAATTCTTAGGATTTGTTATTCGACATCGCGGAATCAAAATTGATCCGGAAAAGATTAAAGCTATCTTAGAGATGCCGCCTCCCAAAACCTTAAAACAGCTACGATCCTTTCAAGGGAAGCTAGCATATCTTCGACGCTTTATCTCGAACTTGTCGTGTAGGTGTCACTCTTCTCGCATTAGTTAAAAAGGATGCCAAATTCGTTTGGGAAGAGAAATGCCAACGGGCCTTCGAGGACATTAAGCAATACTTAATGACACCTCCCGTCTTAGCAGCCTCGGCCTCGCGTAGACCGTTAATACTTTATACCGCGGCTTTAGATGACTCTCTCGAGCCCCGCTCGCCTGTGTCAATGACGAGGGAAAAGAAAATGCTCTTTATTACTTAAGCCGTCGTCTATTGCCGACGGAAGTAAAGTATCCTCCGATCGAGAAGCATTGTCCGGCCCTGATCTTCGCCGCTCAAAAGCTCAGGAACTACATGCTTTCTCATAAGATCAACCTCATTTCGAAAGTTAATCCGTTGCAATATTTGATGACCCGTCCGACACTTTCTGGCAGACTTGCCAGGTGGTCGATGATACTATTGTAATTTGATATAACTTTCGTTCCTCTTCGCGCCGTAAAGGGACAAGTACTAGCTGACTTCCTTGCAGCACATCCTTTACCGGCGGATTCGCCTCTTGACGACGATTTGCCTGACGAGCAGATAATAAGCCTAGAAGACACCGATGATCAACGTTGGGAACTATACTTCGACGGAGCGTCCTCAGCACAGAAAGACAAAGAATCGCAAATGATAATGCCCGGTAAAGCAGGAATCAGACTAATCTTTATAACACCGGAGTGGGGAATGTTAAGATACTCCTACCACATAACAGAGTTGTGCACAAACAACGAGGCAGAATACGAGGCCCTCATAGCAGGACTAGAACTGACCATTCAAATGGGGATAACGGATATCAACATCTACGGAGATTCTCAGTTGATCATTCAACAGGTCGCAGGACAATACAGAATCTTAAAGCCAAGACTCGAGCAATACTTTCAGTATGCCATGAAACTGTTGGAACAAATTCCGAATGTAACAATCTACAAGATCCCCATAAGAGAAAATGCCCTCGCGGATGCGCTAGCTCTCCTTGCAAAAGAATTTGCCTGCTTACAAGATGAGTGAGTTGAAGTGTCAGTTCAGGGACGACAGGTCCTATCACAGCTCGACATGGATATGATACAAAAATTAGAAAAAGCAGAGGAATCAGCATGCAAGTAGTGACTGAAAACACGAAGATCAGGCGTCAACCGCTAATAGACTACCTGCAACAGGTAAATTACCGGACGATAAGTCATTAGCCTATCAAATCAAGAAAAGAACTCTGTCTTATGCATTAATAAACAATACATTATACAGAAGGTCTTTTGATCAGATGTGGTTAAGATGCCTGAACGGGTCCGAGGCTCGTGAAATTGTCAAAGAGGTACACTCGTGAATTTGTGGCGCTCATCAGCCGGGTCCGAAAATGAAAATGAAAATTAAAAGATTAGGGTACTACCGGCCCTCAATGATGACCGACCGTATGAAAGTCGCCAAGAGCCGTCACCAAGTGCCAAGTGCACGGAGTGGTTCTACACCAACCTCCAAATGTGCTACATCCGACAATTGCGTCGTGACCATTTGAGTGTTAGGGCACGGATATAATGGGTGCGATAGAACCACATTCTTCAAGAGGACATCGCTTCATCCTTGCAGACTACGTACAACTTTTCTAAATGGGCGTGCGGCTCCACTCGTAGAAGTAAAGGCACACCACGTGCTACATTTTTTTAAAAATCAAGTTGTCTACCGTTTCGGAGTACCGCGCAGAATCATTTCAGATAATGGGTCTGCATTCAAAAGTACAAAGATCAACAATTTTGTCAGAAGACATGGAATCGATTGGCGATACTCAACAATTTATTACCCAAGAGAAAATGGCTTGGCCGAGGCTTTTAATAAAACTCTCGTTCAGATTTTAAAGAAAACCTTGGATGACAACAAGAGAAATTGGCACAAGAAGTTGTTAGAAGCCTTATGGGCCTACAGGACGACTTTCAGGACTCCTACTCAGTCTATGCCTTACGCTTTAGTGTATGGGTCCCAGGCCGTTTTACCTTTGGAGGTCCAGCTTCCATCACTCGAGATTGTAGCTTGCAAATAAAATTACTACAGAAGAAAATGCCGCATTACGACCGGAAGAACTGGAAAGCTTGGAAGGGAAGACACTTGCAGCAAGCAGAAAATTTGGAACCGTACCAAGCTAAGATGATCCAAGCCCATGATAAATCGGTCCGCCCAAGAACTTTCAAAGTTGGTGACTTAGTTCTTGTTCTCGAAGATCTATTCTCGCACATCGCAAAATAGGAGGCAAATTTGAACCGACTCGGGAAGGGTCGTTTGCAGGTCGAGGCAGACTACTCAGGAGGCTCCTACCAACTTGTGAATTGCCAAGGAGAACGACAAATGCTTCCAATCAATGGACGGTATTTAAAGAAGTATTATGCAACCTGATGTTTCGAAGGGTGGCCCCTAAAATTGAGTCTTATCCTTAGAAACACGGGTGAGGCAATCACTTTGTGACTGGGTCCGAACCCAAAAACATAAAAATTGATAAAATAAAATATGTGCTAAAAATAAAATATGTGAAATCAAAATAATAAAGTTTTACCCTTCCTTTCAAATCAAATCTTGTTCCTGATCTTTCTTCATCTTTTCCTACTTTCCTTAAAAATTAAAATTAAAATAAGAGAATAAGAATCTTCAGTGGTAAATATTTTCTTAATGTTCTTGTTCTTAGTACAGCCCCTGATCCTTTCCTTGTCTTCTTCGCAGGGAAATGTCAAACGGGCGGTTGGTCCTAAACTTTAAAAATGGCGTGAGTCTCGCACTCGATGAAAAGAGGGTGAAGGATGGAGCAGTGATAGAAATTGATTCTGACTTTATACCGACCAAGCCTACGTATGAAGAAAATGATTGGGTCCCAGTGGACTGAGAAGAGCTTCATAGCCAAACAGTGATGAAGATGGGTGGCCCAAGCCACCAATCCAGCAAGAAGAAAAGAAAGACAAACACCGAGGAGAGCAAGAAAATCAAGTCAGTAGTTGTCATGGCAGAGGGCAGGCTCGTCAGCGCCGCACCCGCAGAGATTCAAGGGGTAAGGAGAGCTACTCTCACTGCCACTCAAAGAAGGAATAAGGATCGCCGTATCCTCAAGATGTTGATTAAACTAGCAGCAGATCAACACGAGGAATTAGCCACCTTCACCAACACACACATTTCAAAGATACCGGTTCGTCAGGAACCAGAAAGAAGAAAGTCAACGCCGGGAAAATCAGAACAGATCGAAAAAGTGCCAAGAAGAACAGAAATAGAATCAGTGCCTCTACACCGGACGGAGATACCATATCTGAAGAACCTTGTTGCGGAAGCAACCCCGGAGGAAGTCCCGACAGAGACGATCCCCGAGGAGCTAAGGTATGCAGGAGAACGTGACGGGATTGAGCCATACATCCCGCAATACGTTACTAGGCCTCGTCACTTGCAGATCATCCCAGAATATGAACTAGAAAGAATGCAAAATGTTGAGAAGAAGACTTTCGAATACTTTGAAAGGATTATAGGCAAAAGAATCAACATTTTGGATGGCCTCGAGTTACACACAGGTGTATTCTTAGAGTACGAGCAACAGCAGATTGTGAATTGCATTTTAGAACTTCAGAAGATGGGTCGAGCAGGCCGTCTGAGAGAAAAGACTTATTCGGAACCCCGGAAATGAATGCCAGGGAAAGGAAGAGTAACAATACAATGCGGATGTTGCTATAACTTCGCAGAGGACAGAAAAGAAAATCCACCAGGGATACTCCGCCACGGTGAGGTGGATCCAATGCCGAGAATAATTAAAAGAATGGTGAAAAGAATGATAGCATGGAAGGTACTGCCAGAAGACTGCATACCCAACAGCTTGCATCATCAACATTTATCGAAGGGCGACCGCATACCTCCACACATAGACCACCATGACTTTGTCGACATTTCGCACGCTTCGTTCGTCAACCAATGCAATATCATGTTCGGATCCGACCTCCGGATAGCAGGCCCGGGTAAGTTCCGAGGGCCGGTGGAGATACCACTTCCGGTAGGTTCCATCATGATATTACAAGGAAATGGAGCGTACATCGCAAAACATTGTATACCGGGAGTACCAAGTGGAGCGGATCTCCGTCACTTTTAGAAGGATGGACGACGTAAAGGCACCTTACCACTTCCAGCCGGATCCGTAATTGGAGAGTCACCAGCCTTACGAGCCGTGAGTTACACGGGAAATAGCACACCTCCATTGTACATCCATGCGGCATTCCTGCCAAGGATGGCTTGGAAGGTGATGTTATTGACCGTGTATCTCATTATTCAGACATGGATTTTTTAACAAATACTTTTTGGATGGATCAACAAGAATCATACATAGTCCGTTTTGAATCATGGATTGTATGAGAAATATTTTAGATCGCGTTTTATGATGTATCTTCAACAAGATTGGGATGAAAGTGACCACGTTACATTTTTCCTTCACCTCTTTTTGTGCAAATTGACTGGGAAATGCCATTATAGTTAAATGAACTTTGAACAAAGAACAGAAAAGAAAACAGAAATAAATAAGAGCCGTTCTTTGAAATCCAAATATTCAAATGAACTTCAAATCCACATGAATACCAAATAAAATTCACGTGAACATCAAATAAACAACAAAAAAAATAAAATTGGATCATTAAAGGACAAACAAAATGAGAATGAATCTCAAATGGAATTTCAATCTCAATCTATCTCTTTCAAATCCTTCAACTCTTCCTCAGATCAAAATCTACTTCAAACTACTATGAAACCCTCTTTCGGGATGATTCTTCCTCACGGAAAACTCACACTTCAAATTTTAAAAATCCTACACCTTTTTCGTCACATCGAAATCCTTTTGATTTTCTGTGATCTCCTTTCCCTCTTGTATAAAGATTGACTAGGTCTATTGACACGGAGCCATGAACTTGGTTCGGTTTGGTTCTGATGGCATGAGATTGGGTCCTTCTTCATACATTAAAACTTCCGAGACTGGTACCTAAATTCTAGTTCTCACTTCGAGGTCGGTACCTAAATTCCGACTCTCCTTTCGAGATCGATACCTAAATTTCGATTCTCTTCCGAATTGATACCAAAATTTCAATTCTAAACTTCTGAGACTGGTACCTAAATTCCAGTTCTCACTTCGAGGTCGGTACCTAAATTCTGACTCTCCTTTCGAGATCAATACCTAAATTTCGATTCTCTTTTGAATTGATACATAAATTTCAATTCTAAACTTCCGAGACTGGTACCTAAATTCCAGTTCTCACTTCGAGGTCAGTACCTAAATTCCGACTCTCCTTTCGAGATCGATACCTAAATTTCGATTCTCATCCGAATTGATACCTAAATTTCAATTCTAAACTTCCGAGACTGGTACATAAATTCTAGTTCTCACTTCGAGGTCGGTACCTAAATTCCAACTCTCTTTTCGAGATCGATACCTAAATATCGATTCTCATCCGAATTAATACCTAAATTTCAATCCTAAACTTCCGAGACTGGTACCTAAATTCTAGTTCTCACTTTAAGTCGATTCTCATCCGAATTGATACCAAAATTTCAATTCTAAACTTCCGAGACTGGTACCTAAATTCCAGTTCTCACTTCGAGGTCGGTACCTAAATTCCGACTCTCTTTCGAGATCGATACCTAAATTTCGATTCTCATCCGAATTGATACCTAAATTTCAATTCTAAACTTTCGAGACTGGTACCTAAATTCCAGTTCTCACTTCGAGGTCGGTACCTAAATTCTGACTCTCCTTTAGAGATCGATACCTAAATTTCGATTCTCTTCCGAATTGAGACCTAAATTTCAATTCTAAACTTCCGAGACTGGTACTTAAATTTCAGTTCTCACTTCGAGGTCAGTACCTGAATTTCGACTCTCCTTTCGAGATCGTTACCTAAATTTCGATTCTCTTTCGAATTGATACCTAAATTTCAATTCAAAACTTCCGAGACTGGTACCTAAATTCCAGTTCTCACTTCGAGGTCGGTACCTAAATTCCGACTCTCCTTTCGAGATCGATACCTAAATTTCGATTCTCTTCCGAATTGATACCTAAATTTTAATTCTAAACTTCCAAGACTGGTACCTAAATTCTAGTTCTCACTTCGAGGTCGGTACCTAAATTCCGACTCTCCTTTCGAGATTGATACCTAAATTTCGACTCTTACTAGTACCTAAATTCTAGTTCTCATTCCGAGATCAGTACCTAAATTCTGATTCTCATCCTTTTCGAGGTCGATACCTAAATTTCAACTTTCTTCCGAGACTGGTACCTAAATTCCAGTTCTCATTCGAGACTAGTACCTAAATTCTAGTTCTCATTCTGAGATCAGTACCTAAATTCTGATTCTCATCCTTTTCGAGGTCGATACCTAAATTTCGACTCTCTTCCGAGATCGGTACCTAAATTCCAGTTCTCTTTCTTCGAGGTCGGTACCTAAATTCCGACTCTCATCCAAGATCGATACCTAAATTTCGATTCTCTTTCGAGATTGATACTTAAAGTTCAATTCTCACCCCTCTCGAGATCAGTACCTAAATTCTGATTCTCATCCTTTTTCCATCATTAATTAAATTTTGATTCTCACTCTGAGGCTGGTACCTAAATTCCAGTTCTCTTCGCAATCCCGAGGTTGAAACCTAGGTTTCGATTCTCATTTCAAATCCAAATTTCAAATTAAAAATTTCCTTAAATTGATTTTAAACTAAACTTCAATCTAAATTAAAACTCAAGCTAAAATCAAAACTCACACATCAAAACTTGAACATAAAATGAAATGAAATCTAAATCGAATTCCCCCAGATCATAAGATTTGGAATTCATCTCCTTTTCCATTCCCCAGCGAGAGTTCAAGAATCTCCAGTCTTGGAAGTATACCTGATACTCCCCAGCGAAAATTCTTCTACTTCGTCCTAAGTTTGTCACTTGGACATTTGTGTTGGTTTTGTTGATCTCTTCGGTCAACGCCAATACGCGCGGTGTGCTTGGTTAGCACACCACACCTATTGGGGGTCCATTTGTTAACCTCATTTTTGATGAGGTCTTCTCTTCCCTCTTTAGTGTTCTAGGATTTAGCCTTAGGCTTTTCCTTTCGACTATCTTAGAGGACTAGAATCGGGACCCACCCCTTAGAAATTTAAACCACTTCTTGTCTCCCGCAAACCCCACAAGCTTGATTGTAGACCCCTAATCACCTAGAGGGTTGAGATCAAATGTGGAGGTTTAAAGGATGAGTTCCCTATAGGACTCTTCTGGCCTTGGGACCGCCCCAGGTGGCCCGGTCCGGTGAGGGTTGACTTACACACTCACTACACTCACACTCTACACTCTCACACACACAATACAAATCCTAAAACCACACCTATACCCAACTTGACTCCCTGACTCATGTAGGTAATTCATATGGATGGACCTTAACCCCTAAGCCCCTGGTTAAGAGGGTTAGGAACAACATAGAAAATGCCTCCAATGAGTCCTCTCATGGCTCATATGGGCTTAATATGGCTTCATGGCTTAATCAAAGTGATTCCATTTCACTCACATTTGATCAATCTTCATTCTTCCAAAATTTCAATTTTGACCCGGGGACCCTACACCCGTCAAACCTACCAAAAGCCCTTGAAATTGCCCAAATTTTCCAAAATCTCCAAATTATCCAAAATTCCTCAAAACCAATTCCAAACATTTTCCCCCACTCAAATTGACTATCTCCAGCCAAAAATACCAAAATTTCCAAAAAATACACTCCAAATACCCAAAATACCCTTTTTAACCCAAAAATCCAAAAATTCCAAAAATTCCCATAAAATTCCAAAAAATCCCAAATATTCCCAATTTCATTTTGTCTAACTACACCATTGGCCAATTTTGTCAATTTACCATACTTTTACCAAAACCCCCAATTTAGCCTATTTTAAACCTAAATGAACCCAATGTCAAACCAAATCACCCCAATTGGTCTCAATTTTTGTCCAATTCAATTCTAAACTTCAATTCAATATCCTTAATGTCAATCTAGACCAAATCCATGCCCAATTTGATTGACATTTGAATCCAATTTCACTTTTGACCTTAAAGCACAATTTTGACTCATGACCTAAACCTACCTCAAACCAACCCAATTCAATCCCAATTTGACCTAAATTTTTTCTAAAACCTTGCTAGCATCCCCACAAACTAAACACTAACATGATTTGCCCAAAATTTGGACCCAAACCTTACTCAAATTCAACCCAAACCAAAAATTCCCTAAATGGGCCTACACCCAAACCTAACCCAAATGGGCCCAAATCCCAAAATCAAAACCCAACCAAAGTTGAAACCTATTTGTAACACCCTCATAAACATTTCCCAATATTAATTTTACATCAATTTCAACCCTAGCCCAACATTGGCCCAAATAGGCCCAATTTGACCTATATTGGCCCCTTTACCAAAGAAGCCCAAATCCAACCCAATTCAAACCCAAACCACCTCAAATTTATTTCAAATCACTCATGACACATCCCTAAACCAAACCCAACAATTATTTGGCTCAACCTTTTACAAAATTCTCATCCATAAATTTATTTTTAAAACCTAAGGCTCACTTCCTTAAGCCTTCCTAAAAAAGCCCATTCCTAAAATGATTTCAAAGGCCCAAATTTGACTCTAATGCCCACATGACACTACACTTCATCATCCATTCCAATTAAAATCTTCCCTAACTTTCAAATTCATCATCAAACCATTCCAAATCAAACCTCATGACAACTCTCACCAAAATGCCAAAAATTACAAAATCCTTCCTCATGAAAGTTAACTTAACTTTTCCCAAGCCAAATGGAGCCATGAAGCCATGCATGAGCCACATGGGAGCCATGAAAGCTTTGGACACCTCAACATACCCAAGATGGCAAGAGGAGGAGGCTCTTTCCATATTCCCTTAAGGAGATTAGCTACTTCCATGATTCCACTAAACCTTGCTTAAACTTAATTGTACTTGGATAGTGACCCTTCCCCACTAATTAAGCTGACCTAAACCACTTTCTCTTCAGCCCAAACTAGCCATGGGGAGGTGCACCTAGCCCAATCCATAAATTTGACCAAACTTAGCCAAAATACACCCTTACCCCATTCCATTTTAATTCAACCACTTTACACATGGCCATTGCCAATTCCCTACACTAAACCCCAGCCCTGAGCCTCCTGACCCTGAGGGTGACCCATGTCTGCCGGCCAGCCACCTGGGCCGCCAGAAAACACCACACCCGAGAGCTCCCATGTGAGCCTAAGCTAGGAATTCTCACCTGATGAGTTGCCCCATGCCCAATGGCCACCATGGCTGTTCTTCTCCTCACCAGGGCAACTGATCCCAACCCCTAACTTCCCCTGGGAGAGCCTCCAGACAACTCTATTTAAAACCCACCTCTCTCGGCAATGGAGGAGGTGCTGAAACAAATCACATAGAAACTCTGCCAAAATCATTCCAGACTCTTCCCCACACCTGGAGAACTTGATCCCCACTCGAAATCCCCCTGCCATTTCCTCTCTCGCGAGCTCAATTTCGGAGTTAAAATTCATGCCCAAAACCAGGACACTTCACCACAGTGAGCCAATCTCCAAATTGATTGGTCCTACACTTTCACCAAACCAAGAGGAAAAGTTCCCCAGTGAAAGCCCCCTCTCCAGGCCACCCAGTTGCTCCAGGCTCCAAGCTTTGTGATTGGCTGTGGTCACTTTTGTACCTAGGCAATTCACCAGGCCAAGGGACTTCATCTGGAGCTTGCTTGGACCCAATCGAACGTGACACAACTCTCAGATCGAGGCTTCACTTCTCTGAGAAAAGGTATGAGCTCTCTCTTCTTCCCAAGCTTCTGAACATTCTCCATTTCAAATGCCTCAATTTCAATGCATGATCACCGTATAGATGTATTCGTCTCTTCAAGATGATTCCATAGAGCACAAGAAAACAAAAAATTCGTTAAGTATTGAGTGAGATCTTAGGGTTTTAGTGTGGACGGTCACGGGTTCACACCAGTCGTAGACGATCACTGGGAGCCGTCGGATCGAGCGTGTATCGAGCGGACAGTCAGGATCGAGCCGGACAGCGCGATGGTACATGAACCGCGGCCCCCTGGAGCACTGAGTCGGATGGCGGGGTCGAACCAGAAAGCGCCGCGTGGCTGTTCGGAGATGCTAAGGATGACGCGGCGCCGATTCGGATAAGTAGAAAAATAGGATTTTATGGATTTATTAAATATCCAGAACTTCAAAAATCCATAACTTTGTGCAGAAAAATCCTAAAAATAAAATAAAAATACCCTCTTGCTCAGTGAACAGAGGAAAATAATGTGGAAAAGAAATCAAGTCAGTTCATCAAGTATTTTACTTTTAATAATTTATTTACTCTCTACACTATTTCAATTCTCCATGCATATAGGAAATTCACCATGGCATTAGACCATAGGACTTTTAAAGCCTCTGAATTGGGAACATTTCCTGAATTTTCTAAGGTCAGAGGCCATCCCTATGAGAAGTTATTGATTTTTCAATTGCATGTTACTGTTTTGAGTATTTTAATTCCAATAATTAGCATGTTGAGAAATAAATTCTAAGAAAATTTGGTGATATTTCTTATGACCAGTGGAACCTAGGAAAAATAAGTTTTTAGTTAATTCACTTGGAATAACCCTAATTGGTCTAAATACCCAAAATTGAACTTTAATTAATTAAGGTTAACTATACATCAAATTGACTTGGAAATAATTCTTCACTGTCCTTTAGGGTTAGGAGAGTCTCACATAAAAATTTGAAACTAATTGGACTTGATTTGATCCACCAAATTGGTTGATTAAGCCCCATGAGTAAAATTAAACTTTAAAAATTCATAATTCACAAAATACTTTTCAAAAATTCACAAAAATGGTTTTGGAGCTTCTCTGATATCAGAGGAACTTAGAAAAATTAAAATTGTAATTTTCTAAAAAAGTTGATTTTTATCATTATTTTAATATCTTTAATAATTAAAAAATAATAAAAATCATAAAAATATTAAAAATCATTAAAATGTCACATTTTAAATTCTATCACTTAGGAACAAACCCTACATTTTTCCTAAGTCTCTGGAATAAGGTATTAAATTTTAAAGAGCTAAAATGAATTTTTGAATTAAAAAAATGATTTTCTTAACATTCCCACTAAAATAATTCTAATAAATCAAAGAAAAATAAAAAAAACACAAAATTTATTTCTCTGAACTCCTTGATATTAGAGAGATTTAAGAAAAATATAAAATCCATTTTTTAACTTTAATTTTGTTTTTAAATTAATTAATACTCCAAAACTCAAAATAATTCTAATAAATAAAATATAATTCAAAAAATCACCAAAATTGGTCCAAATGGTCCTCTATTCATTAGGAATATCCCATAATTTTCTTAGGGATAGAAACATTTCCTTGGTCATGTTATTGAATTTTCCTTGAAAACCCCTATTTTCCATTAAAAATAATTACATAAATAAATTAAATACAGAAAAATCACATTTTCTCCTCTAAAGCCTTAATTGACATGTAAGTGAGGTCATATAAAAATTTCAAGTTCATTTGAGCTTAATTTAGTTAGTTATACAATTATTAAGCTTGAAGGGCAAAATGGTAATTAAAAATTTCAACCTTTAATTAAAATTTTAGGATTAATCAAAAGGGGGAGGGTAAAATATTTGATTTTAAACTGATTTTGGATGATTGAAACTTAAATGATTGGGGTAGAAACCTACTAACCATTTCAAAAATATATATATATAATTAAAATAAACTTGAATTAATTAATTAATTGAAATTTTGGGAAAATAATAGAAATTGGAATTATTAAAGTAGGGATATTATTAATAGGATATTTATTCTTTATTTAAAAGTCCCTAAATAAACAACTTCAATAATACTTAATTCTTAATAAATGAAAAAAATTAATTAATTAAAACTAATAATCCAAACTAAAATTAAATTAAAATTAAATTAAAACTAAAATTAAAAATAAATTAAAATTAAAATTAAATTAAAACTAAAATTAAAATTAAATTAAAATTAAATTAAAATTAAATTAAATTAAATTAAATTAAAATCAAAATTAAATTAAAATTAAATTAAATCGAAATAAATTAAATTAAATTAAAATCAAATCAAATTAAATTAAAATTAAATTGAATTAAATTAAATTAAAATCATTTAACAACAAACCTAAATGAAATCATTAAGAATTAAATCTAAAATAACTTGAACACTATTCCAAACTTAAACTAACTTTTTAAAATTAAGTCAAAATTAAAATTAAATCATTAAGTTTAAATCATTAAAATACCTAATAAGTTGATTTTCCCTTTTAAAGCTCTTATTATTATAACTCTTAAATGAGGCATCAAGTGAAGTGTTACTTCACTTATAGGATATTCAAATGTCCTAGTTCACTGAGCAAGATAACAAAACTTAAACTCATGAATGATTAATTCACTTGTATAATTAAATTCTCTTGGACTTAAAACAATCCTAGAGGTATTGAAAAGATGTTTAGGACTCGTCTTAAGCACTTCCTCAATATGATAGGATGTTTATAAGAACAACTGAATTTAATTGTTCTTGGGTGAAGAGAGTCATCCTTAAACCAAAACACAAGAACCTAGACGTCATAGGAGATGACTAGCTATAGGATTAGGACTTTGGTAGACAACCAAAACCTTTCCCTTAGCTTTACCTAGGTACTTGTTAAAATATTTAAATGCCTTAACATGTGTTTTAAGTGCAGCTTGGGATGACGGGAAGACCCTCCAGATACGCTTTTATTTTATTGCAATTTACTTTATTGCAATGCACTTTACTTTTCTTGCATGATAAACAATTGTTGCATGAAAACCAAAACCTTTAGGATAGTCCCTGAACTGAAACCAAAACTAAATTAAAAGTCATTACAAGATAAAAATTACCGCCACAACATTTCAAAATATAAAACAACTCAAAATTTAATCACAAATAGAACAATAAAACTACAATTGCAACTTAATTAAAACGTCTCGTTGAATGATCGGGAATACCTCGGATGATGTAACTCACGTGTTGCTAACGGGATTTCCCACGGTCTAAATGAAAGTGTGGAACTCATTCAGTTGAGTTTAGCAAATTCATCTGGACTAAGTGAATTCGATGAAAATAACGGTGCCGGGATGACGGAACCGTGGGATCTTAATCGGTTCTGTTTAAACAACTTTAAGATTTATTTTAATTAAAATATTAAAAACACTTGGATTTTAAGATTCTCTCTAAACCAAAACACTTCTCTCATCTCCTGATTTATGACTTCTAAAACTAAACCTCTGCAACAACAAGGAGCTCGGGGCATGGTGGGTAGCTCGGCCATCGTCATCAATGAAAACTCAACTCTACTTCAACAAAACATTTCTTATAATTAAACAACAAAGCCATGGGATTTCGGGGTAGTTTGCTTAGTGCAACATAAATCCTCAACTTTTCGTTAGGCATTTGCATAATCATATTATGCAAATTAAGCTCTCACCGGTCTTAGGATTTTGAGGTAGTTGTTTGGTACGACATAAACCCTCACATCTTCAAGGCTATTTGTATGATCATGTCATACAAATATAAGTCCTAATTAATTAAAATTGACAAGATCGAAATACTAAATAGTTCTTCCTAAATTGAAGCCAAACAGTAGGATAGTCGGGAAGTTGCCAAGATTCCTCTTGGATCCTCAACTTCTCCTACTTCTCTTCCTTTGGACTCCTAAAATAAACTGTTCCAAATTTGATCCATTCCCAATTGAAATTTCCAAAATCCAATTGTTTGAAAACCTTAAACTTTGAAATCCTTGAGAGCAAAACCACTGATCATTATCGAGAGTTTTCTTAAGTGATTCCCGTCACTTAGGATGTAATTAACTATAGGGGCTTGCCCTTATAGGGAACTTTAAGAACCTGAGTAATATAAACCCCGCTTAATTCATTTATATTAAGCAAGGGAACTTGTCGGCTTATAAAATTGGTTCGCAGACCAAACCGATGTCACAAATCTCCTAGCTTATTTAATCGAGCCCCATCATTAAGCAGTGTGTCTATTCTTCGGGATAGATACACGGTTTGTGGTGCGGTGCTCGTTTATATAAACTATTTGGGATGTGAGGTCTGTTTGATTTCATATCTTAAAATTTTCAAAATCAAAATTATTTTCAAAATTAAATACTACTTTCTAAATTATATATATATTTAAATTAAATTTAAAATCTAAAAAATTCGCCGACAACTTTTGTAGGCGACCCCTTTTCAAAACACAACCTAAAAATATGCCGACATTTATAGAGGAAGAAATATTGTTAACCACAACATCATACTGAGTTTGTTTTTTTCTTCCCTTAAGTAGGTGCACACCCAAATATCTGAGAGGTAAAGCAGCTAAAGCAAAGCCAGTGGTTTCCTTGAGCCAATTATGATGTTTATAATTCTTCCCAGTTAAGTTCCAGGCCAGACACTTGGGTAAATTGATCTAGAATCTGCATGGTTTTCCTTATGGCATGTTTGCTACCATTAGTAAACAGAATAAGATCATCTGCATAAGCTAGATGGCTAATAACTTGAGAAGAGCTATGCTTATAACATAGATGGTGAGCATTACCCTAGGCTGAGTTAAGAAGACTGGATAGATAATCAAAAACTAATATAAAATGGTTGGAGACAAAGGGTTTCCTTGTTTGATGCCCCTCCCAGCAAGAAAGAAACCATGGCTTTCACCATTCACCAGCACACTATAGAAAGAGCTAGAAAGCCAACTCAATGAAATGCCAGCTGATGGAATCATAAGCTTTCTTGAGATCCAGTTTCAGTATCATATTATGTCCTCTGCAAGGTTTATCCAAGTCAAGTAGCAATTCCTGTGCTAATAAACAATTTTCAGATATGTTCCTTCTCTACACAAAAGCTGATTGATTAGAACCGATTAGTTTGTCTAAATGTGGTTGGAGTCTACCAACCATTATCTTACTAATAATTTTATTAAGAGTGTTAGTGAGACAAATTGGCCTGAAATCAGTCTAACTAGATTTTTTATGTTCCTTTGGGATGAGAACAATGCTAGATGCAGCAAAACATTTGGGCAGCTTAGCTCCAGAAAAGAAGGCTTGGACAGCATTACTAAGATCAGCACCAACAATATCCCAAGCCTTATTGTAAAAAGTTGTAGTGAAACCATCAGGACTTGCAGTCTTGTTCCCATCAGTACATTTTAAAGCTGTTAAGATTTCATTTGCATCGAGTAAAAGAGTTAGATTGAGTCGGTGAACATAATCGGCTTCGGTATTGAACACTTCGAAATGAACAGTGAGGGGGTAATAGAGTGAGCAGCAAGTTGAGCTTAAAAATGATTCACAGCACTTTGAGAAATAAGATGTGGTTTAGTAATCCTTCTACCATCAGATTCTTTGCTGCTGAGAATAGCTTTAATTTGCCTTCTGTATTTAATCATGGCATGAAAAAATTTAGTGTTTCTATCACCAAACAGTTGTTTATTGATGGAAGCTTTTTGTTGCAAGAACATCTCCTCTCTATCCAGAGCTTCAGCCAGCTGAGTTTGAACATTTATCAATTCTTGAGCGTCATTTCCTCCCAGATCTTGAGCAGCTTCAAGTAATTGGACTTTACAGTTAGCATCTTTAACATGTTGAACAATATTACCAAAGCAGTGTTTGTTCCATTGTCTTAAATGATAAGCCACATTTTTTTGTAATCTCCAGAATTTAACAGGTGGATTTGGGTCAGTAATTATTGTACTGTTCCAGCCTTTCTTTACCACATCCAAGAAATTAGAGTGATCAGTCCAGACATTAGGAATCTGAAAGGAGAAGATCTTATGCTAGGGAAAAAAAGAGAGTTTAATTAAAAGAGGGGAGTGATCTGAAGCAGTTCTGTGCAAATGATGAACTTGGGTAATTGGGAAGGAATTCAACCAACAATCATTAGCAAGAATTCTATCAATTCTTTCAAGCAAATTACCTCTTTTCCAGGTAAAAGGAGTGCCAATGAAGCCCAAATCAAAATGTCCAGCCTTAGTAATATTTTGGGAAAAATTTAGCATGGTTTGAAGATCTGGAGTTCTACCTCCCAGCTTCTCACTAGGATCACGAATACAATTGAAATCTCCCCCTACAATCCAGCTTGTATGGACTTGGCTCAAATTGTGAAGAGCATCCCAAAGAGCAGTTCTATCTTGATGAGTGCGTCCAACATAGACAAAAGTAGCAAATCCAGAAAAATGTTCAACATCAAAGTGTAAATGTAAAAATTGATAGTTATCACTAATAACATTGCAGTTTAACTCTTTTCTGGTGAAAACCCAGATCTTATTATTGCAGTTAATATGACTGAGAAAGCCAGGAAATTTTTTAATGTATTTGGATATTTTTTGGTGCACCAAAGGTTCTAATAGAGAAAAAATCCATATCTTGTTGGTCCTGATTAAGTATTTGAGTCTGTTAAGGGTGCCAAGACTAGCAATCCCCCTAACATTCCAACACAAAAGGTTAATCATGGTGTAATGCCTTACCAGCCCTAGTTAGCCTAGGGGGAGTAGCAGAAGAGCTTTCCAATCCAATGACATTTGATTGAGATAAGTTTCTGAGTTCTAGTGCATCTTTTCTTTTTCTTCTACTTTTTTGTTGATTCCACTCCTCCTCTTTTTGTTATCCTAATTCTGACAATATGAGATGTGTTGAATGATTACTAGGAGCTATATCTGGTGGAGTAATAAAAGTACCCCCAATATCTGAGCTGTAATATAAGTCTTCTCCTTCTGATGAATCCCTTGGTTGTACTGGGTTCTTCCCAATAGTTATATCTGGTGGGGAAGTTATAATACCCCAATGTCTGAACTATGATGTATTCTTTCTTCTTCTGTTGTATCCCTGTTAAGTAAAGGTAGTTGTTGGACCTGCTCTCCTGCACCATGGAAGTCACTAAATTCAGTCACCTGATCATCCAACAGTCTTATAACAGGAATTAGAGATTCTGTATTTTAGGAATGCTCCTTCTAATTGGATTGTTCTCATTCACCCTGGAAATCTCTAATGTCAATCTCCTGGTCAGCTAAAATTCTAGCCCCAGGAATTAGAGAATCTGTACTTTGAATTTGCACATTCTGACTAAACTGAGGTAAAAGTATACCATCCTATCTTGTTTCATTATGTGGACATTGTTGAGGTGGGGCAATAGTTGGAATATCTTGAGAAGTACTGGGAGCAGATGGTAGGATTGGTGGATTAGCCTGGGCAGAAGGCTTACCACTTTTATTGGAAACATTATAAGGTCTTAATTTAGGATGAATTTTGAAACATTGCTCCATAGTGTGCCCAAAAATATGGCAATGTTTACAGTATAAGGGTTTATATTCCAGCACTATAGGTGAGGAAGAGACTAAGTAAAACTAGAGGGGGGAGAGAAGGTGCCAAGGTGCTATGGGGTCCTAAAAGGGGCGATGGGGGTGGCATTTTCTGTAGAGTGGGCTCCTATTTATAGAGCTCTGAATTTCACCAGGGGTTGCTTAAGGAACCTCTTCAAAATTTGTCCAAATTCAATGCATCTTCTAGAAGGTAACTGTAGCGCCTAGGCGCCGGACTCCGTGACCAGGTCTTCGCACCTCTTCACTTTGGATCACACCTCTTCGTGATTAAAAATGTTTCCTTGTGTCCAAATGAATTGTATCACATCCTATATATTAGGAGTAACTTCTAGTCTTCTAGAAGCTCCAATAACCGCGTAACACTGTTAAAATAACTCTCCAAAATCATCAAAAGATCTTAACAGCGTCTGTATCGAGCTGGCGCTTAGGCGTCGGATTCTAGCGCCTAGGCGCCAGGCCAATAATTCCAATATTTTGCTTCATAAGCTCCATTTTTCTCATTTTTGCTCATTTTTCCTTCTTTTTCTTTCTTGGACTCTTTTTTAATCATCTACATCCAAAAACATGAAAATACCTTTCAATAAAGCATAATATCCTTAAGAATTGAATCATAAATAAGGCATAAAAATGGGAATTTTTTTAGGTAGATCATGGAGCAAAAGGAAGCGAAAATGAACAAATTCGGAGAAAAAATGAGTAAAAAGGAGGAAAACAGATTGTGGCGCCGCCGGCGCCGTTTTCCAGAGAGCTCGATAATATTTTGATGACAGAGCGTCGCCGGTGCCCAATGTCGGTGGACTTCAAATTTGAAGAGTTTTGGTTACTTTTTGAAGGGAAGCCTATGAAAACTCTTGGGATTTCATTTCTAACTTATAAGTAATTATTTTTGGATGAAAATGGTGTGGGTGTTCTGGAGTTTTAGTGTGGTTTTAGAGAGGGAGAGTGTGTGTTGAGTGTTTGGGCTTAGGAGAAAAGTGTGTAAAAGTTAGAATTTGAGAGGAATTCTTCTCTAAGGAGTGAAGGAGAAGAAGTACAATGAGAGATTGCTTCTTCCTTTACATTCTAAAGAGGGAATTACGTGGTGCAAAGGAGAGAGAAAAGGATTCAAAGGAACTTCAAGGGAATTGCATTGGGGAAGAGAAAGAGATAAGTTGTATTTTCTTTTGTGGTTTGTATGACTTTTCTTTTATATATAAAATTCATGTTTTATTGTATCTTCCTCATAAATTCTGAGTAGACTTCTTTGTCTTTCTTCTTGCATAGAGATGTGATGATGGATTGATGTGGATTTGAAGTGATTTTAATGTATTGAAGAAATTATGATGGTTTTTCATTTCGAACTTAATTTACTTTTCGATCTGTCCAATTGAATTATTAAAATATGTTGTTGAACATTAATTCTGAAAGGATTTAGTGTCCTACAACAATAATGAAGAATCCATTCAATTTTCATGGATGAGTTGCGTAGTTCATGAGAATTGAGTGCAAATAAATAGGGAAATGTGTTTAGATGGACTTCAAATTGGAGGTTTCAGGGTGACAGGCTGAGATCCTCAATTTGGTCCTATGATTAGTAACTAAACTCAAAGGTTAGCCTTCAGGTGAAGGGTGAGTGGGAGCTCCATAGCGAGAACCGGTATCCTCCCAGCCTAGCCTTAGATTTAGTGACTAAACTTAAGATATGTCAATGTTCTTTTCATGCTTAGAAGAGGTGGTACTCTTTTAAGGGTAAAGAAACATTTATGCTCCTATTTGGTATAATACTATAGATAATCATTCCATACAATCCACAGATCATATTCTCATTATAAGAGGAAAGATACTTTCCTTATATATCAAAAACCTTTCAAACATATAGCTTACAGTGTGTCTGTTAGTTAATTCTATTTTAAAAGATATTAGAATTAATTGTATTTTGATTAATTGTTTCTATTTTCTGCATATTGGTCGTAGAAGTAAACATTAAACTATAATTGCAATTTGAGTATCGAAATTCAGTACTACATTATCTACTGTGAAACACTTTCTTTTACTTCGTCACTTCCCTGTGGGATCGATAACCAGGACTCCATTAGAACCTTGTATTACTGATACGATACGTATACTTACGTTGAATGCTTGGACTTTACAAAATCATTATAAATATATGTAAATTTGAGTTCATAAACTCTTACAATATAAAAGTCCGATCCACATCATGTACTGTTATGTTGTATTGAAAAAAAAAATTGAAATTGTTAAATGACCTGTGTAGTGATGTGATAGTTTAGTTAGTATTGTGATGTTTTGTTGGATGTTATGTTTAAAGTTAATTTCTCTTCACCTTGAAAATGTTTAAAATATTTATATATCACTGCTACTAACTGTTTATTGCCTGCTAGTTGTAATTTTTGATTAAAACCAGATAGATATTGAAGATTTCAAGATTCCAGCACAAAAATGTTAGTTTCTTTTACTCTCTACTGTTTCAAATTTATTAGAAAATTTAAGTTTGTGGGAGGGTAGAAAAATATTAACTCGTATTTGTTCTCATTTATTATATTTTCAAGACTTATTATCATAACTTCTGGTAGTTGAACTTCACTGTAGGTAACTAAAACTTCTTATTTCAGCTGAATATTATGGAAGGATTGGATGAAAGTTTTAGTAATAAATGTTAATTTTATAGAAGTAAGATATTTGGTATGAAAGGATTTGATTATAGTTAACTATTTAAAGTAAAGAAAACAGCATTTTTGAAATGTTAAGAGACTTAAAGTACTGTGTGTTAAGAAGAGATTGTGATTTTATGATGAATAATAAAGCTCATACAAAATTATAAAGTAAGGAGATATCTCAAGTTTGAACTTTAGAAAGAGGAGAGTGAAGTTCAAAATCATTAAAGGCTATCCATATATAGTCCATATATAGTAATCCTCATTAAAAAAAAAGGGAAGGAAAAGAAAAGAAGGATTGAAAAACAATCCCAAAAAGAAAAAGAAAAAAGAAAAAGAAAAAAAGTAAGTATGAGGAGAAGCTTGAGGAGATGCCTAATAAAAATTGGCTTCACCTGAGTCACCCTAAAGGGAGCACTTGATTTCATTTCTAAATTTATATTTAAAGTGTTGGCCTACATTCTGATAAAGTTTGCATGAACTCCTTTTTCACATAATCTTTCAATGCACTCTTAATGTGACAAATTATGGTTTATCTTGAAATAAATAGAAGACTAGAACCCTTAGACTTGATTGCTGAATATTCTTATACATGTAGTATTGCCCTGAGTTACTAAATTCCTTTCCAAAAGTCTAACCATATATTCTTTTGAATGAAAAATTTTAGTGTCTTACAGGTGAAAAGTGCATTGTCTAAAGTTATATTTTTATGTAGTAAATGGATCACTTGAGGACAAGTAATAGTAAAGTTTGGGGGATTTTGATGCACCAAAAACATACACAATTTTTGTTATATAATTTTACCTATTTTTGGTGATAGTGCACTTTAAAGAAAGGTATTATTCATGACTTGCTGCAGATTTGATGGTTTTAGGTGATTTGAGCGAAAAGAAGCGAAAAGGAACAAATTTGGAGCAAAAATGAGCAAAAAAGAGGAAAACAGCTTCTGGCACCGCCAGTGCTAGAATGGATGCCGCCGACGCCATTTTCTCGAGAGCACAGTAAATATTTGGACGATAGAGTGTCGTCAGCGCCCAATGTTGGTGGACTTCAAATTTGAAGAGTTTTAGCAACTTTTTGAAGGGATGACTATGGAAACTCTTGGGATTTCGTCTCTAACTTATAAGTAACTATTTTTGGATGAAAATAGTGTGTGTCCTATGTGTTTTAGAGAGTCTAGTGTGTGTTGACTGTTAAGGCTTAAAAGAGAAGTGCATAGAAGTGAGAATTTGAAAGAAATTCTTCTCTGAGGAGTGAAGGACAAGGAGTAAAGTGAGGATTGCTTCTACATTTCCATTCTAAAGAGGGAATTGAGTGTTACAAAGAAGAGAGAAAAGGATTCAAAGGAACTTCAAGATAATTGCATTGGGGAAGAGAAAGAGATAAGTTGTATTTTCTTTTGTGGGTTGTATGACTTTTCTATTATATATAAAATTTATGTTTTATTGTATCTTCTTCACGAATTCTGAGTAGTCTCCTTTGTCTTTCTTCTTGCATAGAGATGTTATGATGTGTTGATGTAGATTTGAAGTGCTTTTAATGTATTGAAGAAATTGTGATGGTTTTTCATTTCGAACTTAATTTACTTTTCGATCTGGCCAATTGAATTGTTAAAATATGTTGTTGAACATTAACTCTGAAAGGATTTTGTGTACTATAACAATAATGAAGAATCCATTTAATTTCCATGGATGAATTGCGTAGTTCATGGGAATTGAGTGTAAATAAATATGGAAATGTGTTTTGATGGACTTTAAATTGGAGGTTTCAGGGTGACAGGCTGAGATCCCCAATTTGGACCTAATATTAGTAACTAAACTCAAAGGATAGCCTTCAGGTGAAGGGTGAGTGGGTGCTCCGTAGTGAGAGCCGGTATCCTCCTAGCCTAGCCTTAGATTTAGTGAATAAACTTAGGATATGTCAATGTTCTTTTCATTCTGGAAAGAGGGGGTACTCTTTTAAGGGTAAAGAAACATTTGTGCTCCTATTTGGCACAATACCATAGATAATCATTTCATATAATCCACACATCATATTCTCGTTGCAAGAAGAAAGATACTTTTCTTATATATCAAAAACCTTTCAAATATATAGCTTAGAGTGTGTCTGTTAGTTAATTTTGTTTTAGAAGATATTAGAATTAATTGTAGTTTGATTAATTGTTACTGTTTCCTGTATATTGGTAGTAGAAATAAACATTAAACTTTAATTGGAATTTGAGTATCGGAATTCAGTACTACATTATCTACTATGAAAAGCTTTCTTTTACTTCGTCATTTTCCTATGGGATCGATAACCAGGACTCTATTAGAGCCATGTATTGCTTGATATGATACGTATACTTGCGTTGAATGCTTGGAATTTACAAAATCATTATAAATATAAATAAATTTGAGTTCATAAAATCATGCAATATAAAAGTCTGATTACATCAGCCTCCCCGGCAATAGTGCCAAAAAGTTGACCCAACTGTAATTACGCAAGTAAAAGTGCTAATAAAATTATGGCCAGACTTAACCCCAAATCAGATTAAGCAGCTAATGTACGATGATTCAAGATTACAGTTTTTAAAATATAAATCGTACACTAGGGGTACTATGCAAGTATACGTATTGTTTCAAATAAGATCAGAACGTTAAAGTAACCTAGGTGATCGATTCATCGCCACAATGAAACTAACTGAACTCAAAATAATCCCTAAAGTATTTAGGAAGATGTTCAGAATTCAGTTCCGAGCACTTCTCTAACTTGATGGGATGTTTTAAAAGAACAGTGAGACTTCATTATTCTTTGATGAAGAAAATCATCCTTAACAAAACATAAGAACCTAGACGTCATAGGAATTGACTAGCAATAAGATTAGAATTTTGGTAGACAACCAGAACCTTCCCTTATCTTTACCTAGGTACTTGTTGCAAACATATAAATGTCTTAACATGTGTTTTAAGTACAGGTGAAAATGACGGGAGTGCCCACCAGGTATGCATTTAAGTTTATTACAATTTACATTCTGCAATTTATTAAATGTGTTACTTTCCCGCATTTACAAATGCATGAAAATGATCGAACCCAACATGTTTAAACAACTCAAAATTTAATCACCAACAAAATAAAATTGCAATTATAACTAAAATTAAAACGTCTCATCGGACAATTAGGAATCCCTCGGATGATGTAACCCACGTGTTGCTAACGAGATTTCCCACGGTCTAAAAGAAAGTGTCGAACTCATTCATTTGAGTTTAGTAAATTCATTTGTACTAAGTGAATCCGATGAAAATAGCGGTGTCGGGATGACAGAACCGTGGGATCTTAATCGGTTCTGCTTAATCAACTTTAAGATTTGTTTAATTAAAACATTAAGCCATCTCAATTTTCAACTTTTTAAAACCAAAATACTTCTCTCATCTCTTGATTGCCACTTTCTAAAACAAAACCTCTGCAACAATAAGGAGCTTGGAGCACCATGGGCAGCACGGTCATCTTTATCAGCAAAACCTGTGTCTACTTCAGCAAAACCTTTCTTAGAATTAAATAATTAAGCCATATGATTTCGACGTAGTTTGCTTAGTGCAACATAAATCCTCAACTTTTTGTTAGGCATTTGCATAATCATATTATGCAAATTAAGCCCTAACTCATCTTAGGACTCCGAGGTAGTCGTTTGGTACAATATAAACCCTTATATCTTCGAGGCTATTTGTATGATTATGTCATATAAATATAAGTCCTAATTAACTGTTGGACATTACTGAAAAAGTTGAATCTTTTTGTCCATCAATTGAAAAACCTCCTTAACTTGAGTTAAAGATGCTTCCTGATCATTTGAAGTATATTTTTCTTGGTGAGTCCTCAATTTTGCCAGTGATAATATCCGCTCAGTTAACTAAAAAAAGAAAAAGAGAGTTTGTTTAAAGTTTTAAAGAAGTACAAAAAGGCCTTTGGATGGATGATAGTTGATATTAAATGAATCAGTCCTTCAATTTATATGCATAGAATCCTTATGGAAGATAATTGCAAACCTAGGGCTGAACCTCAAAGGAGATTAAATCCTATTATGAAAGATGTTTTTAAGAGAGAAATTTGAGAGTGGTTGGATGTTGGGATTATCTACCCTATTTCAAATAGTGCATGGATTAGTCCTATTCACTGTGTTCCTAAGAAAGGAGGAGTAACTGTGACTATTAATGAAAAGAATGAGAGTATACCAACAAGATAAGTTACAGGGTGGTGGATATGCATTGATTATAGAAAATTAAATCTTGTTAGAAGGAAAGATCATTTTCCACTCCCATTTCTAGATCAGATTTTGGATAAACTAGCTGGCCATAAATACTTTTATTTTCTGGATGGATATACTGGGTGCCACCAAATTCAAATTGCTCCTTAAGATCAAGAGAAAACAACGTTTACCAGTAATTATGGTATGTTTGCTTTTAGAAGAATGTCTTTTGGTTTATGTAATGCCCCTGCTACATTTCAAAGATGTTTGATGGCTATTTTCTGTGATTTAATTGAAAAAGGGATTAAATTTTTTATGGACGACTTTTAGTGTTTGGAAGTTCATTTGAATCATGTTTAAAACATTTATCTAAAGTTCTAAAAGGCTGTGAAGAAACTAATTTCGTCCTTAATTGGGAAAAATGCTAATTTATGGTAGCAGGAGGAATTATATTAGAACATAGAATATCAGAACAAGTTTTAGAGGTAGATCCTAAAAAAATTCAAGTTATCTCTAATTTACCTTGTCTAATGAATGTAAAGGGAGTTAGAAGTTTTCTGGGACATGCTGGATATTTTAGGCATTAAATTAAAGACTTTTCAAAAATTTCAAAACCCTTATGTTGTTTATTGGAGAAGGATGTAATTTTTATTTTGATGATGAATGCCTAAAAGCTTTTGAAACATTAAAAGAAAAATTAATCACTGCACCTATTTTAATATCACCAAATTGGGAAAAACCTTTTAATTTAATGTGTGCTAGTGAATATTATATTGGTGTTGTTTTGGGTCAGAAATATGATAAAATTTTTAAAGTAATTTACTATGCTAGTAAAACTCTTAATGAAGCTCATATTAACTATACCACTACTGACAGAGAGTTATTAGCTATAGTATTTGCTTTTGATAAATTTCGATCATATTTAATTGGAACTAAATGTGTAGTGCATACTGATCATTCTGCTATCAAATATTTAATGAAGAAGAAAGATGTGAAATCAAGATTAATTAGATGGATTCTTCTTTTGCAGGAATTTGATTTTGAGATAGTAGATAGGAAGGGTGCTGATAATCAAATTGCGGATCATTTATCTAGGCTTGAAACTGAAAAATCTCTTAGTGATACTGAAGAAATTAATGAACATTTTCCTAATGAAAATTTGTTCACTATTAATGAATGATGTATTTTGTGGTATGCCGACATTGTAAACTTTATTGTCAGTGATATTTTACCTTATGGTTTGACATACAAGGAATGGAAGAAATTTTTATCTGATGCTAAAACTTATTTTTGGGATGACCCATTTTTATAACAATAAGGAAAGGATTTGATCATTCGAAGATGTTTGCCTTTAGAAGAAACTTATGAAATGTCATAATTCTAATAATGGGGGACATTTTGGAGTTGATAGAACTGCTTATAGAATTTTACAATTTGGATTTTATTGGTCTACAATTTTTAAAAATGTTAATGCATATTTTAAAAATGATGTCAGCATGTAGGCAATATTTCCAGAAGAAATGAGATGCCCCTCAATTATTTGTTGGAAGTTGAAATATTTGATGTTTGGGGATTATATTTCATGGGACCATTTACACCATCTTTCAGAAATATTTATATTTTAATAGCAGTAGATTATGTGTCCAAATGGATTGAAGTTGTTGATTTACCTCAATGTGATGCTCAAAGTGTTACAAATTTTTTAAGAAAGAATATATTTAGCAGATTTGGAATACCAAGAGTAATCATAACAGATGGGGGAAGTCATTTTAGAAATGCCATTATGGAGAAGTTAGTAAAGAAATATCATATTAACCATTGCATTGCTACTGCTTATCATCCGCAGACAAGTAGTTTGGTTGAATTATCCAATCGTGAAATTAAAGGAATATTAGAAAAGGCTGTTAATCCAAATAGAAAGGATTGGTCATTCAAACTGGATTATGTTTTGTGGGCTTATAGGACTGCTTACAGAACTCCTATAGGAATGTCCCCATATAGACTAATTTTTGGAAAAGCTTGTCATTTACCCGTTGAACTTGAGCATAAAGCATATTGGGCTATAAAAGAGTTCAATTATAATTTGAAGGATGTTGCTGAGAAGAGATTATTGCAATTAAATGAGCTTGAAGAGATAAGGAATCAATCTTATGAAAATGCTAAGATTTATAAAAAGAAGATGAAGTTATGGCATGATCGGAAGATTCTTACTAAAAATCGTGAGCCAGGACAAAATGTCCTGTTGTATAATGCCAAGTTGAAAATTTTTGCTGGAAAACTTAAGTCTGAATGGATTGGTCCATTTGTTGTGATAAAGGTAATCAACATCCTAAGACTGGAAAAATATTCAAAGTTAATGTTCATAGACTTAAACCTTATTTTTCAGTCGATCAACCTAAACCTAATGAGAATCTGATGTTGGGTCACTCAGAATAAGTTCTGGGTATGTCAGACTGAAGACATTAAACCAAGCGCTTTGTGAGAGACAACCCATATTTATCGTTGTGCTTTGCTTTATGTTTGTTTTGTGTGCTTTGATTGGTTTGTTTTTATGATTATGTGGTAGTATTTTGAAGAAATTGGTTATAGTGAGTTTATTTGACATTAATTGATGACTTAAAAGAGTTAGAATGAAAATTTTGGACATTTAGCAGACCTGTACAAAAATGTGCACTGGCGGCTAAGCGCTGCCTGGTTGGTGCTTAAGCGCCGCAGTTAAGAAAAGCATGATAAATGAATTTCTAGAAGCCAAAATTGTGGAAAAGTGATTTTAGAAGTTATTTTGGAGTTTTAAAACGCCTAGGGTCGGTTTTAGTACTTCACATGTCTATAAAAAGGTCTAAATTAAGAGAAACACTTGCTCCAATCCCTATTTTCATTCTTGAGTCTTAAAAGGAGTGTTTTAAGTGCAAAAATGTCTCCTTGGGAGAGTGAATATAAGAAAAAGGAGGAAGCCAACATGTAGAAATTTATTAGTGAAAGTGCGCAAGAATTGTACAACGGATTCCTAGTAGTTAGTATTTAAGGTATTGCAGAAAGAGTTGCAAAGATTGAAGCCAACGTGGAGTCAATTGAAGCAAAGATAAATGAAACTAACGCTCAATTAGCATATATGGGATGGCAACTTAAAATGCAATTCAATTATACAAGTCATGTGGAAGAAGCGAATAAGACGATGTTTCTGAAAAATAAATGGTTAGAAGAAGAAGATGTAAGAGTTTTCAACCATCGCCCATTTTATCAGATTTATATTCCAGATGGTTCAAATGGAACTAATGGTGGTTCTAGATATATTCAACCTAATGGAGATTGGAATTAATTTGAGTGTAGTCTAGTGATATAGTTTTTATGTGTTAAGTGTTTTGTGTCTAGTGTTATATGTTTGTGTTTTATTGAACTTTAATGTGTGTTTGTTACATCTTAATGATGAAAATTTATCTTTATTTTTATGTATTTGAATCATTGTGTATTGGGAAATTTCATCCAAAATGTTTGGATAGAAATTTTTAGTTTGTATTAAGTGTGGTTGTGTAATTAAATGAAAGTTTGTGTTTGTGTAAAATTTGTTTGGAATTGATGGAAATTTAACTTTATTTTGAGAATTAGAAAAGTTTAGATAGGAGAAATGATTATTTAAAGTTATTTAGGGTGATTAACGAAAGTGTTTAGCAAATTTTTAAATTAATTATGAAAATTAGTGTACTAGCGCTAAAGCGCCAGTTTTCGCGGCTAAGTGCCGATGCCTCAGACTGAAGCGCTGTTTCGCGAAAATTGGTTTTCTGCAGTTAAAAACCCAAAAATTGACATTTTTAACACCTCCCTTCACCCTCAACCTCTCAAAATCGCGAAATAGGATTTTGGGCATCCTTAGATTGGATCAATTAAGAGCCGATTTCAACGAGATTTGTCAGATTTGAATTCTTTGAGGTATGAGCACTACTTCTAAGTAAAAAATTTTTAATTTTCACCATATATTTTGAGGACATTATTGAAAATCTTAAAATCATTATTTATTGTGAAATTTGAGGAAAAGCATGAGAAATTGCTTGGATTTAGTGGAAATTACCTTTGGAAGTTAAATTAGCAAGTTTAGTTTAATTTTTGAATTTATGGTGAATTTCTGCAATTTTTGTAGAGATGGCTCCAAAGTCAAAGCGCTCGAAAGATAAAGTAAAATTTTATTCCAACATATTTGTTAGTGCGAGAGCAGAGGATCGATACGTTGACGCAGTGACATCATGAAAATTGATTACGGAACGAGTTTGTAGTAAGCTAGGAGAAGGTATTGAAGAAATGATTACTAGAAGGAATTGGTAGAATTACTTTTAGTTTTCCGCTGTCGCTGTTGTTTCTGTGGTCAGAGAGTTTTAAGCAAACTTGCATGCATCATAAGAGAATTTGGTGATGGTTAGAGGTGAACAAGTGCATTTTTCACCTGTGGTAATCATTGTCTTCTATCACTTGCCTCCTGCATTGTATCGTTTTTATGCTAATTATCATCCTAACGAAGGAGATTAGATGAGATAATATCTTTTCTGACTGATGGAAGAGGTTTATGAAAGATAACAAATGAATGAAGAGTAAATTTTCAGGCCTCTAATTTGAATGTCATTTCAAATGCATGGCATTATTTTATTTCATCTAAACTGTTACCTTCAAGTCATACTAGTGAAGTTACAAGGGAGAGAGCTGTTCTGAACCATTGAATTCAGTTAGGAAAACCTATTGACGTAGGGGCTATTATTTTTTATTATGTGATGAACTGTGCCAGATCTGCAACTACTTAAGGTATGGGATTTCCATCTTTAATAAATTCAATTTGTGAACGGTCTGGTATGAAGTTTGAAACATGAGAGGAAGTTCTTCAGCCATTAAGACCTATTACTAGTGTGAATGTTGGTGCTTACTTTGTACATTTAAAGTTTGGCTTGAGAGGAGGATTTAGAACTCCACTGCTTCTGCTTCTGCTTCTACTACTTCTACTTCACGTGCCACTACTTCTAGAGCATCATCATCTAGTGATTCACAAACTGGACTATTAAAGAAGATTTTGAAGAAAGTGAGTCTTACCCGACAGCTTGTTAGAGATATGGATGGTAAGATTGAAAATATTAAAAGGTATATTGTTAAGCATGATGAATATGAGGAAAATTATCAGCAGTATATGGATAGAGTGATTAGAGGTGATCACAGTGCTGAGATGCCCCCTCATCCGTTTTATATAACTTATGTAGCATCCAGAGACTGAGCTGAAGAAGATGATGATGAGGATGATGATTAGGGTTGTTGTGTTTAGTCTGTTTAGTTTTGTGATTTCTTATGTGTAGTTAGGTTTTTATTTTGATGTTTTTATATTTGATGTGATGTTTGATTGTTGTGTGATGTATTGATGATATGAACTATGATATTGTATAGAGCATAGTTGGACTATTTCTTTTCATGAACATTCAGATGTTTATGTCATAAATTAATGTTAAATGTTGTAGTTTGTGATATGTGTGTAGTAGCAAAAGTTTTAATGTGTATTTAGTGTTTGAATTTTTTTAATAGAGTATAAATTAAATCAAATCTGCTAGGAAATGTAGAACACTATTAAAACCCACTTTTTGAAAATTACATGTTTAAAACTTTTCAAAATCTACTACCAATTATTATCTAGTATTGTTGTGGTTTTAGTTATGTTAAGTTGGTGTGTATTTGCTTTGTAAACCTCCACTATTGTAGAAGTCTTTTGAAATTTTTATTTTATGAAAAACTGAATTTAGTTTTTTTTACTCATATTTTTCTTTAAAACTGTTATACTTGTATATTTAGGATATTGAAATTCTTGCAAGCATGTTATTTTAGTTTTTAATTCTCACTCAAGTATCATTTATTATGCTTAAATGTTTTTATCTTGACTAAAAATTAATGTTTGGGGGGAATTTGAAAAAAAAACTAAATATTTCAAAAAAAACTTAAAATTTTATTTTTTCTCAAGAATACTTAAAATAAATTTGGTTTTTGATTGAAAATAATTATGTATATGAAGTTATATTAGGGAAACAAAATTTCGAATATAGAAATGAATAAAAGAATTTAGTTAAAATTTATAGTAATAATGAAAATTTAAAGCTAAAATGTTCTTAATAAAGAAATGTTAAATATAGTTAAACTATCTTTAGTATAAGAAATGTTGTATTTTTGGATGAGTAGAATATTTGACTTTTATTTTTCAAAGCTTAAATTTCCTTTATTGAAAAATAATTTTCAACACTATTATTATTATTTTTAAGTAAAAGATACATATCAGACCTTTATTTTAAATGGAAGTGTGGAATTCAAAATCATTAAAGGCTTATCCAGATACTGTAATCCTTATCTTATAATAAAAATGAAAAGAAAAGAAAAGAAAAAACAAAAAGAAAAGAAAAAAAAGAAAAGAAAAAGAGAAAAAAATGAAAAATAGTATGTGAAAAGAAAGAAGAAGCTTGAGGATTTAAGGGCCTAATCAAAAATTGGTTCCATGCCTAAAGTTTAAAATATAAGTTTTGAGAAAATCTAAAACTTAAGGTTATAATATAGTAAGTAAAACTATTCTCAATTAAAATTTTTAAGTGAGAAAAATAAAATGTTTGAATCCTATATTTTGAAAAATCTACAAATATTTCTGAATTAGATAGAAACTTATATTTTCATTATCCTTTATTTAAGAACTTTCTAAACTTTAAATTGGTCTTATTTACTAAAATTTTTTCTAAATTGGATTATTTCATTTCTAGAACATAAATTTGAAACCTTCCTAAAAAACTTTTTTACATAATTTGTATGTTAAAATTTTTATGGTTAAGAGTCACTTGAGGACAAGTAACATTTTAAGTTTAGGGGATTTTGATACACCTAAAATATATAGTGTTTTATGTACATTTTTATACCTATTTTTTAGGATATTGCACTTTAATAGAAATTATTTTGTGTTTTTCTTGCAGTTATGATGAAAATGATTAATTATGATGAATGGAGCAAAAAAGGATCAAATTTGGAGCAAAATTATGAAGTTTATGAAATTTGGCCTATAGTGCCTAAGCTCCAAAGTGCCGGCGCTTAAGCGCCACAGTTAAAAATCGAATCTATATCAAATTCGGCGCCATTTTTAAGGGGTGTTTGAAGCAACTTTTGGTGATGATTTCCTTAACTTCCTTTGGGCGGCAAATATGATTGAAGGGATACATCTTTTGGTGGATACATTGAATCTGGATATGATTTAAAGAGACACCAAGGCACCTTTTGGAAAATTATAAAAATAAAGCCTCATAACTTGCATGTGTGTGTGTGTGTGTGTGTGTTGAAGTGAGTGGTAGTTGTTAGTATTGAAAGTGTGTTTTAGAGTTTTTCTTTTCTATAAATGTTAGTAGAGAGTAGAGAGTAAGAAAGGAAAAAGGGTTGGTTGAAGCCTTCTTCTCACCAATTTTCTTTTATCCTTGTATCTATTTTTTATTAAAGTTTAAAGTTCTTATTAGAATCATCAGAGTTGGGCGACAACCTCTATGGAGTTGTATTGTGGAAAGCAAAATTCCAAAGAAACTTCCAGAGTCAAGTGGAGAGGATTTTCAGATAAGTATTTATCTTTGTTTTTACACTTTATTTTTAAGTAAGATTGTCATGTTTTCATTATGTTTTATGCTTTTAAATCAAGTTGTGTTTGTGTTTTTTTCATGAAATCAGAGTAGTTTACTTTATCTTTTTCTTTCTTAGATGATGAAGTAATTAAATTATGGAAGTATGTTGTGGAAATTATCTGTGTTTAGTGCTGGAATAAATTGTGATGATTCAATTCCTTGAACTTAATTTACTTCTTGATTTGGCCAATTAAGATGTTAAAATTTGTTGTGAGATTATGTAAGATCCAATGCGGTATTTTCTCAAACAACAATTGGAAAGAATCACATGCAATTATATGGGTGAGAATTGTAGTCCATATGATTGAATGCAAATATATAAGGAGATATGCTTTATTGGGAGTAAAATTAGAGGACTTTAGAGTGACAGACTAAAGCCCCCTAATTTTGTTTGTTATCTTAAATTTTTTTATGAGATGTTAGCCCCCAGGTGGAGGGAATAGAGGGAACTCTAGAGTTAGAGCTAATATCTTCCATGCCTAACTCATCTACAAAATTTCAAAATTTCAAATTAACCAATTTTCTTTATAGAACCAAGTAAGGGTAAAGAATATAATTGCTCCTATTTGGCACAATACATTTAAATACTTCCACAACATAAATATCCATAATTATTACTGATTCATTTAAGAAGGAAAAAGATATTTGATTATTATAACTTTTATATTGTGTTTAGAGTATTGATAATTTTTATTTTCTGCTTAACGTTTTATTAAAAATATCAAAAACAACTTTACAAAATTAATACCTTAAAACATACTTACAAAAATCAATTAAAAAAGTAAAAAATTAATTTTCTTATTTCTTTAAAGTTTTACACATTTCCTGTGGGTTCGATATCTCGGGGCTTTATCAAAAAGTCCTATATTACATGATAAACGATACGTATACTTGTGTAGTATCCCCTATTATAAATCATAAATTTTGCTATCTAAATCGTAAGCATTAATATTCGGGAATTAAACTTTTCTTGCTACTGGTCGAGCTATGATTGATGTGCAAAAAGGGGAGTTAATCATGAGAGTTAATGATCAAGAAGTAACATTTAATGTTCTTAAAACCATGAGGTATCCTGTTAACAAAAAATGTTATAGGATGGATATTTTTTATTAAAGAATAGCTAAGCATTATCAAGAAAAGTGTGAAGTTATTTCTGAGGAAAAAGTTGAAGAGTTAAATAATCATGAATAAATGAAAGATATAAATAAAAGTGATTCGAAAAATTGTAATTATATTTAAGAAAATTGGGAAGTTTTAAATACTACTGAAAATACTGAATCTATAATACCTTCTATTGAAAAGGCTCCTAAACTTGAATTAAAAGTATTACCTACTCATTGAAAGTATGCTTTCTTAGGTAAATCATTAACCTTACCTGTAATAGTATATGCTGAATTTATTAAAGATTAGGAAAACAATTTAATAGAAACTTTAAAATTATAAAAAAACTTTTGGTTGGACAATAGCAGCTATCAAAAGAATAAGCCCTTCTATTTATATGCATCGAGTTCTAATGGAGAAAGATTATAAACCAAGTGTTGAACCTCAAAGAAGATTAAGTCCAATAATGAAAAGAGGTAGTAAAGAAATAAATTTTAAAATTGTTAGATGTTGGAATTATTTATCCTATATCTGATAGTTCTTGGGTTAGTCCAATTCACTGTGTTTCGAAGAAAGGGGGAGTGACTGTTGCTATTAATAAAAATAATGAATTAATTCAAACAAGACAAGTCACAGGGTGGCGAATTGTGTTAATTAGAGAAAATTAAATACTGCTACTAGGAAGGATCATTTTCCTTTACCTTTCTAGAATCAAATGTTAGATGGATTAGCTGGACACTCATATTTTTTCTTGGATGGATATTCTGGTTACAATCAAACTCTAATAACTCCTAAAGATTAAGAAAAGACTACATTTATAAGTCCTTATGGAACTTTTGCTTTTAGAAGAATGCATTTTGGGTTATGTAATGCACCTGCAACTTTCAAAAGATGTATGATGTCTATTTTCTGTTATTTAATTGAGAAAGGGTTTGAAATTTTTAAGGATTATTTTTTTGTGTTTGAAACCTCTTTTGATTCTTGTTTAGATCATTTAACTGAAGTATTAAAATGTTATGAAGAAATAAATTTGGTTCTGAACTGGGAAAAATGTGAATTTATGGTTACTGAAGGAATTGTTTAGAGACATAAAATTTCTAAAAATTTTATTATGAAAAAATTTAAATTATTGCTAATTTACAACCTCTTACTTCATTTACAGCTGCAAGTAGTTTTCTCAGGCATGCTGGATTTTATAAGAATATATTAAGGATTTTTTCTAAAATTGCTAAATCACTGTCATATTTTGGAAAAAGCCACTAAATTTTATTTTAATGAAAAATGCTTAAAAGTTTTTAATTTATTAAAATAAAAAATAATAATAACACCTGTTATTGTTTTGCCTAATTGGGAAAATCTATTTGAATTGATGTGTGATGCTAGTGACTATGCTATTAAAGCTGTTTTAGGTCAAAAATATGATAAAAATTTTAAAGTTATATGCTATGCCAGTAAAACCCTTAATGAAGCTCACAAACACAAAACACTTAACACAGAAAACCAAATCACAAGACTACACTTAATTTAATTCCAATCTTCTGCAAGCGAAATATATCTAGAATCACCATTAATTGCATTTGAACCATCTAGAATGTAAATATGATAAAACGGGCAACAATTAAAAGCTCTTACAACTTCTTCTTCTAATCATTTGTTATTCAAATACATCGCTCTATTTACTTCTTCCACATGACTTGTATGACTGAATTGCATTTTGAGTTTCCATCCAATATGAGGTAAATGAGCGTTAGTTTCATTTACCTTTGTTTCAATTGATACCAATTTGGCTTTAATCTTTGCAATCCTTTCTGCAATTCCTTGAATACTAACTTCTAGGAATATGTTAAATAACTCTTGTGCACTTTCACTAATAAACTTCTTGTTGTTGGCTTCCTCTTTCTTCTTAACTTCTCTCTCCCAAGAAGACTTTTTTGCACTCAAAATACTCTCCTCTAGACAAAAGAATGAAAATAAGAACTGGGGCATGTATTCCTTTAATTTAGGGACTTTTTATAGACTTGTGAAGGCACAAAACCGACCCAAGGCATGTTAAAACTCCTCATTAACTCCAAAAACCACTTACCCGCGACTTAGGCATCTAGAAACCATGTTTTCACATTTTTTTGTAATCCGGCGCCTAAGCGCCAACATATAATTAAGTGGCATCTCATGTCTTCTAGAAATATTGCCTACTCGTTGACATCGATCACAATTTTTAATATAAGCATTAGAATCCTTAAAAATTGAAGGCCAATAAAATCCATATTGTAAGATTTTATATGTAGTTTTATCAACTCCAAAATGTCCCCCATTATCATAATTATGACATTTTTGAATAATTTCATAAGTTTCTTCTAAAGGCACATATCTTCGATTGATTAGATCCTTTCATTCTTTATATAAAAATGGGTCAACCCAAAAATAAGTTTTGGCTTCAGATATAAATTTCTTCCGCTCCTAGTAAGTCAAACCATAGGGTATAATATCACTGACAATAAAGTTTACAATGTTGGCATACCACGGAACACACCACTCAATAACAGCGAACAATTTTTCATCGGGAAAATTTTCATTAATTTCTTCAGCATCACAGAGAGATTTTTCAGTTTCAAGCCTGGACAGATGATCAACAATTTGATTATCAGCACTATTCCTATTTACTATCTCAAAATTAAATTCTTACAAAAGAAGAATCCATCTTATCAGTCCCGGTTTAACATCTTTCTTCTTCATTAAATACTTAATAACAGAATGATCAGTATACACCACACATTTAATTCAAATTAAATATGATCTGAATTTATCAAAAGCAAATACTATAACTAATAACTCTTACTCAGTAGTGGTATAATTAATTTGAGCTTCATTAATAGTTCAAATAGCATAGTAGATTACTTTGAAAATTTTGTCATATGACCTAAAACAGCTCCAACAGAATAATCACTAGCATCACACATAATTCAAAAGGTTTTTCCCAGTTAGGTGACACTATAATAGGTGCAGCGATTAATTTTTCTTTTAATGTTTCAAAAGCTTTTAGACATTCATCATCAAAATCAAAAATTACATCTTTTTCCGGTAAACAGCATAAAGGTTTTGAAATTTTTGAAAAGTCTTTAATATATCGCCTGTAGAATCCAGCATGTCCTAAAAAACTTCTAATTCAACTTACATTGGTCTAGTAAGGTAAATTGGAGATCACTTCAATTTTTGCAGGATCAACCATCATACCATCTTCTGATATAAGATGTCCTAAAAGTATTCCTCCTACTACCATAAATTGGCATTTTTCCTAGTTAAGAACCAAATTAGTTTCTTCAAATGAATAGGACTAACCCAAGCACTATCTAAAATAGATGTTCTAAACATGATTCAAATGAAATTCCAAACACTGAAAATTCATCCATAAAAACTTCAATTCTTTCCTCAATTAAATCACAAAAAATTGTCATCATACATCTCTGAAATGTAGCAGGGGCATTACAAAAACCAAAGGGCATTCTTCTCAAAGCAAATGTACCATAAGGACTGGTAAACGTTGTTTTCTCTTGATCCTCAGGAGCAATTTGTATTTGTTGGTAACCAGTATATCCCCATCTAGAAATTAAAAATATTTATGTCCAGCGAGTTTATCCAGCGTCTGATCTAGAAATGGAAGTGGACAATGGTCATTCCTTGTAGCAAGGTTTAATTTTTTTATAATCAATACATATTCTCCACATTGTTGGTAAAATCTCATTCTTTTCATTAACAGTCATAGTGACTCCTCCTTTCTTAGGGACACAATGAATAGGACTAACCCAAGCACTATCTAAAATAGTGTAGATAATTCCAGCAACCAACCACTTTAAAATTTATTTTTTAACAACTAATTTCATAATAGTATTTAGTCTCTCTTAAGGATCAGCCCGAGGTTTGCAGTTATCCTCCATAAGGATTCAATGCGTACAAATTAAAGGACTGATTCCTTTAATATCAGCTATTGTCCATCCAAAGGATTTCTTATATTTCTTTAAAATTTCAAGCAAACTCTCTTCTTCTTCTTCAGTAAATTGAGAGGAAATTATAACTGACAAAGTTGAGGAATCACCTAAAAAGGCATACTTCAAATGGTTAGGAAGTAACTTTAAATCAAGTTCAGGAGGCTTTTCAATTGATGGGCCAAAAGACTCATATTTTTCAGTCATGTCCAACAATTCAAAATTTTCATGAACATAAGTTAAATCATCCTCATGAAAATCTTAAGAATGTTGTAATTCCTCTTCTTGCTCGTGTTCAAATTCTTCACTTTCAGATTTTTTTTCATAAGTTGATTTGAAATGACATTACCTTAAATATCTGATAACATCCATTCTATAACATTCATCATCCTTACCTCTTGCAGGATATTTCATTGAATTTAAAATCTTGATTGTAACGGCTTGGACATTGACTTTCATTATTAATTCCCTTTTTCTCACATTGATACACCTAAAATATATAGTATTTATGCACATTTTTATACCTATTTTTGATGATATTGCACTTTAATGGAAGGTATTTTGTTTTTTTCTTGCAGGTATGATGAAAATGAGTGATTATGATGAAAGGAGCAAAATTGGATCAAATTTGGAGCAAAATCGGATCAAATTTGGAGCAAAAATGAAAAAATGAAAAATTGGACACTGGCGGCTAAGCGCCGCCTGGTCGGCGCTTAGGCTCCACAATTATAAAAATAAAATTTAATCAAATTTGGTGTTATTTCCAAGGAGTGTTTGAGGCAACTTTTGATGGTAACCTCCTTAACTTCCTTTTGGCGGTATAAGTGATCCAATCGATGCAAGGTTTGGTGGATACATTGAATCGGCACACAATTTGAAGAGACACCAAGGAACCTTTGGGATTATTATTAAAATTATGTCATGTAATTTGCATGAGAGTCTTTATAAGAAGTGGAGTCTTTAGGAGAAGGAGAGTCTTGAAAAAGGAGAGTTATTAAAGAGTTTAGAGAGTGTGTGAGGGAGAGAAATCAGTAGGAGTAGGAGTAGAGAGTAAGAAAGGAGAAAGGGGTTGGAGTGAAGCCTTCTTCTCACCAATTCTCTTCCTTCTTTTTATTTAGTTTTTATTAAAGTCTGAAATCTATTTCTGAGTCATCAAAGTTTGGCGACTCACTCTGAGGAGTGTTTTAGTGGAATGTCAAGTTTTAAAGGAACTTTCGGAGTCTTGTGGAGAGGATTTTTAGATAAGTATTTACTTCTGTTTTTATATTTAGATTTTAATTAAAACTGGTTGTGTTTTCATTATGATTTCTATTTTCAAATCCATGTGTTCTTGGGTTTTCTCCATGAGTTCTGAGTAGTTTTCTTTATCTTTTTTTTAAAACGAAGAAGTAATTAAATTATGTAGGATTGTTGTGCAATGTATAAGTGTTTAAAGTCGGAATAAGTTGTGAAGACCTAATTCCATGAACGTAATTTACTTCTTAATTTGGCCAGTTAAGATGTTAAAATTTTTTGTGAGATTATGTAAGTTCCATTGCGGTATTCCCTCAAACAACAATTGGTAAAAACTACATGCAATATATGGGTGAGAATTGTAGTCCATATAATTGAATGCAAATATATTAGGAGATATGTATTTATTGGGGAGTAAAATTAGAGGACTTTGGAGTGACAGGCAAAAACCCCCAAATTTGGTTTGATATTTTAAATTTTGTTACAAGAAGTTAGCCCCCAGGTGGATGGAATCGAGGGAACTCTAGAGTGAGAGCTGGTATCTTCCCTACCTAACCATTTTCAAAGTTTTAAAATTTCAAATTAACCAATTTTCTTTATAGATCCAAGTAAGGGTAAAGAATAAATTTGCTCCTATTTGTCACAACACATTTAAATATTTTCACAACAATACTTTCATAATTATTACTTCTTTATAAGAGAAAGAATAAGATATTTTACTTCCTAGTGTTTTATATCGTGTTTTAAAGTTCTGATAATTTTCATTTCCTGCTTAAGTTTTTATCAAAAATACCAAAAAAAACTTTTGAACTGTACAAATCAAAACCTTCCTTCAAAATTCATTTAAAAAGTAAAAATATAATTTTCTTATTTACTTAAAAAGTTTTTGCATTTCCCTATGGGTATGATATCTCCGGGCTTAATCAGAAAGTCTTATATTACTTGATAAACGATACGTATACTTCAGTAGTATCCCATATTATAAAATCATAATTTTTATATTTAAATCGTAAGCACATATATTTGTCGGGGATCAAATTTTTGGCGCCTTTGCTGGGGAAATTAATTAACACTGTATTTTTAAAGAAAATTAAGAAAAATTTAAATTTTTTACTTATCTTTATTTTTGTCAGTGTGTTGTGTTTTTTTTTTTTTATTGTTATATGCGTAGTCCAGGTTCTAAGGGACTTCTGCCTTACAATTCTGAATTAGAAAGAACAATCAGAAAAATAAAAAAAAATTAAAAATATAGAAAAATATATAAATATTCAAGAAATGGAAAATCATCAAAATCAAAATATTGGCATCCATCAAGAATTCAAATCTCTTAAACCTTTAAGAGATTATGCTAACCCTACAGTGGATGAACTTCATGGTAGTATTCAACACCCTGCTGTAGCTGCTAATTCCTTTGAGCTTAAACCTGCTATTATCTAAATGGTGTCTAATAATCAGTTTGAGGAGCAACAATTGGAGATCCTAATTTGCATCATGCCAATTTTCTAGAGTTGTGTGCTGCTTTTAAATATGATGGTGTTTCGGATGATGCTATTAGACTCAGATTTTTTCCCTTCTCACTAAGGGATAAAGCTAAGATATGGTTAAATTCGTTAGCATTTGGATCTATCAGAACTTAGGGTGATTTAGCACAAAAATTCATTGTTAAATATTTTCCACCATCGAAGACTGCGAAGTTGAGAAATGATATTACATCTTTTTATCAGTTTGAAGGTGAATCAATATATGAAGCATGTGAAAGATTTAAAGATCTCCTCAGGAAATGTCCACATCATTTGATATTAAATTGGTTAATAATTCAAACATTTTACAATGGATTAGTTGGATCTCTTAGATCAATTATCAATGCTGCTGCTGGTGGATAATTAATGTCTAAAATGTTTTCTGATGCTTATGCTTTAATTGAAGAAATGGCTACTAACAATTTTTAATGGCCTTCTGAAAGGTTAATTCCTAAAAAAGGTAGCCAATGTTCATGAAAATGATGCTTTTGCAATGTTAGCAAATCAAGTTGCTGTAAATTCAAGGAAGTTAGACAAGTTGTGAGGTCTAAAACAACTCATTATATAAACCAATAAATTTTTCGCAACTAGAAGATAACTGATATTAAAAAAAGGGTTCTTGGTTGCCTTTAACCCATGAGTGGTCATCCAGAAAAACCTCAAAAACCATAACACGGAAAAAAAGTGAGGAGCTCAGTTGCCTTTATCATGATTTCACATATGGCACAAACCCAAAGCAACTTACAGGTCATCCAAAAGAACACATAAGGTCAAACGTCTCATCATAAACCTCCAAAACTCACCAAAAGAAGACAAAAAAGAAAAGAAATGTAAAATAAAAAAATTACATTGAAATTGTTTAGGAAAACTAAAACAATAAATATCAAATGCATCAGGAACAAAACTAAACATGAACCGCATCCTATCATACGCTTTGTCGTATTTTTCATGAATTCTCTAATAATATTTTGCTAGCCTTCTGATCCCCGATAAATATATGTGCGCCAAAAACTTGACTCCGTTGGATAAATGTAACGACGCTAAAAACTTGATCCCGGCAACAGTGCTAAAAACTTGGGCCGATAGGAATATATGCGCTGATGATTTTGATATGAAAATTATGATATTATAATATGGAATACTACGCAAGTATACGTATCCTTTATCAAGTAATATAGGACTTTCTCATTAAGCCCCGAGATATCAAACCCACAGGGAAAATTTGAAAATCTTTAAAGGAATCAGAAAAATTATCTTTTTACTTTTTTTATGGCTTTTGAAAGTATGTCTTGATTTTGAAAAGTTTTGAAAGTTGATTTGTCTTTTGAAATTTCCTTAATAAAATGTTAAGCAAGAAATTGAAATTATAATAACTAATAACATTGTATGTAAAACACTAAAACTAAAATATCTTTTTCTTTCTTTTTATGAAGTAGTAATAATTATTGAAGTATTGTTGTGGAAGTATTTAAATTTGTTGTGACAGATAGAAGCAAATGTGTTCTTTACCCTTACTTGGTTCTATAAAGAACATAGGTTAATTTGAAATTTTTATCATTTTGGACATGGTTAGGCAGAGAAGATACCAGTCTCTCACTCTAGAGTTCCCTCGATTCCCACCAACTGGGGGCTAACTTCTCATAACAAAACTCAAAACTTCAAACCAAATTAAGGGGTTTAGCCTATCACTCTAAAATCCTCTAATTTTACTCCCTTCCATAAAAATATCTTCTAATATTACATTCAATTATATGGACTACAATTCTCACCCATATAATTGCATGTGATTCTTACTAACTTTATGAGACAATACAGCATTGGATCTTACATAATCTCAAGAAATTCTATAACTTAACAGGCCAAATTAAGAAGTAAACTAAGTTTTCAGAATCAATCTTCACAACTTCTTCCAACTTTTAAACACTTATACTTTTTACAACAATTCTCCATAAACTAATTACTTCTCTATTTAAGAAAGAAAAAGATAAAGTAATCTACTCATAATGCATTGAGAAAATACAAAAACACATTGATTTGAAATTAAAAACCATATGAAAAACAACAAACGAAAACAAGCATTAATTAAAAAAACTAAATGTAAGAACAAAAGGAAACACTTATCTTAAAATCCTCTCCACAAGACTCAGGAAGTTCCTCTGAATCTTTGAATCTTCACTAAACTACTCCTCAGACCAAGTCTCCCAACTCCGATGACTCAGAATGCAGACTTCAGACTTCAATAAAAACTAAACTAAAAGAAAGAAAAGAAGTGGGAAGAAGAAGACTTCACTCCGACCCTTTTCTCTTTTCTACTCTCTACTCCTACTCTTAATAAAAACTTTCTTCAAAATGCAGTGGAAGAACAGTGGAAGTAACCTTCAAAATGCTGTGGAAGAGCCTCAAAAGAAAGAAAGAGCCCTTCAAAATGCAAAGGAAGAGCCTCCACTTATCTTTCCTAAGACTCTCTTTAAATAGTAAACCAAAAGGTGCCTTGGTGTCTCTTCAAATGTGTCCAGATTCAATGTATCTACCAAGGAACGCACCCCTTCATTCAAACTTGCTGCCCAAAGGAAGTTATGGAAGTTAACACCAAGAGTTGTATCTCATCCCCTTTGAAATTGGCGCCAAATTCCTTTAGATCTTGATTTTTAACTGTGGCGGCTAAGCGCCGGCCCAGCAGCGCTTAGCCGCCAGTGCCAAAATTTTCATATTTCATCTTTTTTTTGCTCCAACTTGATCCAATTTTGCTCCTTTAATCATGACCATCCATTTTCATCATACCTGCAAGAAAAACATAAAATACCTTCCATTAAAGTGTAACATCATTAAAAATATGTATAAAAATGTGCAAAAAAATACTATTTATTTTAGGTGTATCACCTTCATTATTGAAATAGGTTGTCGTCTTATTTCCTAGTTCAACTTCGTTGAGGCAAAGGTTGCAAATATTAATTTTGTCATCCCATATTACAAATCTGCCAGTCTCTTTTTTCTTAACCATTATGTAACTAGCATGAGAAAAAAATAACATAAATCGGAATGCCGCAATATCACAACTAAAGAGACAAAGGAATGTCACAATATCATCACCAATGCCCCTCCACACCACACTACAACACCACTTACACATCACCTTCACACAAAAATACCTCCATACACAAACACCTCCACACACCAATACATCAAGAAACCAAAACATCCACAACACGACCACCACCACCTCCACACACTAACATCTCCACAAACACAACCACACACAAAGCACGACTTCCACAACACCATCACCTCTACAGATCCACCAACACATTTTCTAACACAAACACACCAACCACCACCTTTGCAACACCACCACCTCCACAGATCTACCAACACATCTTTTAATACAAAAACAACCACACACCAACCACTACCTTCACAACACCACCACCAACACTCCCTCTAATACAAACACTCCGCCGCTTCCACACATAACCACCACCTCCACAAGCACAAACAAAAGTAGACTACCACCAAACATTAAAGGCAAAGATAAAACTCCACCCCATATTTTTCATTTAAAGAAGTTACACACAGGGCACCCAAAACATTGCTAGCAACAAATCAAGCATCCTCTTTCAGCCATTTCTCAAACTCGCACTCAAAATCAAAAGTTAAGATAAAGCCCAATTCCACATTTTCCATTTTTAGGATATCACATACAATGAACCCGAAACATTGCTACAACAAATCAAGCACCTTCTTTCAGCCATTTCTCAAACCATGACTTAAACATCAATGCTAAGATAAAGCCCCATTCTATAATTTTCTTTTTTAGGATATCACATACAGGGCACCTGAAACATTGCTAACAACAAATCAAACACCCTCTTTAAGTCATTTCTAAAACTCTCACTCAAACATCAAAGGTAAAGATATTGCCCTATACCATATTTCAGTTTTACGATACCACATTGAGGGAAACCGAAACATTGCTAACAACAAATCAAGTACTCTCTTTCAGCCATTTGTCAAACTCTCACTCAAACATCAGAAAATCCAAATTCTCATTTCAAACTGTAAATGAGAATGTCAGAAAAAGCAAAATCCAAATTCTCACGCCAAACTGCAAATTAGAAAGCCACAAATCGCAAAGAGAATGTCATTGCATCGGAAGAAAAAAAATATGTGATACCGTAAGAGGACAGACAGCACAGTAAACAGAGACAGCCAGAGATTGGAGAGAAGAAGGAGAGTTGAGAGGCAACCCGTTGCCACAAGAGATTGGAGAAAAAGAGAGATGGGGGAAAACAACCCGTTGCCATCATAGAAAGGCGCGAAAGATGAGAGATCGAGAGAGGCAATCGACAGAGACAAGGGAAAAAAAATGTGAGAGAGATGAGGGCAGAAGAAACACACAATGCTATCAGCGCAATAAGGGAAGAAGAAACATGAGAGAAAAAAATGGGCCGCAGGGTCGAACTGCGGCCCGCGTTTAATAAAATTTGTTTATGATAAACGGCTGTGCAAAGTTTCCAAACGCTTCTCGCGATATTTTCAAAACGTGTCAGGCAAATTAAGCAGCCCCAAACCGACCAAAAATTGAAATTGATTTTTGACTTTAACCAGCTCTATTCCACATTATGTTATGTTTTGAAATTGACTTGAAATAAATACATTCATATGATTATTTGATTATATGTTTTGTAAAAAGAATAAATAAAATATTCAATTTCAATATGTAAGCTAACTACTTGTCTACTTCAGCCAACACACGACCACTAAACTCCATTAAAATCGTGAAAGCACACGAGAATTCATCTGTTTTCACGCGCAAAACCCCAAGTGGCACTGCAGTAAATAATTGAAAATCGAGATGATACACGTTCATCTCCTATAAATGTCTCCCCCCAAAACAAAGAAGAACAAAAAAAAACACGTAGCCAGCCAAAATAAAATATGCCGCTCCAGTCCTGCTCCTTCTCTGTCCTCTCTCTCTCCAATCGCTTCTTCAAGCTTCTCCTCGCGAATTCCCTCTTCCTTAATCATCGTACAAACTCCATTCCAAAATTACCTAAAAACGCTTCTCCTTCCTCTCTCCATACAAATGGCATCCTTATTCTTCCGTCACAAACGCTAATCTTTGACTTCGAAGGCTGGCTTTTGAAATCCTCTACTACCTTTCCATACTTTATGGTAGTGGCTTTCGAAGCCTGCAGTTTATTTAGATCTCTTCTGCTTCTCTTTATCTACCCCTTGGTATGTTGCATGAAGAGTGATGCAGGATTGAAGATGATGGTGCTCGTCTGCTTCTTTGGTGTGAGAAAGGAGAATTTGAGGGTTGCAAGGGTAGCTTTGTCCAAGCTTTTCATGGAGCTTATAGGGGAGGAAGAGTTTAAGGTGATGAGAAGCGGAAGAAAGAGGGTGGGGGTGAGCAACATGCCTAAGGTTATGGTGGAGAGCTTTCTGAAAGATTATATAGAGACTGAGGTAGTGGTTGGGAGGGAGTTAAAGGAATTTTGTGGGTTTTATACTGGTTTTATGGAGTGGAAAAGGGAGGAGATGATTATGGTGATTAATGGTGAGGAAGCTTTAGGGTTTGGATGCTCTGTTGAAGGTCTACATCACAAGGTTTTCTCATTATTGCAATGTCAATTTTTTTTATATAAATTTTCTATTTTTATTTTCGTTTATGCTCGTAGAACTAACACGCATAACAAATAGGTTGATTAATGTGAACTACGATCTTTAGCCGGCAATGATTATGGATGCCACTCTTGCAGAGCATCGCCTTTCACAATTTTATATTTTTTTTGCATAAAACTTTTATTCATCTTTTCGTACTCAGTAGAATTTCAATAACTTCAACATGATTTGACTATATTCAGCACGATGGAGAAATATGTTCATGATTCACGCATCATATTTAGGATTCTTCACTGTTTTTATTTTACGTTTTTCATTTTAAAAATGAATTTTGTTTAAAGACTGAGTTTTTAGTTGTTATATAGGTGTTTAAAGGATTCAATTTGCTAGCTTTTAAATGGAGATGAAACGAAAATGACTGGTTAATTTCGGTTGTAATAATATTTTATTCTCTGCGGCATATTATCCATATTGTAAAGCAGAAATCATGACTTTATATAATACTCCAGACCTCCTATGCAGTTTAATCAAGTATCATGGCATGACAAGGACGTTCTTCGCTTATCAAATAACGATTAATTTCTTTGCTATTTTTTCTTTATTTAATTCTTCAAATTTTATCTCATATTAATTTGGTGGACAGGAATAATTAATAAATTAAAATTATTAGTTTTCAATTAATAATGGCAATGATTTGCAAGACAAACTATTCACAATTAGGGAATTCAATCACTATGTATTTATTTAACAAATTTGATTAAATTTATTAGAAATATGACAATCAAGTTTTATCGTTGACCAAAAATAGTTTTTATTTATTTATTTATTTATCATTAAATTTAGCCTGAATCTAATTTTGTTAGTTTTATTAATGTCATGAAATTTTTCTCTGAGTAAGGAAAAGATATTTGACCATACAAAACTATTAAACATTAAATGAGAAACAAACTCATCTGATTGTACTGCGTAATTATTTAGTTTGATAAGGCGGCACACCACTGGATAACTGTCACAAAACTCATTTGCTACTTTTGAATTTTTTGTTATTTCTTACTTTAATCCAAAAGATTAAAATATAAAGCATAAATGACATGAAAGATTATCGTATGATTCAACTGCAGTAATGGTATTTCAATAGAACAATAATTATTTTTTATTTTTATTTTATTTTTTTTTAATTTTGAATCCCTGTTTAAATTTTATCTTTAGCGATGTAACCGTTAACGGAGTTATAATTACATCTCAATTTGGAAAGCCATCATATCAACGTTATTATATATATGCTAATTTTTATAAAATTTTTAGTTTTGTTGAGCTTATTAATTTTTAAACCCTCCCCTCACTCACATATAAGAAATACTACATCCTAAGAGATTTTACCAAGATAGAAAAATAGGTAACATTTTCCCAAAATAAAAACTAAAAAGTTTTAACCTACTAATTAACTTATGTTTGCCTATACAACTTTATTTTTCTTAATGTAAACTCAAAACTTAGAGGGAATATTACGTGTGGAGTCTGCATTGATACATACTCCTTATAAAATCATGTTATATGCCTTTGTACACTTGGGTATGTAAAATATGCATGCACATAAATTTTATAACTAATTTTTTGTCAAATGTGAGAACCTTGGTAGTTTTAGGTGAAACATATTATTCATTTTGCTGAGAAATTTTTTTTTTCATAATATTTAAGGGAAAATAACATTAATGGAAGAGATGAAGCGTTTGATTCATTCAAATCTCAATAGATGAAATTAAAAAATCAATTGTTAAAGTAGTGAATATTATAACAGTTACTAATATGAAAGTGAATGAGTATTGCATGACATTTTAATTACATTTTTGTTATATAATTAGTTTTAAGAAGTTATGTGGTATATATGTAAAATTTCTTATTTAGCGATTATCTGCTGCTCACTATTTCCAAAAAAAAAAATTTCAACATCAATATATGTAACTTCCGTTCCATGCAGGAAGTCCATAGGATAAATGAAGCAGAGAAGATCAGGTTGCCCCCCGTTGCTGTAGAAAAATACTCAAAATCCCTAATCTTCCACGACGGCAGAATTGCGTTCCTGCCCACACCTTCTGCAACTCTGGCCATGTTCTTATGGCTTCCTTTCGGTGTCATCCTCTCGATCATTCGCCACATTATTGGCATTTTCTGCCCATACTCCATCTCCATTCCAATTGGTGCGCTCACCGGAATGGTTAACCGGCACAATAAACCTGCGGTACAACTCCAACCACAAAAGAAAAATGAGTTCCAAACCGACACCAATTGCAGCAAATCCACATGCGGGCGCCTTTTCATCTGCAACCACCGCACACTTCTGGATCCCGTCTACCTTTCCGTATCGCTTAAGAAGCAAGTGACTGCTGTAGTTTACAGCTTAAGTCCAATTTCTGAGTTTCTTTCACCCATTAAAACAGTAAGACTGACTAGAAATAAGGAGGAAGATCGAAAGAAAATGGAGAAGCTATTGACTCATGGAGATCTTGTAGTTTGCCCGGAAGGAACCACTTGTCGGGAGCCATACTTGCTTCGTTTCAGCCCGTTGTTCGCAGAACTGGCCGACCAGATCACACCGGTGGCGCTCAATGTAGAAGTCTCTATGTTCTATGGTACAACGGCTTCCGGATTCAAATGGTTGGATTCGTTCTATTTCCTTATGAATCCGAGGCCAATTTATGTAGTGCAGTTTCTTGAAGAGATTTCCGTTGTCTCCGATTATGGAAAAAGATACAGTCCTTGCGAGGTGGCGAATCGTGCTCAAGAAGCGATTGGTCGCTGTTTGGGCTTCAAGTGCACCATGCTTACAAGAAAAGATAAGTATCAGATTCTTGCGGGTAATGACGGGGTTATGCAAAAGAAGCACAGTATGTAATTTATGTGTGATCTAACTAAAGGCTTCTGCAATAGAATTCGTAGGTATCATACGGAATATATAGCATTAGTTTCTCTGAACAAACTATTCCGTTTTAATCTGTTTTACTTGGGGATTGTCATACTGTTACTGGCAGTCGTTTGCGTTTTTAGGGAGTTATGTCTTGTGTTTGTCAGTTTGAAATTTATTTATTTACAAGTGTTTTAACTAGAATTGAGTTTTCGTAGATGAATTTCTTCGCACAAGAATATACGGAAGATTAGCTTATGGACTCAATGATTATGGAAAGGAAGAAATGTTGCCATTTATGAAAGGCCATATAGAGCTTGAATTAGCTGTTCAGTACAGTTAATTATTTGCTCTGCTCCGTAACACCATTGCAACACAAATTTATGGTAAAAAAAATATATATTCATGAATCTATATCTAGCTAGCCGATTCGTATTTCTAATAATTTGTGGGATTCGTATTTCGAATAAATTGGGGCTTTTATTCCTATGATCACGTACCATAATTATCCATCGGTAGCATGACTAAATAAACATGATTTAACATTGATGTGCGCTAGAAAGCTCGTAGAGTAGCATTATAGTTTTAATGTAGTACAAAAATTCAGCACAAAATTAGAAAAGAGAAATCAACAAATAATACACCAGAAGTTTTTACGTTCAAAACCTAAAAAATGAAAAATCACGAGGTTTGACCGATAAAAAGATGATTATAATTGCAACCACTTGTCTTACACGCGGGAAAGAGTTACTAGGTTGCTTAAGTTTCAACATCGACTGACAACGATTGATAGCGATTGACAGTGTCTGGTCAGTGGTGGTCAACGGGGGGGTCGGCAGTGGTCGACGGCGGTCGGCACTGGTCAACGGTGACAGAAGTGGTGTTGGACTTCAGATTATTCTCAAACATCAAATTCATTTTCAAACCACAAGCTCTCATACCTTTTCATGAGAGAGGTTGAGTTCTTTTTATTGAAATTTGGGTGTAATTAATGTAGAAATATGAATCACTTTAATCAGACGGCTCAGAGAGCTTCTCTGGATCGACGACATTTGATGAATATTGAGTGGGTTAATGATTTCAGAATTGACTGATCATGGGCTCGTTGGATTCGTCTTGTCAAGATGCTCGATTTGACTTTAGACTCACATTAATTGCATTTTTTTTATCTTCAATATGTGTCTAGAAAACTTCCAAAAGCGGTTTAGTTTTTTGACCTGAGCTCGACTTGGTTTGGATCGCGGGTTGGATGGCGGGCCGATATTAGCTGGACCGGCGCATAGAATTTAGATCGCGGGCTATAGAATTTGGATTGCCCACAGGATTTAGATCAAAAAACTGGAATTTGAGCAGATTTAAGCAACGTAAAAGGTGGAAAGTGAGGAGTAATTCCCCCGTTTTTTTTAACAGCACCCACTTTATATATATATATATATATATATATATATATATATATATTCGAAACTGATTTGAAAAATAATTAAAGTATTTAACTTATAATAATTAAAGATAACAATATGAAGATTTTTTTAAGACCTCAAATAATTATTGTTTTTTATTTTTAAATTTGAAATGAGGAAAGTAGAGGGTCAAGGGATGGAAGACGAAAAACTCGAAGGTGAAATGACAAGAATAAATGCAAATTTTATTTTTTTTATTTTTAATGATTATCTTTATTGTTAGGCCTCACCTTAAGCCTACAAATAGAGGCTATGGATATTGGGGAGAACTAGAAGTGAGAAGAAGGAGAAGGAGAAGGTGAAAAAAGAGGAGGAGTGGAGAGTGGAGTATTCTGCTAGCAATATTTTCTGAAGGAAAAAAGTCATCCTCGCCCTGTTTAATCAAGTAATGAGATCTTCTTTCGCATTGAGGCCAAGAAGAAAGTCATGATTATCTTGTTTAGCCGGCGAGCAACTAGATCTTCTTTCGTGTTGTGGTCAATATGAAAGTCGTCTCCATCATACGTAGCTAGTGAGCAATGAGATCTTCTTTCGTGTTGTAGCAAAAAAAAAGTCGTCCTCGTCCTGCATAGCAGAGGAGCAATGAGAAATTCTTTCATGTTGCGGTGAAGAGGAAAGTCTTCCCTATCTTGCTTAGCAGGAGAGTAACAATATCTTTTTTCATGATTCAGAAACGACGACAACTGGAGGATCTTGTTTTGCATAGAATCAAAGGAAGGGATAGAACTTAGAGGATGCGTCGTTAATTCTAACAGAGAGTGACTTGATTTTATTTTAAAAGAAGTTTTACTTCCCAAATAATATGGTGATGAAATTGCCGACTTATGTCGACTAAGCATATTCTCCTCATTCTACGTATATTGTTGTTCATGAGGCAGTCTTGAGAGTGCTAGCCTACAATTTTCTCTGGTACCTGAGTTTATTGAAATCATGAAGGAGTATAGAGTTTGCATTGCTTAATTGTCTTGCCGGGTGGTGACAGTCATTATCTTGTCGACTGTTCTTTTAGTAGTTACGGGTTGATGTTAACACTGGCAATTTTAGCGTGTTTGTGCAGGTTCCTTAGTGACATGCATGACCATGTGATGTTTAAGCGCATGGTATTGGATTTTTACCTGAAGGAAGCGATAAGGCAATTGTCCATGAAATTCTTCTTTGTGAAGAATGATTGGGGTCTCTGTGAGAGCCGAGGAAAGTTCCAGCAGTTGTCTGCCTCTATTTAGAACAGCGAGGAGTGAACACCACAAATGTTAGGATTTCGTGACTTCAAGGAGATGTTGTTCGAGAGGTAATATCTTCATGAATTTGTGGGCGAGGAATCATTGTTTAAGGCCAAAATTTCATTTCAACTCGAGTGATTCACTGATGTAACTTTAAATAAAACTATGAAGGGACCTTACGAGCTAGCCCTCGTGGTATCCTCAAAGTGGCCCCCAACAACTAATGACAGTGAAGTACTCTCTCATAAACAACAAAAGAGGGTTAAAGAATCACAGTAGTCTCTGCCCAGTCCTTCGACTATTCATATTTCTGAGACTATATTGTCTCATGAATGTGTTGGGTGCTATTGGACACTATGGGCTTTATAAGCTTCTTTTATCTTCTACTGTAATATAATCATTTTATCTGTCTGATCCATATTTCTTTTCTTCGAGATAGATCAAATTGTGGAAATCCAAATGTGGCTAGGACTGGCTCTGAGATTATAGCACTGAATTTGTTAACATCAAATATCTCGAAAGCGAAAATAAGCACTGATATGATTCCAGAGTTGAAGGATTCATGGCTCTTGATTCACAGTTGATGAAGTGCAAGACAAAATTTTTAACAATGGCAACTTCTTTCTCTTTACAGCTTTAGAATCTAGAGAGAACATGAGAAACATTCGTGGAGGCACAAGCAGATCTTAGTGAAAGTAATAATATCATTAAAGCCCTTAAGTCAACGGTGTCATCCTAGGAGGAATGAAATCCAACCTTTGAGGTCTGTGAATCATGTTGATGTTGCAGAAGTTATGAAAAAAGTAGTCAATGACTTTAAGAACTCGCTTGAGTTGAAGGCTATCATCTGAGACCATGTCCAGGAGGTTCATGACCTGGTACTAGATGTTGAGGCAAAGCAGCAGCAAAAGCGGTTCAACGAGGAATGATTCATTAGATGATTCCTGAAGGGAAGTTGAGCGACGTAACTTCAAACCAGGATTGTCATGGAGGGGCTCACACCCATCCAATCGGTAGAGGATACTCCCCAAAATTATGATGGTGAGGACTGATTCCAGAATATTTATGCTTACGTTCTATATATGAATTGATACTTCTCTTTAATGATAATATAAAATGGGATACTACACATGTATATGTATCATTATCAATTAATATAGGACTTTCCGATTAAGCCCCGATATATTGAACCCACAAATAAAGTATTAAAAAAAGAAAATAAAAAAATATCCTTTTACATTTTAAGAAAGATCTTACCCAAACAAAAAAAAATATTATATGAAAGAAAATTTGATTCTTTTTATTAATTTTTATAATTTAAAATGAAAGTAAATAACTATTTTAACCAAATTTTTGTAAGATGAAAGCAATGCAAATAAAATATCTTTTTCCTTATTATGAATCAGTAACAAGTCGTGGAATTCTATTGTGGAAGTATCTAAAGTGTGTTGTGCCAAATATGAGAAATTATATTATGTACCCTTACTAGAGATGCTATAAAGAACATAGGTTAATATATTGCTTTATAAATCTTGAAGACGGGTTAGGCAAGAAGGATAATAGCTCTCGCTTTAGAGTTTCCTTTTCTCGCTCCACCTGGGGGCTAACATCTAGTATCTAAACATAAAACAATAAATCAAAATGGGGGTTTTAGCTATCACTCTAAAGTTCTCTAATTCTACAACCTTCAAAGTATATCTCCATATTTATTTGCAATCAATCATATGGATTAGATTCTCACTCATATAATCTCATGTGATTCTTTCCAATTATTGACTGAGATAATACCATGCCGGTTCTTACATGTTCTCACAACATATATTAACATCTTAATTTGCCAAATCAAGAAGTAAATGAAGTGCAAGGTTTTAAATCATCACAACTTCTTTTAACATTGATTTCCTATACTTCACACAACATTCTTCCATAACTTTATTACTTCATCATTTTAAGGAAAAAGATGAAGAAAACTACTCAGAATTTATAGATAAAATACAATCACAACTTGGTTTAAAAGTAGAAATCATAGTGAAAACACAAGAAGTCTTAATTAAAAACTAAATGTAATAATAAAGATAAAGAATTATCTGTAAATCCTCTCCACCAAACTCCTGAAGTTATTTTGAAAACTGTTTTTGTCCTTACAACACTCTTTAGAGGTTGGCGCCCAACTCTAAGGATTCCAGATCTCAGTTCTAATCCTAATAAAAACTTTAGTAAAGTAAGTAAAAATGGTGAAGTGGAGTAGTGTATTACTTAAATAATCTCTTAGACAATAAACAGAAACCACACTCTCCAACAACAACCACTTCTCTGATTTTCAAGTCCCCTTTTCATAATTTTCCAACAGGTGCTTTCGTATCTCTTCAAATTGTGTCTAGATTCAATGAATCTTCTAAGAGATGCATCCATTTAATAGTAATTTAAATTAATTTTGGTGCCAACAGGAAGTTACCCACATTGTTACTAAGAGATGCCTCAAGCACCTCTTCAAAATGGCACAAAAAATTAAATAAATCCTCTTCAGTAACTGCCGCGCGTAAGAGCAAGGTTTTGACGCTTAGCCGCGAGGCTTCTGGAATGTAAGCTCAAGGTCTAGGCACATAGTCGCAAGTCTCTGGAGCGTAAGCGCGTATCCAGCTCTCAGCTGCCATAGATTAATGTTGCACCTTTTTTCATTTTTGCTCCAAATTTGATCCTTATTCACTCCTTTCATCGAAATCATCTATTTAATCATACCTGCAAGAAAAATACACAAAATGTCTTCCATTAAAGTGCAATATCATCAAAAATAGGTATAAAAATGTGTATAAAAATACTTTATATTTTAGGTGTATCAAAATCCCGTAAAATTGAAATGTTACTTATATTCAAGTGACACTATAATCATATAAAAATCAAACAAGCAAATTATGTGATGAGTTTTTTTAAGAATTTATAAAATTTTGTTCTAGAAATGTAGTAGTCTAATTTAGAAAACTTTTTTGTAAATGAGACCAATTTAAAATTTAGAAATTTCTTAGTTAAATGTAAATGAAAAATATTAGTTCCAATCTTATTCAGAAATACTTGTAGATTTTTCAAAATATAGGGTTTAGGCTTTTTATTTTCTTTATTTCAAAAAAAATAATAATAAAAATAATTATTCTAACTATATTAAATTTATAAGCTTCAAGATTTTCTCAAATCTTATATTCTAAAAAGATCAGGTTTGGAACCAATTTTTGATTAGGCCCTTAAATCCTCAAGCTTCTCCTTCCTTTTTCACATATTCTATTTCACTTTTCTTTTTCTGTTCTTTTCTCTTTTTCTTCTTCTTTTTTTTCTTTTTTTAGTAAGACAAGGATTACTTTATTTGGATAGGCCTTTAATAATTTTGAATTCCACCATTCCTTTCCTAAAGCGTAAGGTCAATATATATATCTTTAACTTAGAAATATAATAAAGTTTTGAAAATTATTTTCAATGAAAGAAATTCAATTATTAAAAATAAAATTCTAAGCCTTCTATTTTTCCAAAAATACAAATTTTCCTACTAAAGATAGTTACAAAATATTTATCATTTCTTCACAAAGAAATTTTTAACTTTAGATTTTTCATCCGTACTATAGATTTTAACTATATATTTTTTTATACTCATTTTTATATTTAAAATTTTATTTCCCTAATATAACTTGATACACATAATTATTTTTCAATGAAAAATCCAAATTTAATTTATAGTACATTTAAGAACAATAAATTTATGTTTTTTGAAAAATTATTTTCATCCTCACCCAAACATTAACATTTTTGTTATAATAAAACATTCAAGCATCGTAAAAAGATACATGGGCAGAAATAGAAAATTATAAGTATCATGCATGCAGGAATTTTTATATCCTAAATATGCAGGTATAATAATTATAAAAATATGAATGAAAATAACTCGATCAAATTTTTAACTTTACATTTTATAAAAGAAATTCAAAAGAGTTCTAAAGTAGTGGAGGAAATAAAAGAAAATTCACACATACTAAAATAGAAATTCACAACTAAAACATATATATCTTGTAGTAAATTGAAAATTTAAGAATGAAATTTAAATAGTGGATTTTAATAATGTTTTAAACTTTCCTAAATAGTTTCTGGAATAAGTTATAAACTAACAAACAAAGTACATTACAAATTCACTAACACATTTACTACCACAAAACTCTAAACATTCACATCACATATCACAAACAAACGACATCCACAAATAATATAAAAACAAACTAAAATAGCTCGATAACTATTACATCAGTCATAATTACAACAGAAAAGTCCACTTAACAACCATAAGAAGTAAATAACAATGCATTCATAAAAAAAATCTAACATTCATCACATAACATAACACAACATAACAGAAACGAAACATTAAACCTAGTCCTCGTCTTCTTTCTCATCATTATCTCCTTCATTCCAGGTACGTGTAGGCTTGTATGGGGTAAAGTGTGGATGTGAGGGTAACACAACACTATAATCACCTCTATTCAATCTATCCATATAACTGTGATAGTTCTCCTCATACTCACTATGTCTCTAAGGATAATCCCCAATATGATCTACCTTTCCTTCTATATCATAAACACAATCCACAGTATAATTGATATTATCTTTCATTTTATTTAAAAGTTCAGTCTGCGAATCAGAAAACTGACTTGATGATGCCTGAGATGTGGAGGCACTAGATGTAAAAGCAAGCAGAATTAGATGTAGTTGAAGCTCTAGAAAGTCCTCCTCTCCAGCCAAAAAGTGAATGCTCAGCATATGTCTTCACATCCGTACTAGCAATAGTCTTAAGAGGCTGAAGGACCTCTTCCCAATTTTCAGATCTTACACTAGCCCGCTCACATAATGAATGTATAAGGGAAACAAATCCCATTCCTCGAATGGTAGCAGTTATGGCAGACATCCAAATAAAATCATAAATAATCTTCGTAATATCAATCGCCTTTCCTTGCTATATTCAATATTTCAATGTAGCTCTTTCACTTGTTAGCTCACTCAGATGATTAGTTGGAAGCAACTTGGATGAATTCAAATAATGTCAGGCCTTAGAGGTGGCATTCAAATTTAAAGAAGGGAAGTTAACTATTCTCTCATTCGTTATTTTCCATAATCCCCTTTAATCAGTAAAAGCATAAATGATTTCATCCAATTCTTGCTCTGTAGGATTATAATTCGAATAGACACAAAATGTATTCAGCGGCAACAGATAAAACTCGTTTATTATCTCAGGAGTAAAATATACCAATTGTCCTTGAACTATCACAGTTTTCTTTTGACTCCAGGAAATTTGCATAGAAATCTCGTACAACAGAAGTAATAGCTACAGCCGTGAAAGAGCAGAATCTGTCCCAAAAGTGTCTAAAGATTATATCTTCTATCAGACTGCCCGACTTACCAAAACCTCGCTCCTGAATCAGTTTAAGTGACAGTAGAACTTGTACGTATCGATCCTGAGCCTTCAAACTTACAGACTCGTCTGAATCAAAAGTGGGTCTTACCTTGCTTCTCTTTGGTGCCATTTCCACAATTTGCATAAAAATTACCATAAATTCCACATTCAACTTAAAATCCCTAAACTCAATTTATAAAAGCTTAAACTACTAAATCCAATTAATTTCCAATGTTTTTCTTAAATTTTCACCATGAATAGTGATTTTCAGATTTCTCCAAAATGCACTCAAACTATATGGTGAAAATAAAAAATTTTTACCTAAGAGTAGTTCTCTTACCTCAAGAAGATCAACTCTAGCAAATTCCACTTGAAATGGCACAAAAATAACATCTTTTGGTGATGCCATAACTTCCTAAGTCGTGAATTCCGAACGAAGAAGATGATGGGGAAGAAAAAATTGTGATTTTTCAGGTTTTTAAAACCAGTAAATAAAATTTCGCTTACCAGCGCCTAAGCACGAAAGTTTGTTGCTTAACCACGAAGCACTGGAGCGTAAGCGCGGGTTCTCGATGCTTACCCGCGTATTCACTATTTTCAATTTTGTTTTCATTAAATACACAGTTTCACACTTTTAATCAACCCTAAATTGTTTTAACAAATATATCATCTTATAATCTTCTTATCTTCAGAATTACGCTTTTATAGATGAAAAGTGGATTCAACACAAGTATTACACAAACACAAACTCTTTACTAAATAAAACAATACAAATTACAAGTACAAACCATAAGTCATAAACCAAGATCCTTCGATAAGATCTCATATTTTTTACTCACATTTAAACACTTAAACAAAACACTCAATAAATACTTAGAACTCAAACATATATATAACACACAACAAAACATAAAACACTAAACACTAACACTTAACACGACTGACTAGCACTTAACATAGCATAAGAACTTAACTCCATTCTCCATTAGGTGGAACATATCCAAAAGCTCCATTAGTTCCATTTGAATCATTTGTTATATAGATTTGATAGAATGGGCGATGGTTGGAAACTCTTACTGAATCTCCTTCTATCCACTTGTTCTTCAAAAACATCACTTTATCCACTTCTTCAACATGACTAGTATGATTAAACTGCATCTTTAATTGCCATCTAATATGTGCTAAATGTGTGTTTGTTTCATTAACCTTTGCTTCGATTGACACAACATCAGTCTCGATCTTTGCAATCTTCTCTCCTATTCCTTGAATACTAACGGCTATAAATCTGTTATATATCTCTTGCGCACTCACAAATGAACTTTTTGTCTGCATCATCTTTCTTCTAAACTTCACTCTCCCAAGAAGAAATTTTCTAACTTAAACTCTTCTTTAAGGCTCTTAGGGTGGAAATTTGGAATGGATGAATATCCTTTAATCCGACTCCTATTTATACGCTTTAGAAACCCATTTTTCACGTTTTTCATAACTACAGGGCCTAAGCACCAACTGCTAGCGCTTAACCGTCAGTGCTCAATTTAGCATAGCTCTGCCAAACATTTGAATACTCATTTTAACTCATCCAATTTATCAATTAAGGTCTTACTAATCTCCACTAACATAATATAATCAAAATACTACCATATGATTTTTACTTCAAACCAAACAACAAACACAAAAAGCAAACTTAAACAAAGCACACCGATAACTATTTTTTGCCTCCCACAAAGCGCTTGGTTTAACGTCTTCAGTCCGATGGTGCGACTTTTTAAATTTCCAAAAGTTCTGAACTCAGATTTATATATTTATTGATTTAGTTTTCTAATGAGTCACACAATTAAACGCAAGTATACGTATCGCTCAAGTAATACGCGGCTCTAGTGGAGTCCTGGTTATTGATCCCACTAGGAGACAATTAGTTTTATAATGTAGCACATAAATAATTTCTCGAATCACAATACAATTGCAAGTAATTACTAATCTTAAAAGAGAGAGAAATAGTTGTAATTACTAATTCTATCAAAGTACATTTTAACTTTCTAGCAAGTTTAACTAACACAAGACTAAATTTATAACAAAGTTCAGTTGTAAGAAAAAATCTTCCTCCTCTCCAATAATAATGTGATGATTTAGTGACATAGATCAGTGATGCAAATGTATTCTGCCAATAGGAGCATTCCTATTCTTTACCCTTTTCCAAGCGCATAAAGAACATTGGCTAATCCTAAGTTCAGTCCCAAAATCTGTGGTTAGGCTGGGAGGATACTGGCTCTCACTCCAGAGCTCCCACTTCCCTTCCGTTGAAGTTTAACTCTCGCTTTGGTTTCCAAACCTAGGATCAAATTGGAGATTTTTTTCTGTCACTCTAAAATCTCCAATTTTACGTCCATCAAAATATATTTTCCTTTGTATTTGTACTCAACCCCCATGAACTACGCCACTCATTCATGGACATTAAATGTGAGCTTTACTTTTGTTGTGAAACTCATAATCCTTTCGGAACATATGTTTCCTAACAAGTATTAACAATTTAATTGGCCAGATCAAAAAGTAAATGATGTATGAAGTGAAAAGGTCATCACAAATTCTCCATAATAAATCAGCACATCATTTCCATATCATAACATCAACACATCACATGAAATGGAGGAAGACAAGGAAATCTACTCAAGACTCATGAGGAAGGGATGACCCCAAACATGGATTTTATATATAAAAGCAACGTCATACAAACAGAGTAAAGAAAAGTTAAATTATCTAAAACTCTTCCCTAAGCGAATCTCAAGGAATTTCTTTGACTCCTCTTCTTTCTTCACAACAACACATAATTCTCTCTTTAGATAAGTAAGGAAGAAGAAATCTCTCATATTTCTTGTCCTCCTACACTCCTTGGAAGAGAACACTGTTGACCTCATTTTTGATGAGGTCTTTTCTTCTCTCTTTAGTACTTAGGATCTAGCCTTAGGCTTTTCCTTTGACTATCCTAGAGGACTAGAATTGGGACCCACCACTTAGAAATTTAAACCACTTCTTAACTCCCTGCAAACTCCACAAACTTGATTGTAGACCCCTAATCACCTAGAGGGTTGAAATTAAATGTGGAAGTCTAAAGGATGAGTTCTTATAGGATTCTTTGGCCTTGGGACCTGCCTAGGTGGCACAGTGCAGTGAAGGGGCTGGCTTACACACACACTACACCTATACACTGCACTTTCACACACCTCTTAAAACCACACCCATACCCAGTTGACCTCCCGACTCATGCGGGTGATTCACATGGATGGTCCTTAACCCACAAGCCCTTGCTAAGAGCGTTAGGAACAACATAGTGGATGCCTCAAATGAACCCCTTCATGGCTCATGTAGGCTTGATATGGCTTCATGGCTCAACCAAAATGATTTCATTCCACTTACATTCACCCAAGCTTCAATTTTCCAAATTTTCAATTTTTGACCCCGGGACCCTACACCCACCTAACTACCCAAAACCCTCGAAATTACCCAAATTTTCTAAAATCTCCAAATCACCCAAAATTCCTCAAAATCAATCCTAAACATTCCCACATTACTCAAATTGATCATCCACACCCAAAAATACCAAAAATTCCAAAAATACCTCCCGATACCCTCCAAATACCCAAAATGCCCCTCTTAGCCAAAAAATCCAAAAATTCAGAAAATTCCCAGAAAATTCCAGAAAATCCCAAATATTCCCAATTTCATTTTTTTCAACTACACCATGGGCCAATTTTGTCAATTTTCCCCACTTTTATCAAAATCCCCAATTTGACCCATTTTAACCCAAAGTGAACCCAATGTCAAACCAAACTTATCCAATTGACCTAAACTCTGATCCAATTCAATTCTAAACTTCAATTCAACATCCCCAACACCAATCTAGACCAAATCCAAGTTAAATTTGATTGACATTTGGATCCAATTTCACTTTTGGCCTTAAAGCCCAATTTGGACCCATGACCCAAACTTAGCCCAAACTCACCCAATTCAACTCCAATTAACCCCAAATCTTTTCTAAACCTTCCTTAACATCCCCATAAACAAAAAAGTAACATGATTTTCCCAAATTTTAGACCCAAACCTCACTCAAATTCAACCTAAAATAAAAAAAAACCCAATTTTGACCTAAACCCAAACCTAACCCAAATAGGCCCAAACCTCAAAATTAAAACCCAACCAAAGCCAAAACCTCTTTGAAACACTCCCATAAACATTTCCCAACATTTATTTTACATCAATTTCAACCCTAGCCCAACATTGGCCCAAGTTAGCCCAATTTGACCTACATTGGCCCACTTACCAAATGAACCCAAATTCAAACCAATGCAATTCCAAATTACACCAAATTGACTCCAAACCATTCATGGAACATCCCTAAACCAATTGTAACATTTGTTTGGCCCAATACTTCACAAAATTCCCATCCATAAATTTACTTTTTTTAAACCAAAAGCCCACCTTCTTAAACCTTCCTAAAAGCCCAAATTTCATGCTAAAGCCCATATGACAAATTCTTCTCATTATGCCATTAATTAAAATCAACCCCTAAGTTTGAAAATTCATCATGAAGCCATTCCAAATTAAGCCCCATACAAATTCCCATCAAAATACCAAAATTTTTCTTAAATCCATTTCCATGAAATTGACTTAACTTTTCCCAAGCCAAAGATGAGCCATGAAGCCATGCATGAGCCACATGGGAGCCATGAGAGCCATGGAATCTACTTTCCACCTCACCATACCCAAGATGGCAAGAGGAGGAGGCCCTTTCCATACTCTCTTAAGAGTGATTAACCACTTCCATGACTCCACTAAACCATGCTTAAACTTAATTGTACTTGGATTGTGACTTGACCCCACTAATCAAGCTGATCCAAATCACTTTCTCTTCGACCTAAACCAAGCCTTGGGTGGTGCACCTAGCCCAAATGGATGGGTTGAACAATTTGAGCCAAAATGAGCCCTCTCCCATTCCATTCTAATCCAAGCCTTTTACACATGGCATTTGCCAATTGCTACACTAAACCCCAGCCACGACCCACACGAACAAGATGGTGACCGAGTGCACTGGCCGGCCAGCCACCGGGCCGCCGGAAAACACCTGGCCGAGACCTTGGGAGGAGCCAAAAATTCAATTCTCCCTTGCCGACTTGTCTCGACCCGAATGGACGGCATAGCTCTTCTTCTCCTCACTGGAGCACGGTGATCCCCAGCCTTAAACCCCCCTGGGAGGCCCTCCAGCCATGCCTATTTAAACACCACCTCCTCTCGGCCATGGAAGGTGTTGAACCAGACCTTACTGAAACTCTGCCAAAATTGCTCTAGATCATTCTCCATACTTAGAGCAGTTGATCCCCAGTGCCAATTTGCCCTGATCCTCACCAACAGAGCCCAATTTCTCAGCCAAAATTCCACCCAAAACCGGGACACTTCTCCACGGTGGATCGATCCTCGAATTGATTGGTCCTACACCTTCACCGGACCGAGGGAAGAAGTCCACTAGCAAAAGCCCCCTCTCCGAGGCCACCCGGTTGCTCCGGCCTCCAAGCTTTGTGATCGGGCTTAGTCGAAATCATACCTAGACAATTCACCGGACCGGGAGACTTCATGCGGAGCTTGCGGGATCCGATCGAAGGTGACACAACCCTCGGATTGAAGCCACACTTCTCCGAGCAAAGGTATGAGCTAACTATTTATCCTGAGCTTCTGGAGATTCTCCATTTCAAATGCTTTGATTTCAATGCATGATCACAGTATAGATGTGTTCGTCTCTTCAAGACGAATCCATAGAGCACAAGAACACGAAAATCCGTTGAGAAATGAGTGAGTTCTTAGGGTTTTAGTGTGGATGGTTCTCGGGCTAGGAGGCTTGGGGACGATGAACGGATGCCGTTCATTTGATACACGCGCGGACGGACGGCCAGGATCGCGCCGGATGAGGAGACAGGACGATACAGCGGGCCCCTGGAGCGCTGAGTCGGATGGCGGCGTCGAATCAGGAAGCGCCACGCGGCGCTTCGGAGAGGCTAAGGTTGACGCGGCGCCGACTCGGATAAGTAGAAAAATAGGGATTTTCTGATTTATTTAATTCCCTAAACTTCAAAAATTCATAACTTTGTGTAGAAAAATCAGAAAAATAAAATAAAAATACCCTATTGCTCAGTGAACAGAGGAGAATAATGTGGAAAGAAATTAATTAATTTTGTCTAGTACTTTATTTTTAATTAATTATTTACTCCATGCATTGTTTTAATTCTCCATGTATTCATACAATTCACCATGGCATGAGACCATAGGGCTTTTGAAGCCTCTGAACTTGGGAACATTCCTTGAATTTTCCAAGGTCGAGGACCATCCCTGTGAAAAGTTATTGATTTTTCAAATGCATGTTGCTGTTTTGAGTATTTTAATTCCAAAAATTAGCATGTTGTGAGATAAATTCTAGGAAAATTTGGTGATGTTCCTTATGACCAGAGAACCCTAGGAAAAATAGGACTTGAGTTAATTTACTCAGATTAACCCTAATGGGCCTAAAAACCCTAAATAGGTCCTTAATTAATTAGAGCTAATCATACATCAAATTGACTTGAAATCAATTCTCCACTGACCTTTAGGATCAGAGGAACCCACCATAAAACTTTGAAGTCAATTGGGTTTGGTTAACCCTATCAAATGGGTTGATTAAGCCATTTAGCCAATCTAAACTTTAAAAATTCATAACTTTCAAAATACTTTTCAAAAATTCACCAAATTGGTTTTGGAGCCTCTCTGATATTAGGGGAATTTAAGAAAATTAAAATTTCAATTTTCTAAAAAAGTTGATTTTTTGTATTATTTTAATATTTTAATAATTAAAAAATGATAAAAATCACAAAAATAATAAAATTCACCAAAATGTCACATTTTGAATTCTAACCACTTAGGAACAAACCCCATATTTTTCTTATGTCTCTAGGTTGAGATATTAAATTTTAAAGCCTTGGGATAATTTTTAAAATTAAAAAATACATTTTCTAGCATTTCCACTAAAATAATTCCAATAAATTAAGGAAAAATCAGAAAATTGTAAAATTTGGTTCTCTGGAATCCTTGATATCAGAGAGAATTTTAAAAATTATAAAATTCATTTTTCAACTTATATTCTATTTTTAAATTAATTAATACTCTAGAACTTAAAATAATTTTAATAAATAAAATATAATTCAAAAAATCACAAAAATTGGTCCAAGTGGTCCTCTGGTCATTAGGAATGTCCCATAATTTTCTTAAGGACAGAAACTTTCCCTTGGTCATATTATTAAATTTTCCTTGGAAATCCTTATTTTCCACCTAAAATAATTACATAAATAAATTAAATACTGAAAAATCACATTTTCTCCTCTAATGTCTTTATTGACATATGAGTGAAGTCACATAAAAATTTCAAATTCATTTGAGCTCAATTTAGTGAGTTATGAAATTATTAAGCTTGAAGGGCAAAATGATAATTAAAATTTTAACCCTTAATTAAAACTTTAGGCTTAATAAAATTAAAGAGTAAAATATTTGATCCTAATCTGATTTGGATGATTGAAATTTAAATAATTAATGTTTAGAAACCTATTAAACAATTCAACAATAATTGAAATGAACTTTAGTTAAAATAATTAATTAAATTTGGAAGAATAGTAAAATTGGAGTTATTAAAATAGGGATGTTATTAGGAAGAAATTTGTTCTTTAATTTAAGAATCCCTAAATTAATCATCTCAATAATATTTAATCCCTAATTAAAATGATAATCCAAGTTTAAGATTTAAAATGCTAAAAGACTTAATCATTAAATTAAGTTAAGGTTAAATTATTTAAAGCAAATCCCTTTAAAATAAAATATTAAATTAAATTAAATTAAATTAAATTAAATTAAATTAAATTAAATTAAATTAAAACAAATTAAATTAAATTAAAATTAAATTAAATCAAAATTAAATTAAATCATATTAAATTAAATTAAATTAAATTAAATTAAATTAAATTAAAACAAATTAAATTAAATTAAAATTAAATTAAATCAAAATTAAATTAAATCATATTAAATTAAATTAAATTAAATTAAATTAAATTAAATTAAATTAAATTAAATTAAATAAATTAAATTAAATAAAAGTAAACTAAATTAAATTAAATTAAATTAAATTAAAATTAAATCAAATTAAATTAAATCAAATTGAATTAAATTAAGCTAAAGCATATCATATTAAATTAACTTAAATTAAATTAAGTTAAACTAAACCACAATGAATTAAATTAAGTTAAATTAAATTAAATTGAATTAAATATAATATCACCTAAGACATGAAGAATTCAAAATAAATCTAAAATAACTTGAACACTATTCCAAAATTAAATCATTAATTTGAACTTAAATTTAAATCACAAATCATTAAATATCATCTTGCCCTTAGAAGCTTTAATCATCATAACTCCTAAGTGGAGTATTAAGTGAAATGTCACTTCACTCATAAGGATATTCAAACATCCTAATTCACTGAGCAAGAAATAAAACTTAACTTAAACACCACTGGATGATTAATTCACTTGCACTGATAAATTCATTTGGACTTAGGACAATTCTCGAAATATTGAAAAGATGTTTAAGATTCGTCTTAAACACTTCCTCAATATGATGGAATGTCCTTAAGAACAAATTGAGCTTAGTTGTTCTTTGGTGAAGAAAATCATCCTTAAAACCAAAATTGAAGACCTAGACGTCATAGGAGTGACTAGCTATAGGATTAGGATTTTGGTAGAAAACCATAACCCTTCCCTTAGCTTTACCTATGAAATTGTTATAAATGCTTAAATGCTCTAAATTGTATTTTAAGTGCGGCTTGGGATGACGGGAAGACCCTCCGGAGTACGCTTTTATTTTATTGCGATTTATCTTACTGCAATTCATTTACTCGTGTTGCACTTTACCTTTCTTGCATGATAAACAACAGTTGCATGAAAACCTACACCTTTAGGACGAAACCAAAGCTGAAACCCATAACTAAATTAAAAGACACTACAAGATAAAATTCACCGCCACAACATTCAAAATATAAGACAACTCAAAATTTAATCACAAACGAAACAACAAAACTACAACTACAACTAAATTAAAACGTCTCATTGAATGATCGGGAATACCTCGGATGATGTAACCCACGTGTTGCTAACGGGATTTCCCACGGTCTAAATGAAAGTGCGGAACTCATTTAGTTGAGTTTAGCAAATTCATTTGGACTAAGTGAATTCGATGAAAATAACGGTGCCGGGATGACGGAACAGTGGGATCTTAATCGGTTCTGTTTTATCAACTTTAAGACCTGTTTTATTTAAAACATTAAAGACACATGGAAATTAAGACTTTCTCTGAAACCAAACACTTCCCTCATCTCTTGATTTATCACCTTCTACAACTAAACCTCTGCAACAACAAGGAGCTTGGAGCTTAATGGGCGACACGACCATCGTCATCGACAAAACATGAATGCGCTTCGACAAAACTTTTCTTTAGTTTAAACAATCAACTCATAGGACTTCGAGGTAGTTTGCACAGTGCAACATAAAACCTCAACCTTCTTGTTAGGCATTTTCTTTGCAAATTAAGTCCTAATCGACCTTAGGGTTCCGAGGTAGTCGTCCGCTACGACATAAACCCTCACACCTTCGAGGCTATTTGTGTGATCACATCATGCAAACATAAGTCCTAATTAATTAAAATTGGCAAGATCAAAACATTAAATAGACATTAGGACTTTCTTAAATTCAAGCCAAACAATAGGATAGTCAGGAAATTACCGAAGTTCGCTTCGAATCTGTGATTTCTCCTACCTTTCTTCCTTTGAATTCCCAAAACAAAATGTTCCAAACTTGATCCATTCCCTATTGAAATTCTAAAATTCAATCCCTTGAAAACTTAAACCTTGAAATTCTTGAGAGCGAGAACTGCGATTATTATCGAGAGTTTTCTTAGGTGATTCCCGTCACTTAAGATGTAATTAACTATAGGGGCTTGCCCTTATAGGAATTTTAAGAACCCGAGTAATATAAACCTCGTTTAATGTTTTCATATTAAACGGGGAATTTGTCGGCTTATAAAATTGGTTCGCGAGATCGGACGGATGTCACAAATCTTCTAGTTTATTTAATCGAGCCCCATCATCGAAGCAATGTGTCTATTCTTCGTGATAGATACATGGTTTGTGATGCGGTGCTCGTTTATATATAAACTATTCGGGATGTGAGATCAGTTTGATTTCATATCTTAAAATTTTCAAATTTAAAATTATTTTCAAAATCAAATATTACTTTTCAAATTATTTATTTAAATTAAATTAAAATTCGCCGACAATTTCTGTAGGCGACCCCCCTTTTCCAAATAAAACACCAAAACCTAAAAATATGCCGACAAACACACAAACCCTAGATTTCTTAAATAAAATGAAAAAGTCACTCTCACTCTTCACTCCCTCACACTCTAGACTGTCTCCCCATCTCTCAATTTAGCTCCAAAACAGTTTAAATTCAGCCATAACTGATTTCCTAAGAGTTTCTTCAAGCATCCCTCCAAAATTCGGCCAAATACATTGAATCTAAATTGAAATCGGGATAGGGCGCGGTCCAACACAGGATAGTGGGCCGTCCGACACTATTTTTCGCCTTCTAGTCCAAAAGTCTCTATAATTTGGTGCGGTCTGGCGTTGGTGACAGCGTCGTTCAGCACTAGCTCAATAAAATGCATTTTTCTCTATTTTGCTCTAAATTTGATCCATTTCACTTCCTTTTGCTTCAAAGGCCTAAAATCATTGTACATTCATGAAATCATGAAATATACATTTCTTTAAAGTGCAATATCATCAAAAAAAAGTATGAAATGAACATTAAAAATCTATCAAATTTTCAGTGGATTAAGATCCCCCAAACTTAACTATTACTTGTCCTCAAGTAATTTAGTTAATACATAAAATAATGATCCACTACAATGATCTTTCTTTCTAAAATATCATAATTTTGACTTGAATAAGTACAATAATAAAATTTTCAGAAAGATTTTTGAATAATTCAAGAAAATTTTGCAGGTGTAAGACTATCTAGTAATCAAGTATAAGAGTTCTAGCCTTCTATTCATTTCAAAAATAACTGTAGATTGTCCTATTAAGCCACTTAAAAATATTACATCAAAAGAAGTTTATGAGAACACTACTAGTAAAGATGCTAATCCATGCATATAAGTTCAGGAAAGTAATTAAGTTTTCCCTTTAGGTAGGTCCAAGTGAAGCCAATTTTTGATTAGGCATCTCCTCAAGCTTCTCCTCACTTTTTATTTTCTTTTTCTTCTTTTTCTCTTTTGTTTTTCTTTCTTCTTTTTACATTTTCTTTTTGTAAGTGAGGATTACTATATCTGGATAGCCTTTAATAATTTTGAACTTCAGCTTTTTACACCCTAAATTTGAAACTTACCACAATCCTATACCTTATGGGCATTTCTTTAGCTTAATATTGATTCATCATAGAGTCTCAATCCTTTCCTTTTACATATAGTTTTAGGATTCTTAATACTTCAAACATACAGTTTTTCTTACTTTGAATAGTTGATTATAGTCCTATTCTCTTATACCAAATATCTTAGCCTATAAAATTACTTTTCATTACCAAATACTTTCATTCAAGTCCACAAAGTACTTAAATAAAATCAAAATATTATTATCTTAAATTGAGCTCTATCACAAGAAATCACGTTAATAACTTTGAAAATACTTTTAAATGAGAACAACTAATAGTTAACTCTTTCCCTACCCCCAACATAAATTTTTGAATATTAATACAATTAACATGGGTAGAAAGAAAAGATATAAACATATATAACTCATACCTCAATATGTTGGGCTTTTCATACCTTTAAGTTTAAGCAGGTCTTCTTCATAATTTAGAACAGTATGCCTGAAATAATTAAGATCATTTTTACACACAAATATAGGTTAGAATTTGCAAGTGAAGAAGTTTAAAATATTAAAACATAAAACATCAACTAAACACACAACTTTAGCATCCAACTGTTACAATCACAGATTAAACTAACAGAATAAATATAATCAAATCACATCCATCACAATTTAACATAAATTTTGCTATAAACACATCCAAACACAAATTACATCATAAATACAAATCACAGAGTCTCAGGTACATCACAAATATATCAATAGATAAAAAATACAACGAAAATAAAAATACATAAACTACCAATCATCATCTGCAGGAACTCCACCATCATCAGGTTCATCAGGCTGGTATGGAGTGTACTCAGGGTATGTAGGGAATACAACACTAGTGTCTCCCCAGAAGAATCTCATCTACGCATCATGATAAGATATCTCATATTCTCGCCACCGCACTTAATAATTATCATTTATCTTATTCCTTGCTTATAGTCCCTCTACTATGGTGTTCAACTTTTCTACTGATCCATAACATCATGAAGAGTAGGTTCCCTAGACGTAGATGATCTCTCATGACTAGAAGAAGGTTCATCAGCTTTCTTACTTCATTTCTATCCTACATGGGCTTCATAAGTTTTCAGATTTAGTTTACTTATTGGCTTCAGGGGATGGACTACCTCATCATTATCTTCAATTCCTACACCTGACTGAATACATGACCCACTTTTTATATGTTTGCAAATTATGTTAATAGCAACGACACCAAAAACTTGATTCCGCTTTAATATATTTTATGATGGAATGTATAATGTGGATTCTACTCAAGTATACGTATCATATCAAGTAATACAAGCCTCTAGTGGAGTCCTGGTTATCGATCCCATAGGGAAGTTTTAACAGATTTGAATCAGCTAAATTTAAAGGAATTACTTACTAGTATAGTATACAGAAATTTAAAGTAACTAAAGCAAACTAAAGTAAACTAATGCTTGAAATAAAGTTGATTTAAATAATTTAGAAGAAGTATCCTTCTCCTTGTTTTTAGAAAATTAAGTGAAAGATTAATTCAAATAGAATTTTTGAATTGTATTGTGACAAATAGGAGCATTCCTATATTTACCCTTTGGTCCAGATGCAAAGAACATTGACTAGTCCTATGTTTGATTATTGAATCTGCGGTTAGGCTGGGAGGATACTGGCTGCCACTTCAGAGCTCCCACGTTCCCCTCACCTAAGGGCTAACATCTACACTTCAGCTCTCAAACAATAGGACCAAATTGAATATTTTAGTCCGTCACACTAAAATGTTCGATTCTACGTCCAATAAATAATATTTCCCTATTTATTTGCACCCTCCTTCCAAGGCTTTTGACTTCCCTGAATATTGGATGTAATTTTTACTATAGTTGATAATTCAACATATTTTATCAAATCAATTGGCCAGATTGAAAGTAAATTAAGTTTTAAGTAAAAATTATCACAACTTATTTTAATATATTAGGTAGTTCTATTTAATTTCATCATTTCGCATAATCTTCATAAACAAGGAGAAAGACTAAGAAAACTACTCAGAATGCATGGGAATTAAACAAAGCATGGATTTCATTTAAAGTTAACAACAATAAACAAAGATACAGATCTTAATTTCCTCCCCAGGCAGACTCCTTGAAGTTCCTTTGACTTTTCCTTCTAGTACAACACACTTCTAACTCTCTAATTATACTCTAAAACTCTTAAATTAGCACACAAACACATACAGACACCAAAAAGAGACACTAAGACTCTCTAAATAGACACACCTTGACACTAGAATTCAGCCTCTATTTTTAAAGGTAGGCAAAGGTCCAAGGGGTGCTTAAACACCTCTTCCAAAAACGTCCAGGTTCAATGTATTTTGCATTTTGAACTGTCTCGCCGTCGGTGGGAAACGACCTCGCCGTCAGCGGGGCTTCTAGAAGGTCTTCAAACCGCGCGATCTCGCCGTCAGTGGGCTCGGGCTTGCTGTCGGCGAGGTAGTTGCAATTCCTTCAGAAATTCTCCTCATGATCTCGCCGTCGGTGGGCTCGATCTCGCCGTCGGCGACTTAGTTCATTTTGCATGAATTTCTTCCTTTTTGGTCCAAATTCGCTCCATTTCATGCTTTTTGCTTCCATCACTTATAAATCTTCGTTCCTGTAGTAAAATAAAGAAAATACCTTTCTTTAAAGTGCAATTTCATTAAAAATAGATATGAATTTCTTAATATATTTTTCTGTGATCAAAATCCCCCAAACTTAATTATTACTTGTCCCCAAGTAATTTTAATACTAAATAAAAATAATGATTTACGTAATAGAATTTTTCAATTCGGATATACTATGAATTAAATTTAAATAACATTATAGTAAAGTTAAATAGAAATATTTCTATGTAATTAAATTAACTTTATAGATATAAGATTATCTAGTTATCGAGTCTAAGATTTCTAGCTTTCTATTTATTTCAGGAATGACTATATTTAAAAGAGTAAATTACTTAAGATATTTAGATGATAGGAAGTTCAAGAAAACACTATTTAGTAAAATACTAATCCATATATATAATTTTAGAAATATATTTGAGTTTTACCCTTTAGGTTGATTCCATTGAAGCCAATTTTTGATAAGGCATCTCCTCAAGCTTCTCCTCACTTATAATTTTTTTTTTTTTGTTTAAACAAGTGAGGATTACTGTATCTGGATAGCCTGTTAATAATTTTGAACTTCAACTTCTCTTCCTAAATTTGAAACTTAAAATATTTAGTTGCTTATATATATTTCATAGCCTTTTACTTCATTGGTTTTCAATCCTTTCTTTTTCACTTAAATACTTAAGAATTTCAATTTTAGAATATAGTTTCCCTTACTTTAAATACTTTACTATATTCTTATTCCTTTTAACCAAATATCTTATTTCATTAATTAATTAAATTACTAGAAACATTTTATTTAACTTTCTATAATAATTAAATAAAGTAATTCATGTTTATTGAATTGAAAAACTACTATAGAAAATCATTTGATAATAACTTTTGAAAATAGAAATTGAGAACAATTTAATAATTAAATTTGTATTTTTATCTTCCCCCAAATTTAAATTTTTCTATCTATACTAAATAGTGAAAGGGAAAGTATATAGTAAAGTTCATCATACCTTTGAGCTTCAGGTATTTCTTTTCTTTGAAATTTTTGCAGGCTTTTTCATTACTTACAGAACCTGTACTGTTAGTATTCTTCCATATATAGTATTTAAAAGAAAGTGCAGGGATGAAATTTTGAAATGAGTATAAAACATAACAAATGAAAACTTAATCTATTACTACACATACAATCAACTAACCTACTTAAAACATATTAAAACAATCTAAACAATATTAAAAGTTCATAACTTTTAAAAACTTACACAACACATTAAAGAAAGACTAACATTCTATCTAAAAGAAAAAAAATTGCAAACTAATTTAACACATATAAGAAGTCTAACATCACAGCATAAGCAAACATACCAATATCCACAGTCCACAGAAAGTACAGAATAATTACACATAGAATAATAAAGTTTCCAAAATAACAACAAATCTAAACAAACTAAACAAAGGCTCTAATCTTCTGCATCAAAATCCCAGGCTATATCATCTCCCTGATCTCCAGGCTGAGAAGGCTGAGCAGGCTGGTACTGTGTGTAGCGGGGGCACTCAAGAAAGACAACATCTAATTCACCACTCCTATATCGACGTTCAGCCTCATAGTATGCAATTTCGTACTCTGAATATCGCTGGAGATATTCGCTATCATAATCGTGTCTTCTTTCCAAGCCTCCAATCCTTTGGTCTATATGCTCAAATCTTCTTTCCATATTTTCTCCAAATTGTTCAAAACTCTTTATACTCAGGGTCAGCTCATTCATCAGATCTTGAAGGGTAGGTATATCTCTACTTGAAGAAGGTACATAATCCCTTGTCCCAGATCTCCATCCTTCATGGGATTCATATTTCTTTACATTAGCCTGAGTAATGGGTTTCATAGGTTTAACCCATTCCTCATCATCTCTTGCCTCTACCCCAGATAATTGGTAGAGTGCATAGATAAGACCAGGATGTCCTAGTCCTCCTCCACTTTCATTTCTTGAGGTGGCTAATATATTCTTATAAATTACACTTCCCACATTAATACTCTTTTAGTTTTGAATACAGAAATTCAGAACTGCTCTATATCTTGTTACCTCACTATGGTGGTAGGTAGGTAACAAAGTAGAACAAATAAAATAGTGCCAGGCTTTAGATGTTGCATTTAACATAGAAAGAGGGAAGTTTACCTGTTCTCGCTACTTTATCTTCCAGACGCCTTTCCCATCAGTGAGAAAGTCGATCACCTCTTCCAGTGGTCCTTCCATGGTTCCAAAAGTTTCATACTCGCTGGTGTAGGTGTTTCTTGTAAAAATATGTTTAAATGCCCTAATACAATGCCGCCTGTAACCATAAATTGACATTTCTCCAAATTAAGAACTAAATTAGTTTTCTCACATACTTCAAATACTTTTTCAAGATGATTTAAGCATGTGTCAAATGTTGTTCCAAATACAGAGAAATCATCAATAAATACTTCTATTCCATTATCAATTAATTTACTAAATATAGACATCATACATCTCTGGAATGTTGCAGGAGCATTACATAATCCAAAAGGCATCCTTCGAAAAGTGAATGTTCCATAAGGACTAGTAAATGTATTTTTCTCTTGATCTTTAGGAGCAATTTGTATTTAATGATAACCGGTATATCCATCTAAAAAACAAAAATATTTATGTCCGACTAATCTATCTAACATCTGTTCTAGAAATGGTAAAGGGGAGTGATCTTTCCTGATGGCTGTGTTTAATTTTCTATAATCAATACATATTCACCATTCAGTAACTTGTCTTATAGGGATAAGATCATTATTTTAATTAGCTTTTACGGTCACTCCTCCTTTCTTAGGTACACAGTGTATTGGGCTTACCCAAGCACTGTCAGAAATAGGATATATAATACCATTATCTAACCATTTTAAAATTTCCTTTTTGTCTACTTCTTTCATTATCGGATTTAATCTCCTTTGGGGATATGCTTTAGGCTTAAGTTCATTATCTAAAATAATTTTGTGCATACAGATTAAAGGACTAATTCCTTTAATGTCTGCTAAAGTTCAACAAAAAATTTTCTTATATCTTTTTAAGGTATTTAAAAGTTTTTGTTCTTGAGATTCATTTAATTCAGATGAAATAATAACTGGTAGAGTTGAAGAATTAACTAAGTAAGCATATTTCAAAAGATTAGGTAACATTTTTAACTCAAGTTCAGGAGGTTTAATAATCGATGGAACTATTTTTTTTCAGTGTTTTCTGTGTTATCCAAAAATTCAAATTTCTCTTGAATATAATCTAGTTCTTGATTTATATCGGATTTTTTAATTAATTCAGTATTTTATTTTTCTAATTTTTCTTCATAATATTCCTTAAAATGTTCTTTTTGTAAATGATCTAGTACTTCCATTCGAAAACACTCATCAACTTTTTCTAGCGCAGGATATTTCATTGATTTAGCAATATTAAAAGTTACTTTTTGGTCATTTACTCTCATAATTAATTCTCCTTTCTGAACATCAATCATAGCTTTTCTAGTGGCTAAAACTGGTCTTCCTAAAATGATAGGAATTTCTTTATCTTCTTCCATATCTAAAACAATAAAATCTACAGGGAAGATGAATTTATCCACTTTTACTAATACATCTTCAATAACTCTCTTAGGATATGTAACAGAACGATCAGCTAAGCGAAGAGTTACCGAAGTAGGTGAAATTTCTCCCAATCCTAATCTTTTAAAAATTGATAGAGGCATTAGATTGATGCTTGCTCCTAAGTCACACAAAGCTTTTTCATAAAATTTTTCTCCGATAGCGCGAGGTATAGTGAAACTACCGGGATCTTTTAATTTTTCGGGAAGCTTTTTCGAATAATAGCACTACACTCTTCACTAAGTGCGACCATTTCATTATCGGTAAATTTTCTTTTTTTATTTAGAATATCTTTCATGAATTTAACATAGTTTGGCATCTGTTCTAAAGCTTATACGAAAGGAATATTTATTGTTAATTTCTTCAGAATTTCAAGGAATTTAGCAACTCGTTTATCTTTTTTATGTTGAATTAGTCGTTGAGGAAATGGTGGTGGAGGTTTTTCAACGAAATTTTCATAGGTATTAAAGGATTTTCTAAGTTTGGATCTTGTTGATTCTTTTCCTTTTCAATTTCCACTTCCTCTTTTTGACTTTCAAGTTCTTTCTGAATTCGAGGTTCTAATTCTTTTCCACTTCGTAATTGTATCGCCTTAATTTTTTCATTTTCTTTATCTTTGGGATTTATTTCCACATTACTAGGGAATGTTCTAGGTATTCTATTATTAAGCGCGGTAGCAATATGTCCAAGTTGAGTTTCAATATTTTTAATAGTCGTTCCTTGATTTTGTAATTGATTTCCTTGTATTTGTAATTGATTTCCTTGATTTTGTAATTGTTGACCCATATTTAATATTAATTCTTCTATAGATAATTTCTTATCTTTAAATTGAGGGTTATTATTATTAAATCCAGGTGGATAACTAGGTTTATAATTAGAATTTCCTTCATTAGAGGGATTTCCTAATGGTCGTGTTATGTTATTCATCCATGGTTGATTAGTTGTGTTATTATTCCAATTAAAATTAGGATGATTTTTCCATCCAGGATTATAATATTTCACATAAGGATTTTTGGGTCTGTTATTAATAGCATTTATAGTTTCATAATGAGATTGGGATTCTATAAGTTGTCCAGATGAATTTTCTTCTAATATAGTTGGAGAGTAATTCATTCCAAAATGATCTAATTTTTTAGATACGACGGCGATTTGCGAAGCTAACATAGATATTGCATCATTTTGATGAATACTAGCTATCTTTTTCGGATTCATTCTATCAACAGGCCATTGAAAATTATTGGTAGCCATTTTTTCGATTTGTGTATAGGCTTCATCAAATGGTTTTGACATTAATGATCCTCCGATGACAGCATCGATGATTGATGTTAGAGATCCTACTAATCCATTATAGAAAGTTTGAATAATTAACCAATTTGGTAACACATGATGTTGGCATTTCCTAAGAAGTTCTTTAAATCTCTCCCGGGCTTCATATACTTGATTCTCCATCAAATCGACTAAAAGAAGTTATATCATTTCTAAGCTTAGCGAGTTTTGGATGGTGGAAAATATTTGGATAGAAATTTTTGTGATAACTCTCCCCAAGTTTTAATAGATCCAGGTGCTAATGAATTTAACCACATTTTAGCCTTATTCCTCAAAGAAAAAAGAAAAAGTCTAAGTCTAATAGCATCGTTAGATACTCCTTAATATTTGAAAGTAGCACATAGTTCTAAAAAACTAGCAAGATGTAAATTAGGATATTCAGTAGGTGAACCACTAAATTGACTGTTTTGTACCATTTGGATAATTGCAGGTTTAAGTTCAAATGAATTAGCAGCTACATCAGGGTTTTGAATAGTTAAATGAATTTCATCTAATGTATGGTTGGCATAATCTCTTAATGGTCTCTGTTGATTGATATTTTCATTTTCAGGAATATTTGCCATTTGTGTTAAATTTATAATTTCTTTTTTTTTGTTTTCTAATTCTTTTAATTGTACGCTCTAATTCTGAATCATAAGGTATTAAATTTTCATTTCCAAATTTTCGCATACAATTTTATAGAACAAAATAGTCCGTTACTCTAGTAAATAATTTTTTTACTTCCCCGGCAACGGCGCCAAAAACTTGACCCACTTTTTATATGTTTGCAAATTATGTTAATAGCAACGGCACAAAAAACTTGATTCCACTTTAATATATTTTATGATGGAATGTATAATGTGGATTCTACGCAAGTATACGTATCGTATCAAGTAATACGGGGCTCTAGTGGAGTCTCGGTTATCGATCCCACGGGGAAGTTTTAACGATTTGAATCGGCTAAATTTAAAGGAATTACTTACTAGTATAGTATACAGAAATTTAAAGTAACTAAAGCAAACTAAAGTAAACTAATGCTTAAAATAAAGTTGATTTAAATAATTTAGAAGAAGTATCCTTCTCCTTGTTTTTAGAAAATTAAGTGAAAGATGAATTCAAATAGAATTTTTGAGTAGTATTGTGACAAAAAGGAGCATTCCTATTCTTTACCCTTTGGTCCAGGTGCAAAGAACATTGACTAGTCCTATGTTTGATTACTGAATCTGCGGTTAGGGTGGGAGGATACTGGCTGCCACTTCAGAGCTCCCACGTTCCCCTCACCTGAGGGCTAATATCTACACTTCAGCTCTCAAACAATAGGACCAAATTGAATATTTTAGTCCGTCACACTAAAATGTTCAATTCTACGTCCGATAAATAATATTTCCCTATTTATTTGCACTCTCCTTCCAAGGCTTTTGACTTCCCTGAATATTGGATGTAATTTTTACTATAGTTGATAATTCAACATATTTTAACAAATCAATTGGCCAGATTGAAAGTAAATTAAGTTTTTAAGTAAAAATTATCACAACTTATTTTAATATATTAGGTACTTCTATTTAAGTTCATCATTTCGCATAATTTTCATAAACAAGGAGAAAGACTAAGAAAATTACTCAGAATGCATGGGAATTAAACAAAGCATGGATTTCATTTAAAGTTAACAACAATAAACAAAGATACTTATCTTTATTTCCTCCCCAGGCAGACTCCTTGAAGTTCCTTTGACTTTTCCTTCTAGTACAACACACTTCTAACTCACTAATTATACTCTAAAACTCTTAAATTAGCACACAAACACAAATAGACACCAAAAAGAGACACTAAGACTCTCTAAATAGACACACCTAGACACTAGAATTCGGCCTCTATTTATAGAGGTAGGCAAATATCCAAGGGTTGCTTAAACACCTCTTCAAAAAGCGTCCAGGTTCAATGTATTTTGCATTTTGAACTGTCTCGCCGTCGGCAGGAAACGACCTCGCCGTCAGCGGGGCTTCTAGAAGGTCTTCAAACTGCGCGATCTCGCCGTCGGCGGGCTCGGGCTCACTGTTGGCGAGGTAGTTGCAATTCCTTCAAAAATTCTCCTTATGATCTCGCCGTCGGCGGGCTCGATCTCGCCGTCGGCGACTTAGTTCATTTTGCATGAATTTCTTCCTTTTTGATCCAAATTCGCTCCATTTCATGCTTTTTGCTTCCATCACTTATAAATCTTCGTTCCTGCAGTAAAATAAAAAAAAATACCTTTCTTTAAACTGCAATTTCGTCAAAAATAGATATGAATTTCTTAATATATTTTTCTGTGATCAATACACAAGGCATGAATTAGGCTGGGGTGTCCTAGTCCACCTGTAGTCTCTCCTTTTGAATTTGTGAAAATAATCTTATTAATGATAGCCCCAATATTGGTATTCTTCATATTCTGAATACAGTAATTCAGAACAGCTCTATATATAGTAACCTCGCTGTGATGCTTGGTAGGCAGAAGTCTTACAGAAATGAAATAATGTCAGACTTTCAATACAGGATTCAATATAAAAAGGGGGAAGTTAACTTTTTGCTTATTTTTAATATTCCATTCCCCTTTTCTATCAGTCAAATAGTTCATAACCATATCCAATGCTTCATTAGTTATAGGATAAATTTTGTATTCACATAAGAAAGGTTCTCCCAACTGATAAAATGCATTGATATGGGCAGGGTTAAATTTAACCATTTGTTCTCTAACAAGGACATATTTGCTCTCAGAATAGTATAAATTTGCATAAAATTCTCTCACAATCCCCAACACCGCTTAAGTATTAAAATAACAGAAAATTTCCCATTGACGATTTGTAATTAATTGTTCAATCACACCTCCAAAATTTTTAAAATCTTTTTATTGAATACTCTTCTTATTGCTAAGAAATCTACTGAAGTAGGAATAAGCCTTGAAATTCACATTTTTAATCTCATCATAATCAAATTTTCTCTTCCCCTTAGCCATTCTTGGAGCCATTTTTCTAAAAATATCAAATTTATTCAAAATTGCAATGTAATAAACTCTGAAGTAAATTTAAATAGATAAGAACTCCAATACCATGGAAAATCTCCAAATTTTCTCTAAAAAACCTCAAAATTCAAATCTTCCTAATGTAGGAGATTTCCATGGTCAAAATAAAAAAAAATTAGTTTAAAGCGAAGCTCTTACCAATAGAAGATGAAATTTGAACTTTTCTAGTTACGAAATTGCTTCAAATCGAAATGCAAGTGAGCCTTAGGTGCGAAAATTGGTCTTGGCTGGAGGTAGAAGACGATGGTTTGGAAAAAAAATGGTGGGTCCCTGGGTTAAATTATGAAATTTGAAGGTTTAAGGCTTTTCTCTGGTCGGGCGCAATCCAGCGCTAGTGACAGCGCCGTTCAGTACAATTTTCGTTTCAACAGGCCAAATTCTCTGTCTTTTGGCGTGGTCCGGTGCTGGTGAAAGTGTCGTTCAGCTTCAGTTCAAAAACTTGGCTTCCAACTTTTTTTTTGCAATTTTAATCTTTTCAAGCCCACTTCGACATCTAATTAGTCCATTTAAGCATTGAATAACATACTAAAACCATTAAAAATAATACTTTTTAACACAAAAAACACAGAACATCACTTTGATATATAAAATTCAAATTACAAACACATATAAATAACACTAAACTCTACACATTGTCGAACCATAAAATACTAAAATTCAACGTCGTTCACAACCTCAACACAATAATGCTAAAAAATGAAAAAGAAAGCAATTCCAAATATAATATCCAAGCAAAGCAAAGAAAATTAATCAGTTTAAATACATAAACACAGAAACACAATAATTAAGTCCTCATTCTTCCTCAGAACTATCATCAACTCTTAAATCTTCAATTGATTAAACGTGAATGAACAGATCGTAGAATGGATGAAATGTGAATTCTTTAGTAGAATCCTCCTCAATCCAACCTTTTCTTTTCATCACGTATCAAATGCCCTTTAACGTACCCAGAATGATCAAAGTGTTCCTTCAGTCTCTAATCTAGATGATCAAAGAAGTCAGATAAATTGTTTATTGCATTCATCACGTGTTGCATTTCCTTCTCCAATTTCTTAATTTTGTTCAAAATGATCTATGAAAATTCAAGAAAGTAAGGAGGAATATGCGTTGAACTCTGAGATGATTGATCTTCAATGATACTCATGTCATTCATTTCAGCAACTGCCTGGTTACTATGTTCATCCATTGGGTCTATAGGCTTCCAAGGTAAAAGTACTCTTTCTCAACTCTCATATGGCACTTGTGATTGACTGCAGAGGATAAATATGGTGGAAGGATGTCCAAGTCCATACTTTGATCCATGAACTATCAATCCCAAAATAGATTTAACAATTATAGAACCAACATCAATAGGCATCCTCATTTGAATATAATAGTTCAACATAACACATTCCTTAGTTACTTTTCTGATTTTCATAGTTGGGAGCAATTTTGCACATATAAAATAATGTAAGTGCTTCGACGTAGGATTTAGCAGTGTGGTCGAAAAACTCACATACCTGTTATCTCTTATCTCCCAATCATCACTTTCATCTGCCAAATATATGTATATATCATTCAAGTTGTCCTTCGTTGGGATAAAATTTGAATAGTGGCAAATCAGCACATTCTCAATCATATATAAATCATTAATCTTTGCAGGAGTAAATGTGACAAACCTATCTCGCACATAGACTGACCCTTGTTTGATTCCATGAAGATTTGCATAAAACTCTTTCACAACCGGGACAACTATAGCGGTATTAGTATAACATAACACTGCCCAACGTCTCTGAATAATATTTTCTTCAATTCGAGTAGTAGGAGAATTCATACCTTGATTCATGAAGCCTTGCTCCTTAATCAGCCTCATCTTCGAGGTATTCTTGTTGAATAGACGTCGTACTTCGAAACTGACAAAATTTCTACAGTTAAAAACTTGAAATCTTGAAGTTTCTATCGAGCCAGAATCAATTTGGATGAGATTTGGGATCTTCCTTTTCATTCCTTTGGTAGTTTGTGTGTCTAGGGGCTGTTTTTGGTAGTTCAAGTTGAAGTATTTCCACCTAGAACTGCCAAAATACATTTTTAAAGATAAAAAACTATTTTCTGAGCAACAGCGCGGTCCGGCGCTGATAGCAGTGCTGTCCGGTGCTAGTTCAATTTTTTCCAAACGTTATTTTGTCCAAATTCTTTCTAAACTTCGATTCGATTCATTTCTTTAATTTGTTAATGATATTTAATGAAGGGTAGGTCTTAAGTAAGTAATAAACAAACAAAAATAACATATCAAATACTCAATAACTATGGGTTGCCTCCCACAAAGCGCTTAGTTTAACTTCGTCAGCCCGACATAAATTCAAGTTATTCAGTTTGATCGAACATTAAAACCTCTTTAAAATTAGGTCTATTGCCTTCAGAATATGGTTTTAATCTTTGTCCATTAACTTTGAATATTCTTCCAGATATAGGGTCTTCGATAATCACAGCTCCAGATAGATTTTTATGATAGTGAAAGGTCCCGTCCATCTTGATTTCAGTTTCCCAGTAAATAATTTCAATATTTTATTGTATAGTAAAACTTGTTGTCCTGGTTCAAATTCCTTTTTAACAATTTCTGATCGTGCCATATTTTTCTTCACTCCTTATATATTCTATCATTATCATATGGTTAATTTCTAATTTCTTCCAACTCATTCAATTGCAACAGTCTTTTCTCACCAGAATCTTTCAAATTAAAGTTCAATTTCTTTATCACCTAATATGCTTTATATTCTAATTCAATTGGCAAATGACAAGTCTTTCCAAAGATTAATCTGTAAGGAGACATTCCTATATAAGTTTTATAAGCATTTGTGTATGCCCATAAAGAGGTATCTAATCTAGCAGACCAATCTAATTTCTCAGGATTTATTACTTTTTCCAAAATTCATTTAATTTCATGATTAGATACCTCAGATAAGCCATTAGTTTAGGTATGATAAGCTGCAGAGATTCTATGCATAATATTATATTTTCTACCAATCTCTGAATTAGATTATTATTAAAATGGGATCCTCCATCAGGGATGATTACTCTAGGCATTCCATATCTTGTGAAAATATTTTTCATTATAAACCACGACACACTTCTAGTATCACACGTAGGTAAAGCTATTGCCTCAATCCGTTTTGATACATAATCAATAATAATTAATATATATATTTCTAAATGAAAGTATAAATGGTCCCATAAAATCTAATCCCCAAGCATCAAAAACTTCAACTTCCAAAGTAAAATTAAGAGGCATTTCATTTCTTCTAGATATATTGGCTATTCTCTGACATCGATCATAAGTTTTGATAAATCAATAAACATCTCTGAAAATAGTAGGCTAATAAAATCCAAATTATAAAAACTTAGGTGCAGTTCTATCAATTCCGAAATGTCCTCCAAATTTAGAATCATGACATTCTTGAATAATTCTTTCAGTTTCTTCATAAGGCACACATCTCCTAATAATAAGATCTTTACATTTCTTATACAAATAAGGATCGTCCCAACAACAAAATTTAGCATCATGTTTAAATTTCTTTCACTGTTGCATTGTTAATTCAGTGGTAAAATATTACTAACGATGTAGTTTACATATCAGCATACCACGGTATATTTCCTTTTGTAATATTATATAGCTGCTCATCAGAGAAATTTTTTATTATTTACTTTTCAAATTGAGCAAATTAAGTTGTTCAAGTCTAGATAAATGATTAGCTATTTGATTATCAACCCCTTTTCTATTAACGATCTCAAAATCAAATTCTTGAGTATCCATCGAATAAGTCATGGTTTAGCATCCTTTTTTTAGCATTAAATATTTAATAGCTAAATGATCAGTATACACTATATATTTTGCTCCAATTAAGTAAGACCTAAATTTTTCAAAGGCATAAATGATAACTAATAACTCCCTTTCTGTAGTAGTGTAATTAATTTGAGCATCAGTAAGAGTCTTACTAGAGTAGTATATAACTTTAAACATTTTCTCGTGCCTTTGCCCTAAAACTACTTCAATAGCATAATCACTCGCATCGCACATTAATTCAAATGGTTTATCGCAGCCAGGTGAAACTATTATAGGGGCAGCAATTAATTTTTCCTTTAATAAAGTGAAAGCTTTTAAGCATTCATCGTTAAAATAAAACTTCTTATCTTTTTCCAAAAGTTGGCATAGAGGCTTAGTAATTTTTGAAAAGTTTTTAATACATCGCCTATAGAATCCTACATGTCCCAAAAAGCTTCATACCCCTCTCACTGTTGTTGGAGGTGGTAATTTTTCTATAATTTGAATCTTTGCATGATCTACTTCCATGACATTTCAGATATTTTATGCCCAAGCACAATTTCTCCTGCAACCATAAATTGACACGCTTCCCAATTTAGGACTAAATTTGTTCTTTCGCATACTTCTAAAACTTTTTCTAAGTTGTATAGGCATGCATCAAATGAATCTCCAAATACGGAGAAATTATCCATAAACACTTCTATTCCATAATCTATTAATTTGCTAAATATGAACATCATACATCTTTGAAATGTTGCAGGCACATTACATAATTCAAAGGGCATTCTTTTTAAAGCAAAAGTTCCATGAGGGCTAGTAAATGCAGTCTTCTCTTGATCCTCAGGAGCAATAGGTATTTGGTAATAACTGGTATATCCATCCAAAAGGCAATAATACTTGTGTCCAGCAAGTCTGTCTAGCATTTGGTCTAAAAAAGGTAAAGGGAAGTGATCTTTTCTGGTGGCGGCGTTTAATTTTCTATAATCAATACATATTCACCAACCAGTGACTTGTTTTGTCGGTATGATTTCATTTCATTCATTTACGTCAACAGTCACTCGTCCTTTCTTAGGAACACAATGAATTGGGCTTACCCAAACACTATCAGAAATAGGATATATAATTCCAACATCTAACCACATTAAAATCTCTTTTTTAACCACTTCTTTCAATAATGGGTTCAGTTTCCTTTGTGGATCAACTCTATGTTTATGTTGTTCATTCAACAAAATTCTATGCATACAGATCGATTGACTAATTTCATTAATATCTGCTAAGGATACACCAAGAGCCTGTTTGTATCTTTTTAAGGTGTCCAATAATTTTTGTTCTTGATATTCATTTAAATCTGAAGATACAATGACTGGTAAGGTAGATGATTCTTCTAAAAACATATACTTCAAATGATTAGGGAGAATTTTCATCTCAAGTTCAATAGGTTTAATGATAGATGAAATTAAACTTTTATCTCCATTTTCCATAGTATCCAATCTTTCAAATCTTTCCTGAAAAAATTCTAACTTTTCATTCTTTATATCATCCAAATCATCTTCACTTTCACTTTCACCCTCACATTCCAAATTCTCTTTAAATACTTCTTTAAAACGATCAGCCAATTATAGAGTCACAGATGTAGGTGAAATTTCTCCTATTCCAAATATTTTGAAAGTTGATAAAGGCATAAGATTAATACTAGCTCTCATATCACATAAAGCTCTTCCGAAAAATTTCTCACCTATAGCACACGGGATAGTGAAACTACCAGGATCTTTAAGTTTTCAGGAAGCTTCTTCTGAATAATTGCACTACACTCACTACTAAGTGCAACAGTCTCATGGTTTTTGAACTTTCTTTTCTTTTAAGAATATCCTTCATAAATTTTGCATAATCAGGCATTTGCTCTAATGCTTCATCAAAGGGAATATTAATCAATAATTTCTTAAGAATTTCTAATAACATTGCAAATCTATTATACCTGTTATGTTCTTTTAGTCTTTGAGGAAACAGAGGAGGTGGTTTTTCAACAGTTATCTTCCTTAGTTCAATCGGATATTCTAAGTCTGGATATATCCTATTAGAACCTTTTTCAATTTTTGCTTTCTCTCTTTTAACTTCAACATCTTTTTGTACTCTTGTTTTCGATTCTTTTCTATTACTTAATTGAATAGCCTTGATTTGCTCCTTGTTTTGATATTTTGGGTTGATCTTAACATTTGCTAGGAAGATTTCCAGAAGGTCTATTATTAAGCGCAGTAAAAATATGCCCCAATTGATTCTCAATGTTCTTCATTACAAAATTTTGAGCTTGAATTTGATTTACCATATTGATAATTATTTCTTCAGTAAACAACTTCTTTTCCATAAATTGTGGGTTACTATTAAAACCAGGAGGATAAGAAGATCAATAATTGGTATTTCCTTGGTGGTTTGAATTTCCAAATGGATTCATAGAATTGTTTCCCCATTACAGGTTAACAATAACATTGTTATTATTCCAGTTGAAGTTTGAGTGATTCTTCCAACTGGATTATAATAATTTGAATAAGGATTAATGACTTTGTTATTTATGACATTCAAGGTTTCATAAGGTGTTTTAGAGTCTATCATCTGTCTTGATGAATTTTCTTCTAACACTGGGGGTGTTGAAGAATAATTCATTCCATATTGATCTATTTTCTTAGAAAGTGCAGCAATTTGTGAGACTATCATAGTTATCGCATCAGAATCATGAATACTTGTTACTCTCTTAGGATTTACCCGTTCAGAGGGTCATTGAAAATTATTAGTGGCCATCTCTTCAATTAACGAATATGCTTCATCAAAATGTTTTGACATTAATGATCCACCAGCAGCAGCATCGATAATTGATCTCAAAAATCCTACTAATCCATTATAAAATGTTTGAATTATTAACAAATCTGATAAAGCATGATGTTGACACTTTCTCAGAAGATCTATAAATTTTTTCCAAGCTTCATATCTGAATTCTCCATCAAACTGACTAAAAGATGTGATATCATTCCTCAGCTTAGCAGTTTTTGAAGGAGGAAAATATTTTGACAGAAACTTTTGTTAAAGTTCTCCCCAAGTTCAGATAGATCCAGGTGGTAACAAATTTAACCACGCCTCAGCCTTATCCTTTAATGAAAAAGGAAAAAGTCTAAGCCTAACCACATGGTTCGACACTCCATCGTATTTAAAGGTAGCACATAGTTCTAGAAAACTAGCGAGATGTAAGTTAGGATCTTCATTAGGTATTCCTCCAAATTGATTATTTTGTACCATTTGGATAATAGTAGCTTTGAGCACAAATGAAATAGCAGTAACATCAGAGTTTTGAATAGTTAAGTGAATTTCATCTGCTATTGGATTAGCATAATCTCTTAATGGTCTTGGTATATTTTCATTTTGATTATTTTGATTGTTCAAATTGTTCACCATTTTGTGAAGATTTTTAGATTGTTTTTGTTTTTTTTAAAATTTTCTAATAGTACGCTCTAATTCAGAATCGTAAGGCACTAAACCTATAGATCTGATATTACGCATACAAACATAATAAGCACACTAACAATAAATAAACACACACAATTATGACTTGTAATTAAAATATAAGCTTTCAAATACTATAAAATTAATTTTAGCAGTTTCCTCCCTAGCAACGGCGACAAAAACTTGGTGCGACCTTTTTAAATTGCAAAAATTTATGCGCTAAGATTTATATATGTATTGATTTAGCTTTCTAATGAGTTACACAATTAAACATAATTATGTGTATCGCTCAAGAATTATAGGGCTCTAGTGAGTCCTGGTTATCAATCCTATAGGGAGGCAATTAATTTTATAATGTAGCATAGAAATCACTTCTCGAATCACAATACAATTTCATGTAAATACTAAAATTAAAAGAGAGACAAACAGTTGTAGTTACTAATTCTACCAAAGTACATTTTAACTTTCTAGCAAGTTTAACTAACACAAGACTAAATTTATAACAAAGTTCAATTGTAAGAAAGAATCTTCCTCCTCTCCAATAATAATGTGATGATTTAGTGACATAGATCAGTGATGTAAATGGATTGTGCCAAATAGGAGCATTCCTATTCTTTATCATTTTCCAAGCGCATAAAGAATATTGGCTAATCATAAGTTCAGTCTTCAAATTCGTGGTTAGGCTGGGAGGATATTGGCTCTCACTCCAGAGCTCCCACTTCTCTTCCCCTGAAGGTTAACTCTCACTTTGGTGTCCAAACCTTAGGACCAAATTAGGGATTTCAACCTGTAACTCTAAAATCTCCAATTCTACGCCCATCAAAATATACTTTCCTATTTATTTGCACTCAACCCCCATGAACCACGTCACTCATTCATGGACATTGAATGTAACCTTTAATTTTGTTGTATAACTCATAATCCTTTCAGAACATATGTTTCCCAATAAGTATTAACAAATTAATTGGCCAGATCAAAAAGTAAATGAAGTACGAAGTGAAAAGGTCTTCACAAATTCCCCATAATAAATCGACACATTATTTCCATATCATAATTTCAACACATAACATCAAATGGAGGAAGACAAAGAAATCTACTCAAGACTAAAGAGGAAAAGATGACAAAAAATGGATTATATATATAAAAACAACGTCATACAAATAGAGTAAAGAAAAGACAACTTATCTCAAACTCTTCCCCAAGAGAATCTCAAGAAATTCCTTTGACTCCTCTTCTTTCTTCACAAAAACACATAATTCTCTCTTTAGATAAGTAAGGAAGAAGAAATCTCTCACTTTTTCTCTTCTCCTACACTCCTTAGAAGAGAACGCACAAACCCTAGATTTCCTAAATAAAATGACACTCTCACTCTTCACTCACTCGCACTCTAGACTCTCTCCCCTTCTCTAAATTTGGTTCCAAAACAGTTTAAATCCAGCTATAACTGATTTCCCAAGATTTTCTTCAAGCATCCCTCCAAAATCCGACCAAATACATTGAATCTAGTTTGAAATCGGGGTAGGGCGCAGTTTGACATGGGATAGGTGCCGTCCGACATTATTTTCCGCCTTCTCATCCAAATGTCTCTGTAAATTGGTGTGATCCGGCACTGGTGACAGCGCCGTTCAGCGCTAGTTCAATAAAATGCATTTTGCTCCATTTTGCTCCAAATTTGCTCCTTTTCACCTCCTTTTGCTCCAAAGGACTGAAATCATTGTACCTGCACGAAATTATGAAAAATGGATTTCTTTAAAGTGAAATATCATCAAAAATAGGTATAAAATGGAAATTAAAAAGCTATCAAATTTTTAGTGGATCAGGTATGTCGGGCTATCAAATTTTTCGTGGATCACCCGACATACCTGATCCACTGAAAATTTGATAGCTTTTTAATGTCCATTTCATATCTGTTTTTGATAATATTACACTTTAAAGAAAGTTATTTTTCATGATTTCATGCAGGTACAATGAATTTAGTTCTTTGGAGCAAAAGGAAATGAAAAAGAGCAAATTTGGAGCAAAATGGGGGTAAAAGTGCATTTTATTAAAATAATGCTGAACGGCGCTGGCACCAGCGCTGGACCACGCCAATTTATAGAGACTTTAGAACATAAGATGAAAAATACCGTCGAACGACGCCCTATCCTGAGCCGGACCTTGCCTTATCCCAAATTCAAACTAGATTCAATGTATTTGGCCAGATTTTGGAGGGATACTTGATGAAACTCTTGGGAAATCAGTTATGGCTAGATTTAAACTACATTGGATCCAAATTTTGAGAGCGGGAGAGAGTTTAGAGTGTGAGGGAGTGAAGAGTGAGTGTGTCTTTTCATTTTGTTAGGAGACCTAGGATTTGTGTGTTCTCTTCTAAGGAGTGTAGGAGGAGAGGGAACGTGAGAGATTTCTTATTCCTTACTTATCTAAAGAAAGAATTGTGTGTTATTATGAAGAAATAAGAGGAGTCAAAGGAATTCCTTGAGATTCGCTTGGGGAAGAGTTTGAGATAAGTTGTTTTTTCTTTACTCTCTTTGTATGACATTACTTCTATATATAAAATTCATGTTTTGTCATCTTTTCCTCATGAGTCTTGAGTATATTTCTTTGTCTTCCTCCTTTTCATGTGACGTGTTGATGTTGTGATATGGAAATGATGTGCTGATTTATTATGGAGATTTTGTGATGATCTTTTCACTTCGTACTTCATTTACTTTTTGATCTGACCAATTATATTGTTAAAACTTGTTAGGAATCATAAGTTTCGAATGATTATGAGTTCCATAACAAAAGTGAAGGTCACATTCAATGTCCATGAATGAGTGACGTAGTTCATGGGGGTTGAGTGCAAATAAATAGAGAAAAATACTTTGATGGGCGTAGAATTGGAGATTTAAGAGTGACATGCTGAAATCCTCAATTTGGTCCTAGGGTTCGGAAACCAAAGCGAGAGTTAGCATTCAGGAGAAAGGGAACTGGGAGCTCTAGAGTGAGAGCCAGTATCCTCCAAGCCTAACCATATATTTGGGGATTAAACTTAGGATTAATCAATGTTCTTTATGCACTTGGAAAAGGGTAAACAATAGGAATGCTCCTATTTGGCACAATATAATTGCATCTTTGATCTATGTCACAAAATCATCATATTATAATTGGAGAGGAGCAAGATTCTTTCTTACAACTGAACTTTGTTATAAATTTAGTCTTGTGTTAGTTTAACTTGCTACAATGTTAGAGCGTATTTTGTTAGAATTAGTAACTACAACTATTTTGTCTCTATTTTAATAATTGTAATTACTTACAATTATGTTGTGATTTGAGAAGTGATTTATGTGCTACACCATAAAATTAATTGCCTCCATGTGGGATCGATATCCAGGACTCCACTAGAGCTCTGTATTACTTGAGTGATATGTATACTTGTGTTTAATTGTGTGACTCAATAAAAAACTAAATCAATATATATATATATATATATATATATATATATATATATATATATATATATATATCTATATATATCTGAGTTCATAAATTTTTGCAAATTAAAAAAGTTGCACCAAGTTTTTTGCACCGTTGTTGGGGAGGAAAGGTAACTACTAAAATTAATTTTGTAGTATTTGAAATCTTATATTTGAATTACAAGTCATAATTTTGTGTGTTTATTTATTGTTAGTGTGCTTATTGTGTTTGTATGCGTAGTATCAGATCTATAGGTTTAGTGCCTTATGATTCTGAATTAGAGCATATTATTAGAAAAATTTGAAAACAACAAAAACAATCTGAAAATTCTCACAAAATGGCCAACAACTTGAATAACTTAAACAATCAAAATGAAAATATACCAAGACCTTTAAGAGATTATGCTAATCCAACAACAGATGAAATTCACTTAACTATCCAAAACCCCGATGTTGCAGCTAATTCATTTGAGCTTAAACCTGTTATTATCCAAATGGTACAAAATAATCAATTTGGAGGAACACCTAATGAAGATCCTAACTTACATCTCACTAGTTTTCTAGAACTGTGTGTTACCTTTAAATACAATGGAGTGTCAAACGATGCTGTTAGGCTTAGAATTTTTCCTTTTTAATTAAGGGATAAAGCTAAGGCGCGGATAAATTTGTTAGCACCTGGATCTATCAGAACTTGGGGAGAACTTTCACAAAAGTTTCTATCAAAATATTTCCCTCCTTATAAAACTAATAAGCTGAGGAATGATATCACAACTTTTAGACAGTTTCATGGAGAATCTATATATGAAGCTTGGTAAAGATTTAAAGATCTTCCGAGAAAGTGTCAACATCATGCTTTACCAGATTGGTTAATTATTCAAAAATTTTATAATGGATTAGTGGTATCTTTGAGATCAATTATCGATGTTGCTGCTGGTGGATCATTAATGTCAAAACCTTTTAATGAAGCATATTCGTTAATTGAAGAGATGGCTACTAATAATTTTTAATGGCCCTCTGAGCGGGTAAATCGTAAGAGAGTAGCTATTATTCATGATTTTGATGTGATAACTATGACAATATCACAAATTGCTGCACTTTCTAAGAAAATAGATTAATATGAAATGAATTATTCTCCAACACCCCCAGTGTTAGAAGACAATTCATCAGGACAAATGATAGAATCTCAAAGACCTTATGAAACCTTGAATTTTATAAATAACAAAGTCAATAAGCCTTTTTCAAATTATTATAATCCTAGTTGGAAGAATCATCCAAACTTCAACTGGAATAATAATAATGTTATTGTTAACCCACAATGGGGAAACAATTCTATGAATCCAGTTGGAAATCCGAACAACCATAAAAGTACCAATTATAGACCTTATTATCCTCCTTGTTTTAATAGTAACCCATAATTTAAGGAAAAGAAGTTGTCTACTGAAGAAATAAATCTGAATAAGGGTAATCAAATTCAAGCTCAAAATGTTGCAATGAAGAACATTGAGAATCAATTGGGACATATTTTTGCTGCGCTTAATAATAGAACTTCAAGAAATCTTCCTAGCAATGTTGAGATCAACCCAAAAGATCAAAAAAGGAGCAAATTAAGGCTATTCAATTAAGAAATGGAAAAGAATTAGAAACAAGAGTTCAAAAAGAAGTCAAGGTTGAAAGAGAGGAATTGAACATTAAGAAAGGTTCTAATATGATATATCCAGACGAATATTCGATTGAACCAATGAAGATAACTGTTGAAAAACCACCTCCTCATTTTTCTCAAAGACTAAAGAAATAGAACTGGGATAATAGATTTGTAATGTTTTTAGAAATTCTTAAGAAATTATTGAAGCATTAGAGCAGATGTCTGATTATGCAAAGTTTACGAAGGATATTCTTAAAGGAAAAAAAAGTTCAAAGACCACGAGACTGTTGCACTTAGCGGTGAGTGTAGTGCAATTATTCAAAAGAAGCTTCCTGAAAAACTTAAAGGCCCTAGTAGTTTCACTATCTCGTATGCTATATGTGAGATATTTTTTGGAAGAACTTTATGTGATATGAGAGCCATTATTAATCTTATGCCTTTATCAACTTTCAAAAGATTGGGAATAGGAGAAATTTCACCTACGTCTGTGACTCTTCAATTGGCTGATCATTCTATCACTTATCCTAAAGGAGCTGTGGAAGATGTATTAGTGAAGGTGGATAAATTTATCTTTCCTATGGACTTTATTGTATTAGATATGGAGGAAGATAAAGAAATTCCAATTATTTTGGGAAGACCATTACTTGCTATTGCGAGAGCTATGATTGATTTTCAAAAAGAAGAATTAACTATGAGAGTTAATGATCAAGAGGTAACTTTCAATATTCTGAAATCTATGAAATACCCTTCAAGTGAAAAAGGATGATGAGTGTTTTTGAATGAAAATCTACGATTATTTCAGAGAAGATCATTTTAAAGAAGTATTTGAAGAAAATTTGGAATGTGAGGATGAAAATGAAAGTGAAAGTGAAGATGATTTGGTTGATATGAAGAATGAAAAGTTAGAATTTATTCAGGAAAGATTTGAAAGATTGGATACTATGAAAATGGAGATAAATGTTTAATTCCATCTATCATTAAACCCCCTGAACTTGAGCTGAAAATTCTCCCTAATCATTTGAAGTTTATGTTTTTAGGAAAATAATCTAACTTACTAGTCATTATATCTTCAAATTTAAATGAATATGAAGAACAAAAATTACTGGACACCTTAAAAAGATACAAAAAGGCTTTTTATTGGTCCATAGCAGATATTAAAGGAATCAGTCCATCGATATATATGCATAGAATTCTGTTGAATGAACAACATAAATCTAGAGTTGATCCGTAAAGGAGATTGAACCCAATAATGAAAGAAGTGGTTAAAAAGAGATTTTAAAGTTTTTAGATGTTGGAATTATATATCCTATTTGTGATAGTGTTTGGGTAAGCCCAATTAATTGTGTTCCTAAAAAAGAAGGAGTGACTGTTGACGTAAATGAAAGAAATGAAATTATACCTACAAGACAAGTCCTTACTTGGCGAATATGTGTTGATTATAGAAAATTATACGCCGCCACCAGAAAAGATCACTTCGATTTACCTTATTTAGACCAAATGGTAGACATACTTGCTGGACACAAGTATTATTGCTTTTTGGATGGATATACTGGTTATCTCCAAATACCTATTGCTCCTGAGGATCAAGAGAAGACTACATTTACTAGCCCTTATGGAACTTTTGCTTTTAGAAGAATGCCCTTTGGATTATGTAATGCTCCATAAACATTTCAAAGATGTATGATGTCCATATTTAGTAAATTAATAGATGATGGAATAGAAGTGTTTATGGATGATTTCTCAGTATTTGGAGATTCATTTGATGCATGCTTATGCAACTTAGAAAAAGGTTTAGAGGTATGTGTAAATATTTAGTTCTAAACTGGGAAAATGTCAAATTATGGTTGCAAGAGGAATTGTGCTCGGGCATAAAATATTTGAATATGGCATGGAAGAAGATCCTGCAAAGATTTAAATTATAGAAAAATTACTACCTCGAATAACTGTGAGAGGGGTAAGAAGCTTTTTTGGACATGTAGGATTCTACGGGCATTATATTAAAGACTTTTCAAAAATGACTAAGCCTTTATGACAACTGATCACTAGAAAATATATTAAGAATTTCATACCAATTTTATATGAAATTGCACTTTAAAGAAAGATATTTTCTTTGATTTATTGCAGGAATGAAGATTTATAAGTACTGAAAGTAAAAAGCACAAAAGAAGAAAATTTGGAGCAAAAAGGACTCAATTAGATGAAAATTGAACTATCCCGCCGACGACGAGTTTTTCCCAAAATATTTTTAATATATTATAAGGAGCCCGCTGACGGCGAGATCGAGCCCGCCGACAGTGAGATCGACACGGATAGCCCATCTTCTAGAAGCCCGCCGACGGCGAGATCAAGCTGTCGACGGCGAGACAGTTGAAAAGAACCAAAATATATTGAACCTGGACGCTTTTTGAAGAGGTGCTTAAGCAACCTTTGGAGATTTGATCCCTTCTATAAATAGAGAAGAATTTTAGTCATTTGTGTGTGAGTTTTGTGTCATTTGTGTGGAAGTTAAGTGTAATTTATGAGTCTTTGAGTGAGTAGATAAAGTGTTTAGTGTTTTGGTGTGCTATAATGGAAGGAAGAGTCAAAGGAACTTCAAGGAGTCTGCTTGGGGAGAAGAATTGAGATAAGTATTTTTGTTATTTGTTTGTTAACTTTTAATGAAATCCATGCTTTGTGTTATTTTTTCCATGCATTCTGAGTAGTTTCCTTAGTCTTTCTCCTTGTTATCGAGATTACGTGAAATGATATATTAAAGTAATTGTGCCTAAAAATATGAAAATAGAAATTGTGCTAATCTTTAACTTAAATCTTAATTTACTTTCAATCTGGCCAATTGATTTGTTAACATATGTTGAAATATCAACTATAGTAAAGATTACATCCAAGATTCAGGGAAGTCAAAAGCCTTGGATGGAGGGTGCAAATAAATAGGGAAATATTAACTATCGGGCGTAGAATTAGACATTTTAGTGTGACAGACTAAAATATTCAATTGGGTCTTATTGTTTGAGAGCTGAAGTGTAGATGTTAGCCCTCAAGTGAGGGAAACATGGGAGCTCTGAAGTGGCAGTCGATATCCTCCCAGCCTAGCCGCAGATTCAGTAATCAAACATAAGACTAGTCAATGTTCTTTGCACCAGGACCAAAGGGTAAAGAATAGGAATGCTCCTATTTGGCACAATACAATTAAAACTTATTTAATTCTTCATTCACTTAATTCTCTAAAACAAGGAGAAAGATACTTTTCTGAAATCTTATATTCAACCTTAAGCATTAGTTTATTTTATTCTAAGTATTCTTAATTTCCGTATACTAGATTAGTAAGTAAGTTTACTTTAATTTATCTTTGAAATTTTCTAACTTCCCTGTGGGATTGATATCTATGACTCCATTAGAGCCCTATATTACTTGATAACGATACGTATACGTACGTAGTATCCACAATATAAACCATAAAATCTATAACAGAATCATCAGTATATATTCAGTGCGGATCAAGTTTCTGGTGCCGTTGCTAACTTTTTATATCACTATTGTAAGTATAAATATCGAAAAGTGGATCAAGTTTTTGGCGCCGTTGCCGGGGAAGTGAAGTAAAGTAATTATTAAGGTAATTAATAGAATTATTAAAATAATTACTAGAGTAACAGACTATTTTAAATATTACTTAAAAATTGTATGCGTAAATTTGGAAATGAAAATTTAATACCTTACAATTCAGAATTAGAGCGCACAATTAAAAGAATTAGAAAACAAAAAAGAAAAATTATAAATTTAACACAAATGGTAAATAATCCAGAAATTGAAAATATAAACCAACAAAGACCATTAAGAGATAATGCCAACCCTACATTAGATGAAATTCACCTAACTATTCAAAACCCTGATGTAGCTGCTAATTCATTTGAACTTAAACCTGTAATTATCTAAATGGTACAAAATAATCAATATAGTGGTTCACCTAATGAAGATCCTAATCTACATCTTGCTAGTTTTTTGGAACTATGTGCTACTTTTAAATATGAAGGAGTATCTAATGATGCTTATTAGACTTAGGCTTTTTCCTTTTTCTTTAAGGGATAAGGCTAAGATGTGGTTAAATTCATTAGCACTCGAATCTATTAAAACTTGGGGAGAATTATCACAAAAATTTCTATCCAAATATTTTCCTCCTTCGAAAATTGCAAAACTTAGAAATGATATAACATCTTTTAGTCAGTTTGATGGAGAATCCATATATGAAGCGTGGGAGAGATTTAAAGAATTTCTTAGGAAATGCCCACATCATGCGTTACCAGATTGGTTAATTATACAAACTTTTTATAATGGATTAGTAGGATCTCTTAGATCAATCATTGATGCTGCTGCTAGAGGTTCATTAATGTTAAAACCATTTGATGAAGCCAATGCGTTAATCGAAGAAATGTTGCATGAAAACTTTCCAGGTACGCTTTTATTTTATTGTAAAAATAAAAGAGATCCTAGGTATTACCTAAAACACTTTCCCTTAGCTTTTCCTAGGTATTTCTTGTAAAAATATGTTTAAATGCTCTAACATGTGTTTTAAGTGTAGCTTGGGATGACGGGAAGACTCTCCAGGTACGCTTTTATTTTATTGCAATTTACTTTATTGCAATTTACTTACATGCATTGCGCTTTACTTTTCTTGCATGTTAAACGAGACTGTTGCATGAAAACTAAAACCTTTAGGATAGTCCCTGAACTGAAATCAAAATTAAATTAAAAGTCACAACAAGATAAAATTCAACGCCACAACATTCCAAAATATGAAACAACTCAAAATTTAATCACAAACAGAACAACAAAACTACAATTGCAACCAAATTAAAACGTCTCGTTGAATGATCGAGAATACCTCGGATGATGTAACCCACGTGTTGCTAACGGGATTTCCCATGGTCTAAATGAAAGTGTGGAACTCATTCAGTTGAGTTTAGCAAATTCATCTGGACTAAGTGAATTCGATGAAAATAACGGTGCCGGGATGACGGAACTGTGGGATCTTAATCGGTTCTGTTTAAACAACTTTAAGAATTGTTTTAATTAAAATATTAAAAAAAACACTTCGATTTTAAGATTTTCTCTAAACCAAAACACTTCTCTCATCTCCTGATTTATGACTTCTAAAACTAAACCTCTGCAACAACAAGGAGCTTGAAGCATGGTGGGCAGCACGACCATCGTCGTCAGCAAAACTTGAATCTACTTCAGCAAAACCTTTCCTAGTTTTAAACAACAAAGCCATAGGACTTCGAGGTAGTTTGCCTAGTGCAACATAAATCCTCAACTCTTCGTTAGGCATTTGCATGATCATGTCATGTAAATTAAGCCCTAACCGGTCTTAGGACTCCGAGGTAGTCGTTTGATACGACATAAACCCTCACATCTTCTAGGCTATTTGTGTGATTATGTCATATAAACATAAGTCCTAATTAATTAAAATTGGCAGGATTGCAACATTAAATAATTTTTTTAAACTCCCAAATTGAAGCCAAACAATAGGATAGTTTGGGAGGTTGCCAAGATTCTTCTTGGATCCTCAGCTTCTCCTACTTCTCTTCCTTTGGATTCTTGAAATAAATTGTTCCAAATTCGAGCTAATCCCTATTGAAATTTCCAAAACTCAATCCTTTGAAAACCTTAAACTTTGAAATTCTTGAGAGCAAAACTACTGATCATTATTGAGAGTTTTCTTAAATGATTCCCGTCATTTAAGATGTAATTAACTATAGGGGCTTGCCCTTATAGGGAACTTTAAGAACCCAGGTAATATAAACCCTACTTAATTCCTTTATATTAAGTAGGGGAACTTGTCGGTTTATAAAATTGGTTGGCAGACCAAACAGATGTCATAAATCTTCTAGTTTTTAATCGAGCCCCAACATCAAGTAGTGTCTCTACTCTTCGGGATAGATACACAGCTTGTGATGTGGCGCTCATTTATATAAACTATTTGGGATGTGAGATCAGTTTGATTTCATATCTTAAAATTTTTAAATTTAAAATTACTTTCAAAATCAAATGCTACATTCTAAATTATATATATATATTTAAATTAAATTTAAAATCCAAAATTCGCCTACAATTTCTGTAGGCGACCCCTTTTCAAAATACAACACACAAACCTAAAAATATGCCGACACTTGCACCTAAATCACATAAAACTTTCCTATAAAATCTGTCTTCGATTGCACATGAAATTGTGAAGCTACCAGGATCATTTAGTTTTTCAGGAAGCTTATTTTGAATTATTACACTGCATTCTTCACTAAGTGCAATAGTTTCATTATCTTCAAACTTCCTTTTTCTATTGAGAATATCCTTCATAAAGATCACACAGCTTGGCATTTATTCTAAGGCTTCAGCAAATTGAATATTATTTGTAGGTTTCTTAAAAATTTCCAGAAATTTTGAAAATTGCTTATCAAACTTTATAGTCAAAGTCTTTAAGAAAATTGTGGCGATGGCTTTTCTACATCAATCTTAGGTGGAGAAATAGGTCTTTCTAAACCTTTCTTAGCATCCACTTTTGGTTCTTCAATCTCTTCTTTCTCTACTTCAATCTCTTTTTGAACTCTACCTTCCAACGCTCTTCCACTTCTCAGTTGAACAACTTTCACTTACTCTTTATTTTTGTCTCTTGGATTTATCTCTGTAACACTAGGAAGTTCCCTTGGGATCTATTAATTAATGAAGGGTTCCCATAAGATTTCCTGGCCTTAGGTTAGCCCTAGGTGATGTGGCTTTGGTCAGCCTAGCTAACACACACTTAAACCCTCCACTTTCACTCACAACCCAAAACTCTTAACCAATCATGCTTAACCTAGTTCCCCACTAATTTAGAAACTCATGTGGGTGGTCTCCCAAACCCCCATTACTTAAGGTTAGGGTTTGGTTAGGAACAACACATGGAGGATCCAAAATTGGATCTCCATGGTCGTATGGCTCAATAGGGTTAATTTTATGATTAACATCCTCAATTGATTCCAATTTTGCCAAATTCTCAATTTTTGACTATTTACCCATAAACTTTTCAAAATTACCAATATTCCCCTAAACCATAATTTTGCCAAAATTACCCAAATTACCAAATTTATTTCAAAAATTATTTAAACCATTCCAAACCTCTCAAATTGCCCAAAATACTCCAAAATTTTCAAAATACACTAAATTTACTAAAATTACCAAAATACCCCTCATGCCCAAAAAATTCTGAAAATCTCCAAATTCACTCCAAATGTCCCCAAAATCAATTTAAACCACACCACACCTTCAATTTCACCCAAATCCACCAAAATTAGCCAAAATTTTCCAAAATCCCCAAATTGCCCCAAATTCCCTAAATCACCCCGAATTTCACGAAATTGATTTTAACCTCTCCCTATTTCAAATCCAATTCAATTTTCATCATGTCTAAATGCATATCAAAGTTTGAATCATCAAAATTATATCATCTATTGCACAACAATCTTGATTCTTCTTTTGACTATATCTCATTGAAGGGAAACTGACAAAGAAGGCTACTTAGAATTCATGAGGAAGATACAACAAACATGGGTTTTATATAAAAAAATAAGTTTACTCCCCACGCAAATCCCTTGAAGTTCCTTTGATTCTCTTTCTCTCTTTATAATACCACTCAATTCTCTCGTAGAACTGTAATGATGAAGAAATGTCTCACTTTATCTCTCCTCTTACAACTCTTAGGGAAAATCTTCTCTAAACTCCCACACTCTTCCCACACAACAGAGAAAAAATACTCCCTAAACAATCCATACTCATGACACACCACTACTGACAAAAGACACATAACTTTAATGACATATAAAACACTCTTTTGTAATGCTATGATGAATTTCCCAAGAGTTTCCCTTGGCGTCCCTTCAAAATTTATCCAAATTCAATCAATTAGGAAGGATAACTGTCTATGGTGCCATTGGTGCCAAAATCTGGAATTTGTTGTAATTTTTGGAATTTGGTGTCGTTGGTGCCAGTACAATTTCCTGCTCTTTGGAAACTGGCATCATTAGTGCAAGTGTAATTTCAAAAATGGCATCAATTGATACTAAATCTCTTCCTTTTTTTGTCCTTTTTGCTCCAAGTGTCTAGATTTAATGTACCTACAACCAAACATAAAAATACCTTTCTTTAAAGTTCAATATCACTAAATTTAAGCATAAAATATATATGTAAAATTAAACATTCTTTTGGTGCATCATATTCCCCCTCTTATTGATCACTATGACTTCGTTGGGCCTTTCTCTATAGTTTCGTCCATAAGCAAGCGTAACATTCTTTTTAAGAAAGAAATAGAGATAATTGGCTAAGGAGAGTTTCGAGGGTCAGTTGAGATCCCACTGTCGGTTGGATCAGTACTAATTTTGAAAGGAAACAGGGCGGATTTGGCTAAGAACTGCATCCCTGGAGTTCCGCGCAGGAGAGTGTCAGTTACATTACAAAGAATGGATGACATCAAAGTGACGTATGGGTATCAGCTCGATCCAGGTTTGGAGGGACATCGACAACTGGAGCCGTGAGATAGCTATACCTCTATGTATATGTAAGGGAACTTCGGTTCTAGTGCATAGCTTAAAAGGTTAGCTTGATCATGAGATGACCTCGGGAAGGCATGCAGATTTTGTTGATTTTGTGACGTACCAGAGCAGACAGTATATGACATAGCAGATTACAGTTCTACTTGGATGCACTCCTGATATTATTTTCTGTGACTTCAGTTTATGATCGGTTGTACTACATATTTCTAGTAGAATCAAAAAAGTTTTTTTGGGTTTCTGCATGTATTATGAACTTTCATGATTGTGCAGTTGATAAAATCCACAGGACCTTACATTCTTCTTAAGTTATAACGAATAAAAAATGATGCAAACAAAATTCAGAAATGAGCAAAAGTAAAACTCAAAATGGAAAAACATCAAACCCAAAAAAATAACATAATAAAAAGGAAAATAATAATGATAATAAATGAATTTGCTCGAATCTCCATCATCTTCACGGTGCTCTTCGATCCTCACAGATCTTCAAACTCATTCGATACATTTGCCACACTTCCATTCTCACAATATTCACAAATTCCTCACAAAACTCTCGCAGTGCTTGCATGTTTACATGGTCTCAACACTCATCAACCTCAGCACTATGCAATCTTGGGTAGTGATGTGGCAGACTTTAATATTGCAAGAACTTATGAACTAAAATTTATAAATATTTTTAATGATTTTGTAAAGTTCAAACATTCTACAAAAGTATACGTCTCGTATCAAGTAATACAAGGCTCTAATGGAGTCCTGGTTATCGATCCCACAGGGAAAACATGAGTCTTACAGTAGATAATGAAATACTGAATTCCAATACTCAAATTGCAATTAAAGTTTAATGTTTACTTCTACTACTAAGATGCAGAAAACAGTAATAATTAAGCAAACTAAAATTAGTTATAATATCTTTAAAACATAATTAACTAACAGACACACACTAAGCTATATATTTGAAAGGTTTTGATATATAAGAAAAGTATCTTTTCTCCTGCAACAATAATATGATGTGTGGATGATATGGAATGATTTTCTATGGTATTGTGCCAAATAGGAGCATAGATGTTTCTTTACCCTTACAAGAGTACCCCCTCTTCCAAGCATGAAAAGAACATTGACATATCCTAGGTTTAGTCACTAAATCTAAGGTTAGGCTGGGAGGATATCGGCTGTCACTACGGAGCTCCCACTCACCCTTCACTTGAAGGCTAACTTTCGAGCTTAGTTACTAATCTTAGGAAAAAATTAGGGATCTCAGCCTGTCACCCTGAAACCTCTAATTTGAAGTCCATCAAAACACATTTCCCTATTTATCTGTACTCATTTCACATGAACTATGCAATTCATGCATTAAATTTGAATGGATTCTTCATTATTGTTGCAGGACACTAAATCCTTTCAGAGTTAATGTTCAACAACATATTTTCATAATTCAATTGGCCAGATCGAATAGTAAATTAAGTTCAAAATAAAAAACCATCACAATTTCTTCAATACGTTAAAAGCACTTCAAATACACATCTACAAATCATCACATCTCTATGCAAGAAAAATGACAAAGGAGACTACTCAGAATTCATGAAGAAGACACAATAAAACATGGATTTTATATATAAAAGAAAAGTGATACAAACCACAAAAGAAAATACAACTTATCTCTTTTTATTCCCCAATGCAATTCCCTTGAAGTTCCTTTGAATCCTTTTCTTTCTTCTTTGTAACACTCTATTCCCTCTTTAGAATGGAAAGGAAGAAGCAATCTCTCACTTTACTCCTTCTCTTTCACTCCTAAGAGAAGAATTCCTCTCAAATTGTCACTTCTACACTCTTCTCTTCTAAGCCCTAACACTCAATACACACTCTCCCTCACTAAAACTACACTAGAAACACACTAGACCCCTCTTAATTTCATCCAAAAATGGTTACTTATAAGTTGAAACGAAATCCCAAGAGTTTCCATAGGCATCCCTTCAAAAAGGTCGTCAAAAATTTTCAAATTTGAAATCCACTAACATTGGGTGCCGGCGGCACCTGATAGGGCGCCGACATTGCTCTATCGTCTGAATATTTGTTGAGCTCTTGGGAAAATGGCACCGGCGGTGCCAGAAGCTGTTTCCCTCTATTTTGCTCCTTTTCGCTCTGAATTCATTCCTTTTTGCTTCTTTCTCTCCAATCACCTAAAATCATCATACCTGCAACAAATCATGAAAAATACATTTCCTTTAAGTCCAATATCACCAAAAATAGGTAAAATTATATAGCAAAAAGAGTATATATTTTTGGTGCATCAAAATCCCCCAATCTTAACTAGTACTTGTCCTCAAGTAATCATTTTACTACATAAAAGTATAACTCTAGGCAATGCACTTTTCACCTGTAAGACACTAAAATTTTTCATTCAAAAGAATATATTGGTTAGACTTTTAGAAAGAAATTTTGTTACTCAGGTGAACAATATAGGTATAAGAATATTCAGCAATGAAGTCTAAGGGTTCTAGTCTTCTACTTATTTCAAGATAAACCATAATTTGTCACATTAAGAGTGCCTTGAAAGATTATGTGAAAAAGAGTTCATGAAAACTTTATCAGAATGTAGGCCAATACTTTAAATACAAATTCAGAAATGAAATCAAGTTCTCCCTTTAGGGTGACTCAAGTGAAGCAAATTTTTTATTAGGCATCTCCTCAAGCTTCTCCTCATAATTACTTTTTTTTCTTCTTTTTTTTCTTTCTTTTTCTTTTTCTTTTTATTTTGAGATTGTTTTTCAATCCTTCTTTTCTTTTCTTTCCTCTTTTCTTTTAAATGAGGATTACTATATCTGGATAGCCTTTAATGATTTTGAACTTCACTCTCCTCTTTCTAAATTTTAAAATTGAGATACCTCCTTACTTTATAATTAAGTACCAGCTTTATTATTCATTATAAAGTCACAATCTCTTTTTAACACATAATAATTTGAGTCTCTTAACATTTTAAAAATACAGTTTTCTTTACTTTAAATAGGTAACTATAATTAAATCCTTTCATACCAAATATCATACTTCTATAAAATTAACCTTTATTACTAAAAACTTTCATCTAATCATTCCATAATATTCAGCTAAAATAAAAAGTTTTAGTTACCTACAGTAAAGTTCAACTACTAGAGTTATGCTAATAATTTTTGAAAATATAATATTTGAGAACAAATAAGAGTTAATATTTTTCTACCCTCCCCCAAACTTAAATTTTTCAACAAATTTGAAACAGTAGAGAGTAAAAGAAACTAACCTTTTTTTGCTAAGATTTTGAAATCTTCAACAGCTGTCTGGTATTAGTCAAAATTTACAACTAGCAGGCATGAAACAGTTAGTAACAGTGATATATAAATTTTTTAAACATTTGCAAGGTGAAGAGAAATTAACAATAAACATCTAAACATCCAACAAAACATCACAATACTAAACAAACTATCACATCACTACACAGTTCATTTAACAATTTCAATTTTTTTTTCTTTTTTTACAACATAACAGTACACCAACAGGTTTACACATCACATGAAAAGCAAACAAATGCTACATCACAACAATACAGCACATAAAAATAAAAACAGAAATAGAAACAAACAATCTACCAATCTTCATCACCAGATTCATCAGCAGGGTTAGCATGATCAGGTCTATACGGTGTATAGCTGGGGTAGGTAGGAAATATTACATCTGTCTCCCCCCTCATGAATCTGACCTGAGCATCATGATAGGTAATATCGAACTAAACTCTTCTTCTCATATAATCTTCATTCACATCACTTCTGGCCTCAAACACATCCATCCTACCATGGAGTCTATCCACACTAGAACTCTGTAATCTCAGCTGCTGCATAATATCAGGTAATGTAGGGGGCTCAGATGTAGATGGAATGTAATAACTCGTAGTAGGAATATCAGTACTCCTACTCTCATCTCGGGCTCCCACATGAGACTCATATGTATGAATAATAGTTTTTGTTATCGGTCTCAGCAGTATAGCTATCTCTTCAGAACTGCTAAACTCTACTCCAGACTGAACACACAGGGTATGAACTAAGGCAGGATGTCATAATCCACCAGTGGTCGCACTTCTAGCTATAGTCTAAATGTTCTTGAAGACAATAGCTCCAATATCAATATTCTTCATCTTCTGAGTACAATATTTCAGAATTGCCTATCCCTTATAACTTCACTATGATGATAAGAAGGTAACAGTCTTGTAGAGATGAAATAGTGCCAAAATTTTGATGCAACATTTAACTTGGAAGCAGGGAAGTTAATCATCTATTTTTTACTTACTTTCCATTCCCCTCTTCCATTCGTCAGAAAAGCAATCACTTATTTCATATTTGCCTCTTGAGTATCAAAGTTTTCCTATTAAAAAACAAATGGTTCCCGAGTTTGATAGAATGCATTAATACACTGAGGAGTAAATTCAACTATTTTCCTCTAACTAACACATACTCAGTTTCAGTCCAGGGCACATTTAAATAGAACTCTCTAATAACACCCATAACAACATTTGCAGTAAAATAACAAAATCTCTCCCAGTTTCACTCTGCAATTAACTGTTCTACAGATTCACCAGGGTTATCAAAAGCTCGATCCTGAATACACTTCTTATTGTAAAGGTAAGAGTTAAAGTGAAATTGTGCTTTAACATTAACAAATTTTTCTTCATCAAAATCCAATTTTTTCTTCCATTTACTCATCCTTGAAGCCATTTAAATTCCTAAAATTTGCAAGAAAATTCCAATAAATTCCTAATCCACAATGTAACAAACTCCAAATACTATTCTAAACAAGTAAAAGAAAATTTCATCATAGGAAATCTCAAAATTTCTTCAAAAATCCAAAAATTCTAATCTAAACAATGTGAGAGATTTCCATGGTGAAAATTAAAAAATTTTAACTTAAAGTGAAGCTCTTACCAAGAGAAGTGTTGATCCGATCTTGAAAAGCTTTGAAATAACTTCAAATCTTAGATATAACAAGACCTAGGTCATTAAAATCGCAAAAATGGAGGAGGAAGATGAAAGCAATGGAAAAAACCGCGGGTCCCAGGGTCAAAATTGCGAAATAAAGAGTTTTTAGCATTTTTCTGTACTTGGGCGCTGGTGGCACTCGACAGGGCATCAGCGGCGCTCGATAGGGTGTCGGCGGCTATCGAGCGCCGCTCTATTTATTAAAAATGCCAAAACTCTCTAGATTTGAGCACCGAAGTCAGCAGTCCAAAAATTTTTATGGGTCTGAAATTTTTTTCATAATTTCAATTGTTTCAACCTCCACAATGACATTTAACACTTTATTAAGCATCTACTTCATTACACTAGCAATAACTAAGACAATTCTTACACAAACAATACAAAACATACTTTTATATATAAAATCCATGTTACATCATAAGCACTAAATATGTTCATTAAATTAAACCAACAAATCTTTAGATTTTTAGTATTGCAAGTATGCTACGATAAGCAAACACTAAAATCTAAGCACACACAATGAAATTAAGCATAGCAAATCCAAATTCAAATTACAAAGCAAATCTAAGTAAAAACTAAACACACCAAACAAAATTAAGCAAAGTAAACTAAACACATATCAAACATAAGTTGAACCAGTAATCACTCCACATCGGTTTCAGAACTATCTTCCTCTCTAATATTTGCAATAGATTGCTGATGCACGAACAATTGTAGAATAGACGGGACGGAAAATCATTAGTTGAATCCTCTGCAATCACCGCATTTTTATTCATCAGATTAGTCAGGCCCATCTCAATTCGACCAGTGTGATCAAAATGTTCCTTCATCCTCCAATCTATATGATTAAATAAATCAAAAATATTATAGATTGCAATCATAACATTCTGTACCTCTTTCTTCAACTGTTTGATCCTCTTTAGTATCATTCTGGAACTTTAAGGAAAATAAGGCTGAATCGGTTGTGAAGTTTCAGTTGGTTGAACAATAGGTAGATTAATTTCGTCTTCATATCCTACTGTTTGATTGTCATAAAGATTAGTTGGTTCAATAGGCCTTCAGGGAAGAAGAACCTTTTCCCAACTCTCATATGCAACTTGTGATTGACTACACAATAGAAATATGGTGGATGGGTGTCCAAGCCTATATTTAGATCCATGAATAATTAATCCCAAAACTGATTTCACATTTATATTACCAATATTAATCGGGCTTCCAGTTTGAATACAGAAATTAAAAATGGCACTTTCCTTGGTTACCTTGCTAATCTTCAAAGTTGGAAATTACTTTGTTGAAACAAAGTAATGCCACTGCTTTGACACTGGATTTAAAGATACAGAAGGGAAACTAATATATCCATTTTCTCTAACTTCTTAATATTCATTCTCATCTGTCAAATAACGATACACATCATTCATATTATCACTTATGGCATTGAAATTAGAATGGTGGCAAATAGGTACATTCTCAATCATAAAGAGATCATTAATTCTTGTAGGAGTGAATTGCAGAAACCTACCGCACATAAAGACAAATCTTTGGTTGATCCCATGAAGATTTACATATAATTCATTCACAACCAGAACGGCTACAGCAGTGGTAGTGTAACAAAGTACTTCCCAACGTCTTTCCTTAATTATCTCTTCAATTTTTGTAGTAGGATTATCCATAACTCAATTTATAAAGCCTCTTTCCTTGATAATCCTCCTCTTTATCATCACTTTGTTGAACAATCGTTGCGCCTCTAAACTTATAATCTTCCTTCGGTTAAAAATGCGAGATCGAGGGCTTTCAATGGAGTAGGAATCCATGGGACGCAAATTGGGAATGGTAGTTTTCATTTTTCTGGAGTTTGGAAGTGTAAAATGGAGTTTAGGGAGTTATAAGGATGAAGATCCCGCTCAAAATCGCCAAAACTCGCATTTTGAAACTCCAAAAACCGTCAATAGGTTTTTGGTGCCAGCGGCACTCGATAGGGCGCCGACGCTGCTCAAACCCGAAATTCAGCAATCCTCTATGTAATTGGGCGCCGGTAGCGCCAGTGGTAAAAAATCTCACCGAACTTTGTTTGGCCCAAAATATTCCAACATCTCAATTCGATCCAATATTTATCAATTTTAAAAGTATTTAGGAGCGATTAGGATTCAAAAATAACTATCTAAAAAGTACAACTACAACAAATAAGCAAACACACAAAGATACATATGGGTTGCCTCCCATAAAGCTCTTGGTTTAACGTTGTCAGCCCAATAAACCATTCAGTTAATCGAGATGACTTAGCATTAAAACCTTATTGAAGTCAGGTTGAAACTCGTCAAAGTAAGGCTTTAATCAATGCCCATTAACTTTGAAAATCTTTCTAGTATCAGGATCCTTAATATCAACAGCTCCAAAAGAATGAACTTTTACAATTGTAAAAGGTCCTAACCATCTAGACTTGAGCTTTCCAGGAAATAACTTCAATCTTGTGTTGTATAGCAAAACTTTTTGTCCATATTCCAATTTCTTTTTCAATATCTTCCGATCATACCACAATTTCATTCTCTCTTTATAGATACTGTCATTGTGATAAGATGCATTTCTATTCTCTTCCAATTCATTCAATTGCATAAATCTCTTCTTACCAGCATTTTTCAAATTAAAATTCAACTCTTTTATCACCCAATATGCTTTATGCTCCAATTCAACTGGTAAATGGCAAGTCTTACCAAAAGTCTATAAGGAGACATTCCAATAGAGGTTTTAAAAGCAGTCCTATAAGCCCATAATGTAGTATCTAATCAAGCAGACCAATCTAATTTATGATTATCCACAGTTTTCTCAAAAATTCTATTAATTTCATGATTAGAAACTTCTGCTAAACCACTAGTCTGGGGATGATAAGCAGTAGAGATTCTATGAATAATATTATATTTCTTAATCAATCTCTTAATTTTATTATTCTTGAAATGGGTTCCACCATCAGTTATAATTACTCTCGGCATTCCAATTTTGTAAATATATTTTTCTTTAAAAATTTTGAAACACTCCGAGCATCACATCTAGGTAAAGTAACTTCAATCCATTTTGAGACATAATCAGTTACAACCAGTATATATAAATTCCCAAATGAAGGAGTAAATGGTTCCATTAAATCTAATCCCCATACATCAAAAATTTTAAATTCCAAATTATAATTTAGAGGCATTTCATGTCTTCTAGGGATATTAACTACTCTCTGACATCGATCACATGATTTAATATATTTGTAAACATCCTTAAAAAGAGTAGGCCAATAAAATCCAGATTGTAAAATCTTAAAAGCAGTTTTATCAACACCAAAATGACCTCCAAATTCAGAATCATGACATCGTTGAATAATCAAATTCGTTTCTTCTTGTGGCACACATCTCCTAATAATCAGATCCTTACACTGTTTATATAGATAGGGCTCATCCTAAAAATATAATCTTGCATCACATTTAAACTTCTTTTGTTGTTGCCTTGTTAAATAAGGTGGTACAATATCACTCACAATATAAATCACAATATCAGCATATCAAGGTAAATTTTTTCCCATGATAGTATAAAGTCGTTCATCAGGGATAGTTTCTGTAAGTTCCTTCTCAAATTCAGATAATTTATCATACTCTAGTCTTGACAAATGATCAACTATTTGTTTTTCAGATCCCTTCCTATCAATTATCATAAAATCTAATTCTTGCAGAAGAAGTATCCATCTAATCATTCTAGGATTCGCAACCTTCTTTTGTATTAAATATTTGATAGCTGAATGGTTTGTATGCACAATACTTTTAGCTCAAATTAAATAAGGTCTAAACTTTTCAAAAGCAAATACTATAGCTAATAACTCTATTTCAGTAGTGTTATAATTAATTTGAGCTTCATTAAGAGTTTTACTAGCATAGTAAATGACTTTGAAAACTTTATCATGCCTTTACCCCAATGCTACTCCGATCGCATAATCACTATCATCACACATGAGTTTAAATGATTTCTCCCAATCTGATGAAACAATTATAGGTGCTGTGATTAATTTCCCTTTCAATAATTCAAAAGCACTCAAACATTCATCATTAAAATCAAACTTTCTATCATTTTCTAGAAGTTGGCACAAAGGTTTAGTAATTTTAGAAAATCTTTAATATATCTTCTGTAAAGTCTAGCATGTCCTAAGAAAATCCTCACCTCTCTCACGGTAGTGGGTGGTGACAATCTCTGAATCTCTCTAATTTTAGCAGGGTCGACCTCCATACCATATTCAGAAATTTTATGCCCTAGCACAATTCTTTCTGCAATAAATTGACATTTCTCCCAATTCAGAACTAAATTTGTTTTCTCATAAAGCTTTAAAACTTTTGTTAAGTTTTCAAAGCAGATTTCAAATGAAGTTCCGAATACAGAGAAATCATCCATGAAAACTTCTATTCCATTATCTATCATACTATTGAAGATAGACATCATATATCTCTGAAATGTTGCAGGTGAATTACACAGTCCAAAAGGCATTCTTTGAAAAGCAAAGGTTTCATAAGGGCTAGTAAATGTTGTCTTTTCTTGATCCTCAGGAGCAATAAGTATTTGATGGTAACCAGTATATACATCTAGAAAGTAGTAGTACTTGTGTCCAACAAGCCTATCTAGCATTTGATCGAGAAAAAGAAAAGGAAAGTGATCTTTTCGGGTGGCATTTAATTTCCTATAGTCAATACAAATTCGCCATCCAATAATTTGTCTTGTTGGTATAAATTCCTTACATTCATTCACTTCAACAGTCACTCCTTCCTTTTTCGGTACACAATGTATTGGACTCACCCAAGCACTATCCAAAATAGGATAAATAATTCCAGCATCCAGCCATTTTAAAATCTCTTTATTAACTACTTCTTTAATTATTAGATTCAATCTCCTCTGCGGATCAACTCTCGGTTCATGTTCATCATCTAATAAAATTTTGTTCATACAAATCAAAGGACTGATTCCTTTAATATCTGCTAAAGTCCATCCAAAAGCTTTCTTGTATCTTTTTAAAATTTCCAACAACTTATGTTCTTGATAATCGTTTAACTCCGAAGATACAATAACTGGTAGGGTAGATGATTCTCCTAAAAACATATACTTCAAATGATTAGGGAGAATTTTCATCTCAAGTTCAAGAGGTTTTATTATAGATGGAATTAAGCTTTTATTTCCAACTTCCATAGTGTATAATACCTCAAATCTCTCCTGAACATACTCCAAATCTTCATTCTTCTTACTATATGAATTTTCTTCATTTTCAATTTCTTCTTCAAACATATTTTCATACTCTACTTCTTTTTCAAAAATATTTTCAAAATGATCGTTTCTCAAATATTCACAGACCTCCATCCTAAAACATTCATTATCTTTTTTCATTGAGGGATACTTCATAGATTTCAAAATATTAAAGGTCACCTCTTGATCATTAACTCTCATAGTTAATTCACCTTTTTGAACATCAATCACTGCTCTTCCAGTAGCAAGGTATTGTCTTGCCAAAATGATTGAAATTATCTTTATCTTCCTCCATATCAAGTACAATAAAATCCACAGGAAAGATAAATTTATCCACTTTCACTAACACATCTTCCACCACTCCTTTAGGGTAAGTAATGTAACGATCGGCAAACTGAAGAGTGATAGAGGTAATCTGGGGTAGTGATGCGGCGAACTTTAATATTACAAGAACTTATGAACTAAAATTTCTATATATTTTTAATGATTTTGTAAAGTCCAAACATTCAACGCAAGTATATGTATCGTATCAAGTAAAACAGAGCTCTAATGGAGTCCTAGTTATCGATCCCACAGGGAAGGCATGAGACTTGCAGTAGATAATGAAATACTGAATTTCAATACTCAAATTGCAACTAAATTTTAATGTTTACTTCTACTACCAAGATGCAGAAAACATAAAAAATTAAGCAAACTAAAATTACTTCTAATATTTTTAAAACAGAATTAACTAACAGACACACACTAAGCTATATATTTGAAAGGTATTGATATATAAGAAAAGTATCTTTCCTCTTGCAACGAGAATATGATGTGTGGATGATATGGAGTGATTATTTATGGTATTGTGCCAAATAGGAGCATAAATGTTTCTTTACCCTTAAAATAGTACCCCTCTTCCAAGCATGAAAAGAACATTGACATATCCTAAGTTTAGTCACTAAATCTAAGGCTAGGCTGGGAGGATACTGGCTGTCACTATGGTGCTCCCACTCACCCCACCTGAAGCTTAACCTTTAAGTTTAGTTACTAATCTTAGCACCAAATTGGGGATCTCAGTCTGTCACCCTGAAACTTCCAATTTGAAGTCAATCAAAATGCATTTCTCTATTTATTTGAACTCAATTACCATGAACTACGTAATTCATTCATGGAAATTTAATGGATTGTTCATTATTATTGTAGGACACTAAATCCTTTCAGAGTTAACGTTCAACAACATATTTTAACAATTCAATTGGCCAGATCGAAAAGTAAATTAAGTTCGAAATGAAAAATCATCACAATTTCTTCAATATGTTAAAAGCACTTTAAATCCACATCAACACATCATCACATCTCTATGCAAGAAGAAAGGCAAAGGAGACTACTCAGAATTCATGAAGAAGACACAATAAAACATGGATTTTATATATAAAAAAAAATCATACAAACCACAAAAGAAAATACAACTTATCTCTTTCTCTTCCCCAATGCAATTCCCTTGAAGTTCCTTTGAATCCTTTTCTCTCTTTTTTGAAACACTCAATTCCCTCTTTAGAATGGAAAGGAAGAAGCAATCTCTCACTTTAATCCTTCTCTTTCACTCCTTAGAGAAGAGTATCTCTCAAATTCTCACTTCTACACTCTTCTCTTCTAAGCCCTAACACTCAACACACACTGTCCCTCACTAAAACTACACTAGAAACTACACTAGAGACAATACCTACTAGGATCTTACATGTTTTCACAACAAATGTTAACATCTTAATTGGCCAAATCAAGAAGTAATGAAGTGCAAGGATTAAATCAGCACAACTTCTTCCAACATTAAAGATCAATACTTCCACAACTTTCATCCAACACTTAATTACTTTTCATTTAAAAAAAAAAGATAAAGAAGACTACTCAGAATCCATGGAAAAAACACAACAACAAATGGTTTTAAAAGTAGAAACCATGCAGAAAACATAAGAAGTCTCAATTAAAACTAAATGAAGTACAAATATAAAACTTATCTCAAGTTCCTCTCTACCAAACTCATGAAGTTCCTTTGAATTTCTTCCTTTCTCTTACATGACTCCCATGGACTAGTCGTCCAACCTAAGAGGGTTTAAATATATCTACAACAATGGATATTTACTTAGGAATCCCTACTCACCTTCTCTTTCACTTAGAATGAGAAAAGTGTGAAGAAACCCTAAGTAAGAATCCTACTACTTCTTACTTTAGCTACTCTCTACAAACTCTAAATTCCTCTCCCTAAAATAACTCACAAAAAGAACTCCCTTCTCTCCTTCATGTCCTTTCTTTTGAAATTTCTCAAAAGGTTTCTTGGTGTCGCTTCAAAATGTGTCCATATTTAATGAATCTACCCAAAAGATACAACCTTTCAAGTGAAATTTTAATGTCGTTTGGCTCCCTTGATCAGTTACCCACGTTTATACCAAATGATGCCTCAAATCCCTCTTCAAAATTCACACAAAATTCATTAAAATTGAGAAGTAACTACCTGGCGCTTAAGCTCAAGGTACTGGCACTCAGTCCCAGCTTCTCTGTCTGCTGGTGCTTAGGCACCATATCTGGGCGCTTAGGCGCCCCAGTTCATTTTAACACATTCTGTATTTTTGCTCCAAATTTGATCCTTTTTCACTCCTTTTGACATATTTGATCCATTTGAGTGTGCCTGAAAGAAAAACACAAATATCTTCCATTAAAGTGTAATATCATAAAAAATAAGTATAAAAATGTGCATAAAAATTTTATATATTTTAGGTATATTAGTTAACCCGGTGTGATGTGGCCTTAGTCATTCTTGGACACACACACATGAACCCTCCACTTTCACTCACAACCTAAAACCCTAAACCAAACATGCTTAACCTAGTTCCACACTCTTTTGGAAACTCATGTGGATGGTGCCCCAAATGCTTGACCCTAGGCTGGGGTTTGGCTAGTGTCGATCGTTAAATTTTCGTGAGGTGAATGGGTATGATATTTTGTTTTGAAAAGAGTTTTAGAATATATTAAAAATAGAGATTTAATTTAATATATATATATATATATATATATATATATATATATATATAGATTTTTGAAAATAAAAAAAATGGCTGGACTGGAACTTGCTCTGCTAGGGTTTCCATGGAGCTGAGGTGGTGGCTGGCGGCTGCTCTCTTCTGGTGCTTGCTGAAGTTGGCCTGGGTGTTCTCTGTCTTCTTCCTCCTTCCTTCTTCATTTGGGAGGTGGTTGTACCTTTCCCGGGTTCTTTTTATTTCAAATTTGTGGATGTTTTTACTGTTCCATTGGTGGCATGGCGACTGAGTTAACAAGGGCTGACCCAAACTTTGTGGGAAGAGGTACTTTTGCTGAAGTCACTGTTCGTAAAGAGGGAGGCACTACCATTGGAGACAAACTAGTTTTCCCCCAAATTTATCATGATGCAATTGAGGGTAAGGCTCGAATGTGAGTTCATCCGGCGTTGCACTAAGAAAGCGGAGCAAGCTAGATTTAATCTTCACCGAAGAGGAGATGGCAAAATTATTCGAACCTTACAAATTCACCTTAGTAGGCAAATTTCAGTTTGGACACCCCAAACTAGATATACTCAGGAAGGCTGTGGATGATTTCAGATTGGTGGGGAGTTGGAAGATTGGGGTACTTGACAGTAGGCATATCATGTTACAGCTTACCTTAGAAGAAGACTATGAACAGATTTTTTCTAAAAAAGTTATTATGATTGATGGCAAGCCCATGAAATTACTTAAATGGACTCTGGACTTCGACCCATCCAAGGAGCCCCCAATTGTTCCAGTTTGGTTTAGTCTCCCTAACCTCAAATTCCTTTAATAATCATAGAATTATCTATGATATTGCTGATTCTATGGGTAGGCCTCTTATACTTGACATTCCTTCTGCAAATGTGACCAGAATTTCTAATGCTAGGTTCTTAGTGGAAAGGGACATCACCCGACCTCATCTTGATGGTGTTTGGTCGAGTATCGCTAACAATGGGTATTGGCAGCCTATTGTGTTGGAATACCAGCCACTCTACTGCGAACATTGTCATATTTTTGGACATACTATGGATAAATGCTTTAGATTGCACCCTGAGCTCAGACCTTACAATGTGGCTAGCAGGGAGAAGACTAATTCTGAGCAGACTGCTTCACTCCCTACCCAGAAATCAATTCCTGCATTGGTAACTGAACCTTCAAAAGTTCAGATTTGCTTGGTAGCTGATGTGGAGCAGAATGTTCCCTTACCTCCTCCCCATATACAACTAGAAATCCCCCTGGTATCAGTGCACCCTCAGGGAAATGTTTTCAGAGAATCAGAAAACTTTGAGCCTGACAGATCTGAAGCTGATGACACTCCTTTGGATCCTCTTATTCTGGTCAATACTGCTCCTGCTGATGATGATCCTCACAGCCTCAAGGATGGCCCTCCTGAGGGGGTAAATTTTCCACTCAGTTATGAGACAGGTGGTACCTTTATTACTCCACAGGACCAGTTGATGGATGTTTCTACTCATATTGTTCTGGAGGGAATGGCCAATAAGGTTGATGAAGTTTGGTCCCAATGAGAAGAGTAGAAGAAGGACAAAAGATATACCGGAGTCGCAGAGTTTGTCCCCTACAAATATAATTGGGTTAGATAGCTCATCGCACTCTAGGCTCACTAGGGCCGGTAAAGCTCTTCACCATGATTAACCTACTTTGTTGGAATGTTAGGGGTGTAGCGAGTCCTGGCACCCTTAACGCATTGCTTCACCTCGAACGAGACTCATAAACCGTGGCTTATTGCAATTTTGGAACCAATGGTAAGGAGGAATATTCAACACTACATTAAACATTTTCCATGATTTCAGTTTCATTCTAACTGTACTAACAAAATTTGGCTGCTGAGTAGGAAGGAGTTAAATTGCCAAATTGTCATTGATAATACTCAATTTTTACACCTCTCTTTTGAACTGGATCAGTTTAATGGGTTTTGTACTTTTGTTTATGCTGGTAGTAAACCTAGTGACAAAATTACTTTATGGAATGATTTGTTGAGCATTAGTAACAGCATCTCTAATAACTGGTTAGTGGGGGGGACTTTAACAGCATCAGAGACCCAAGTGAAAAGCTGGGGGGCAGAACACCTGATCTCAATTCCATGCTCACTTTCTCCCATAACATCTCTAGTGCTGGTCTATTTGATGCTGGCTTCTTTGGCACTCCTTTTACTTGGCAAAGGGGTGCTCTTTTGGAAAGGATTGATAGAATTCTTTTAAATGATTGTTGGCTAAATACCTTCCCCATTACTCAGGTGCACCATTTACATAGAACAACTTCTGACCACTCCCCTCTTCTCATCCAAATTTCCTTCAGTCATAGTCCCCACCCTTCCACCTTCGATTTCGAATGTTTGGTCCTTACACCCCACTTTTCCGGTCTGTTGTTAAACTTGCTTGGTCTGCTCATGCTGAACTCCACTCCAACCCTATGGTCAAACTTTGGAGACTGCAGAAAGCTGTGGCACTGCAGCTGAGAGAGTGGAATAAACAATGCTTTGGTAATGTCTATCAAAAGGTCAAAGATGCTGATGAGAAAGTCAAGATGCTTGAAGCTTTACAAGATCAGGAAGGGGGTCATACTCAAGCCATGCTGGATGCCCAAATTCATCTGCTCAACTCTTTGGAGGAGGAAGAATTATTACTTAAACAGAAAGCTGCTGTTAACAAACATCTATTTCGGGATAGGAACACTAAATTCTTCCATGCAGTCATTAAGTATAGAAGACAAATCAATGCTATTCTTAAAATCAAGAATGAAGAGGGCGATAACTGAACCTGCCTTAATCTCCCAAAGTGCTGTTTGTTTTTTTCAATCCCTATTGGCAGCTCAACATTCTGCAAATGATTCTTTCCAGCCAGAGGTGTTTAGTGAAGATCAATCTTATGTACAAGAATCGAATCTCACCATGCCGCTCGATGCCGATGAGATCCTTAATGCTTTGAAAAGCATTGATGGTAATAAACCTGCAGGACTCGATGGGTTCACCTCTACCTTCTATTTGTCCGCTCGGGATGTGGTGGGCTCGACCTCATCCGAGCAGTTCGAGCCTTTTTCTCTCGGTGCTGAAATACCAAAGTACTTTACTCGCAATGCACCATTACTCTAATTCCCAAAGATAAGCAAAAGCCACTTGGTCCGATTTTAGACCCATATGCCTTACTAGTACCTTCTCCAAGATTATCAGCAAAATCATTGTTGGAAGGCTTCAACCTCATCTCAACAAACTCATTAGTGCCAATCAATCGACCTTTGTGCAGTGGCGGGAATATTACGTATAACTGCTTGTTAGCTCAGGAGCTTTTGCTAGATATTGATAAGGTTTGTAGAGGACATAATCTCATTTTTAAACTAGACCTCCACAAGGCTTATGATTCTGTCAGCTGGAATTTTATTGATCAAGTCCTTAAAGCTAGGGGTTTTCATCCTTCCTTCTGTAATTTAATCAGGAAGTGGCTCTCAAATGCTTGGTACAGTGTTTTCCTGAATGGATGCAGCCATGGTTTTTTTAATGCTGGGAGAGGGCTGAAACAAGGAGACCCTTTGTCTCCAACCATCTTCATTCTGATTTTTGATTATTTCTCTAGAGTGCTCAATGATACCTATAAGAAGTACTCTTACCTTAACTATAATCACAGCTCTTCCCAATTGATAAGCCATTGGGCTTATGCTGATGATGCCATTATTTTCTCCAATGGTAGTAAACAAGCTGTCAAAAGAATTATACAGGTGCTGGAACATGTTACTAAAGTTGCTGGACCGAAGCTCAATGTCAAGAAGTGTCGGTTTCGGTGGGGAATAACTATAAGCGAATTCGCTGGGTGAAGGAACAGATCGGTTTCACTCGTTGCTCGCTCTCGCCATTAAAATATTTAGGGGTTCAACTTATCAAAGATAAGAAGAGGCAAACCCAATATGATGAGATTGTCAACAAGATTTCTTCGACTATAGCTTGCTGGACCAATAAATTCCTCTCCAATGGTGGCAGATTGACCTTGTTGAAGAGTATTTTATCTACTTTACCATTTTACACCATGCAGATGGTTCACATGAAACTAAGCACACAAAAAATGATGGAGACTACTTTCAAAAAATTCCTTTGGGAAGGCCAATATAAACAACCTCATTGGGTTGTTTGGAACAAGGTATGCAAGCCTACCAAGGCAGGAGGATTGGGATTTAAAAGTTTCAAACAGATGAGCCATCTCTTCCATTGTAAACAGTGGATTAAATTTGTTAAACAAGACACCATGTGGGCAATTTACCTAAAGGAGAAATACTGCAAGAAAGTTCATGTCAATGAAGTGAAAGCTAAGATGGGGATTCCAAGCACCGGAAAAATCGCTTAAAGTTAGGGAGACTCGCCAACCAACTGCTCGTTTTGGGAGGTGGGGGATGGCCGAGTTCACTTCTTTTTGGATACCTAGCTACCTGATGGCCCCATCTCTGCCCCTTCAAACTCGCTCACCTAAGTCGAAGGTGTCCGACTTCGGACCCAAGGGAAGTGGAATTACGAGTTGCTTGGGTAATTATGTGGATGCGGATATCGTACGGCAAATACTATCTATTCCTATTATTTCCAATAGTCCTGATAAATTATTGATCAAACATGCCACTACTTCCTCTCTTAATGGTGTTATTCACCAAACTTACAAAAGTTGGCCTCAATACAGTTGGGGAAAAAAGATTTGGAATAGAAACCTGTCCCCATCTATGTCTTTTTTCAGCTGGAGGCTATTTCACAAACTGTTACCTCTTGATGACATTTTAAAATTGAAAGGTCTTAAATGTGCTTCCAGATGTTGGCTCTGTCACTCCCATGAAGAAACACTCTCTCATGTGTTCCTTACCTGTGTTTTTTCTCAGCAGATTTGGACTGAGGTAATTCAGCAGCTGCATCTATCTCAACACAGATATGATTGGAAAGACTTTGAGGCTTGCTGGGAGGATTGGAGAAACCTAAACTCTTACTACATCCCTTTAGTAATCTGTTGGTTTATCTGGATGACCAGAAACCAAGTTAAGTTTGAAAGTCTCAGCTGTATGGTCCACTCCACTGTGATTAAATGCTGTAGCTTCATTAACAAGAATGCTAAATTAGTTCCCTCATCACCTAACAGTGTAGTGCTGCTGCATTGGTCCCTACCCTCATATCCTTGGGTAAAAATTAACATTGATGGAAGCTTTACTTCATCCTCTGCTGGTATTGGTGCAGTCTGTAGAAATAATCTGGGGCAGCTCCTTTGGTTCTTCCAATCACCTACTTTTGCTTCTTCTGCTTTAGAGGCTGAATTATGGGCTGCCTTCTGGGCCTTAACTACAGCTAAAGCTCTCCACCTCCCTTATGTTTGGTCGGAATCCGACTCTATGCAAGTAGTGAATATTATGCAAGGCACTACTCCTCCACCCCGGAACCCGACCTATTTTGCGAGAACCTTCCCTTCTCCATCCGACTTTCTACAAATCAAATGGACCCACACCTTTAGAGAAGGTAATCAACCAGCCAACTCGGCTTGCTAAAAAGGCTGCATGATCGATAGTAATATTGTCTTTTACGTAACTCCTTCGAGCCATTAAGGTTCGTTACTTTTTGGGGACTCTATAAAGCTCCCTTTTATTAGATGTACTAAACCTTTATAATGAATGAAGTTCTTTTGTTTCTTGCATATATATATATATATATATATATATATATATATATATATATATATATATATATATATATATATATATAGATTTTTGAAAATAATATTTCAATTTTGAAGAGTATGAAATCAAACTGATCTCATATAAATGATAGTTTAAATAATCAAGAATTTCACCGCGAGACACGTATTTATCCCGTAGAATAAGTACATGGCTGGAGGTAAAGCTTGATCAAATAAACTAAAGGATTTATGAGATCAGTTTGATCTGTGAACCATTTTTGACCAGCAATTTCCCCTACCTAATATGAAGGAATTAGATAGGGTTTTTATTATCATGAGGCCTTTAAGTTTCCTATAAGGGCAATCCCCTATAGTTAATTACATCCTAGATAACCGAAGATACCTAAGAAAAATCTTGATATAGATTAGGAAATATTTATATTCATGACTTCCAAAGGTAAGGTTTCCAAAGAAAATATGATAGTCTGAAATTTAATAGCTGAATGGCTCAAGTTTTGGAACATTTCATTTTATCTTAATCTAAATGAGAGAAGGCTAGGGGAAGGACATAGATTCAAGGTGGAACCCCGATATCTTCCCAAACTATCCTATGGTTTGGCTTTAAATCTTGGAAGTGAAATTATTTAAATTTCAATCCTGACAATTAATTATATAGATTACATTTGCATAATATCTGATTATGATAACAACCTGGAAGATGGGAGGATTTATGCCGTATCGGACGACAACTTCAGAATCCTAAAGCGAATTAGGGCTTATATTGCACATCAGAGCTATTCAATGGCCTAAAGAAAAAAGAAGAGGATTTATGCTGCACTAAGCAAGCTACCTTGAAGTCCTATGGCTTGTTATATTAAACTAAGGAAAAGGTTTGCTGGTGTAGCTAAGTTTTGCTATTGAAGATGGTCGTGCTGCCCACTATGCATGCTCCAAGCTCCTTGTCATAGCAGGTTTAGTTTACAGAAGTGGCAGTTTAGGAGAAGAGAGAAGTGTCATGTTTTAGAAATATTTGAATTGAAATGCCTTAATATTTTTCTAGGGGAATATTAAAGTTGATTATAGCAACACCGGTTATGATCCCACGGTTCCATCTTCCCGACAATGCTATTTTCATCGGATTCACTTAGTCTAAATGAATTTACTAAACTCACTTAATGAGTTCCATAAATTCATTCAGACGGTGGGAAACCCTGTTAGCAACATGTGGGTTACCTCCTCCAAGGAATCCCTGCTCATCTAACGAGACATTTTAATTTAGTTATAATTGTAGTTTTTATTTTATTTGTGATTAAGTTATTAGTTGTTTTATATTTTGAATGTTGTGGTGATGAATTTTATCTTGTATTGATTTTAATTTAGTTTTGGTTTTGTGGCTATCCTAAAAGGTTTCAGTTTTCATGCAGGGTGACAATGTTGTTTATCATGCAAATTGCAAGAAAAGTAAAGTGCGGTAAAGAAAACATGGAAACGAAAGCATTGTAAACTTATAAAAGTGAACCTGGCGAGTCTTCTTGTTCCTCTACCTGAAACTTTAGTTTTCTTTACAATAAAAATTTATATTTGCAAGGAAGTATAACCTTATAGATATGTTCGTCACAGGCCTACCAAGTCTAGGTCATAACCCGGTGAACTCCTATTCAATTATGTGATATTTTCATTTAATAAATATAATAAATTCACTAGTCCGACAAGGTGTCCAGAAGACTTGTGACACGGTCCAGAAGAAACCCAGATATTTCACAATACTTTTAAACTTTGTTGAGGTCCTTTATGATTTATTATTGTTATTAAACAATTTATCCCTTTCATACCCTTATGCTCAGTGAGTTGGTATTTTAATTAACTCGACAGACAGGTAACTATCATTTGTTATCTCATTAGAGATTATGTTGGTGAAAACCCCTTTAGGCAAAGTTAATTTATTTGGGAAAATTAGCCAATTAATTTCATAAATAGGCATGTAGTGTTTTTTGGTATTTAGAATTTGATTGTTGACTTTTCTAAACTTCTTTTAACAAGATTGATTAAGCCTAGCTCACTACTAAGCCCCTAAAATTTTGATGGATACATTTGTAATTCTTTTTAGAAGAATTTAAATGAGTTTAACTAATTTTTATCAAAATATTGGGATATCATTTAATATATCAAATAGGGGTGTAAGTTAGTGGATTGTTAACCTCCAAGATTAACCCCTAACCCTAAGGATCATTTTGTTTAATTATCTTCCAAATTAAAACTAATTAGAAAATCAAAACATTTAGTTTTGATATGAAACAATTGAAGTTGGTTTCTACCATTTGACCCTTTAATGTCTCAAATATCCAAACATATTATTAAGGATCATTAATTGCCTATTTTACCCTTTGATTAAGCCTAAATATTAATTAAAGCTAAAAACTCATAAAATTACAACTTTGCCCTTGGGGCCTTATCACTTTATAATTCCTTAAATTTAATTCAAATGACTTTGCAACTTTTATGTTACCTCACTAATGAGCTAATTAAAACATCAGAGGAGAAAATGTGATTTTTCAAATTTTAATTTAATTGATCTATTTATTTTAATGAAAAAATAGAGGTTTTTAGTGAAAATTCAATAACTTGATTAAAATAAAATATTTTAATTTGAATTTTTACTGGAGGTAAACCTAGACTAGTGGATCGCTTGGACAAAATTTCATGATTTTTTGAAGTTTATTTTAATTTATGGAGTTTTAATTAATTATAAAATATTTTAAAAGTTGAAATTTCAATTTTATATTTTTCAAAAATCTCTTAAGGTCAGGGAACCCAGAAATAAATTTCATATTTTTTTTATTTTTATTTTAATTATTGGAATTATTTTAGTGCAAAGTTAAAGAAATTCATTTTTTAGCCTTTTAAAAATTCATTCAAGTCTTTAAGAATTAATATCTTGACTTAGAGACTTAGGAAAATTATGGGGATGGTTCCTAAGTTATTAAGAAATGAAATGTGACAATTTTGTGATTTTTTATATTTTTTTATTTTTAATATTTTTTTAATTATTTAAATATTAAAATATGTTCAAAAATGAAAATTTTATTAAAAATCTAATTTTATTTTTAAAAAATTTCTTTGATCACAGAGAACTACCAAAATTAATTTTATATTTTTTTTGAGTGGTATTTTAATTAATAATATTCATTTAAGTGCTAAAAATGCCATTGGGGTTTGGAAAATTTTTTTAACTTATTAAATTAATTCCAAATGACTTCAAAATTTTTAGGGGAGTTCCTCTATCCCTAAAGCACAGTGGAGAATCATTTTTAGGTTATTTTGATTTTTATTTTATCTTAATAATTTAAGTGTTTGATTTAGGTCAAGTTGGTGATTAGTGCATATCTTAGTGATTTTGTCCATGAAATAATTATCCTAGGGTCCTCTAATCATAAGAGACTTACCAAAATTTACTTTACATTTTTCTAGTTATTATTTTAATTATTACAATTGTTATAGCAAAACAGACACAATAAAATGAAAAATAGAGACCTCCTCATAGAGATCCACCCATAACTTTGGAAAAATCTGGGAAGATCCCTTATAACAGATAGAATAAGACCCCCAAAGTTTAAGCCATGGTGAAATGTCTGGGTCAGTGGAGAACTAAAAGACTGAAATAACTATTTAAATCACTAAAAATAAAATATGCATAAAAAATATTTCAAACCATTTCCTCAAAGATTAAAGGAACAAGATAAGGGAAAAAGATTTGCTAAATAAGATAAGGGAAAAAGATTTGCTAAACAAGATATGGATTTTTGAAGTTCTGGTAAATTAAATAATTTAGAAAATAGGGATTTTCCTACTTAACCACGCGGCACTGACTGGATCCTTGGTAGCTCCGAAAGGCCACGCGACGCTCTCCTATTCAATGCCCATCTGACTGGATGTCCACGAGGTCGCGCCTTATGTACCCGATCTCTGTCTGACTCCATCCTGACCGTCCAAGCATTACACGCGTGATCCGATGGCTCTCCTTGGTCGTCTTCGACTGGTTCATCTCGAGAGCTGTCCACACTAAATCCCTAATTTCGCACTTTATACTCAACTAAATCACATGGGTTTTCATCCTATGGACTCATGTAAGCATGATGAACAGATCCATACGGCTAATCACAGTTTAAATTAATCCTAATTACGTAGAGAATCTAGAAAAACTCGAGGAGAAGAAGGAGGTAATACCTTGGCTCTAAGAAGTGAAGCTTTGATTAGAGATGTTCTACACCTTCGTTTGAGTCCCAGGAGCTTAAGGATGAAGCCTCTTTCCCTGATGAATTGCCAAGGTATGAAAGTCACCAAGTCCGATTTTGAGCTTTGATGGATGTCTAGTGCAGAGGCCTTCTGTGATGGGGCTTTAATGGGGGATCCTCTTCTTTCACTGCTGTGAAGGTGTGGGCACAGTTAATTACAGTTTGGTGCACTGTGGAGGTGTATTGGAAAGTGTCCTAGTTTCTGGCCAAGTTTAAGCTTTGAAATTGAGCTCAGGCAGTGAGAACCAGAGGGGGAAAACGGTTGCAATTGTCTTAGGGAGGTATGGAGAGGCTTTGGTGAGATTTTGGCAGAGTTTTCTTAAGAAAACTGGATATTGGTCATGAGGAGGAGATTTTTTAGCCATGGCTGCCTGGTGGAGCTCAGAGCCTGGCTTTGGGTGCAAAATGTTGCTTAGGTGGAGGGAAGAAGAGTTCCAACGGCCAATGGCAGTGAGCCAGCTCAGGGAATTCAAATTTGGGGATTTTGGCTATTGGGTGGCTCTCATTTTTTCATATTTTTTGACTTCTAGGGTGGCTGGTAGAGCCAGGGCTGGGGGCCTGGGGGTTCAGGTGAGCCAAAGGGATGATTAAGGATTATTAACCCCCAATGGCAAGTGATGATGGTGGGGATATCTTGCTTAAGGCCAAAATATGTGGTGAAATCTCCTAATTCAAGGGATGTTTGGCCCATGGCTTCCATAAGCTAGTTTAGCTGGGTTTGAGACAGTCCTAGGGGTCCTAGGGTTGGTTGTGGTGGAGCCAATTTAACCTCATCAAGTCACTATTAGCCACACATAGCCATAGGTTCAATTTGGTCCATTTGGGTTCATGTTGGGCTAGTCTGGGTTTGGGTGGAGCCCAAGTATCTTGAGTAACATTTTGTAGATGATTGTAATGAGGATTTTTCATGAAGGCTTGGAGTGGTTTTGAGTTCATTTGAGGGTTCAATTTGGTGGATTTTGGGATTTTGGTCAATTTGGGCATGTTGGGTTAGACTTGGGTCTAGGTTGGGCTAGAATGGGATATAGATCTAATTGAAGGTTCCAAATGGTCTAGGGGAGTGTGATGAAGAGTTCTCAATATAAATTGGGTGTCAATTTGAGGTTTGGTTCAAACAATTTAAAATATTTTGGAAAAGGTTCAAATTGGGCTAGATTTGGGGATTTTGGTTCAAATGGGCTTGTATGGGTCTAATGTCCAAATTGGGAGCAATTTAATGTTGCATGTGGTTCACAGGAGTGTTTTAAAGGGTTTAGGATTGAAATTTGGGGGAATTGGTTGACATTAGGTTAATGTGGGGGATTTGGGTCACTTAGGCAAAAATAGGGATTTTGGGTTTTAAGTGAAATTAAACTTAAATGTGGGTCAATTTGGTCTTGTATTTGGTTTGGAATTGTATTGGACATGTTGAATTAAAGTTTGGAATTGAAATTAGGAAAGATTTGGATCAATTGGGTAGACATTGGGTTTAATTTGAGCACTTTTGACTTAAATGGGCCAAATTGGGGCTTTTGGTTAAATTGGGCTAAATTGGCCAAATTGGGTCACGTGGTAGTTGAGAGAAATGAAATTAGGAATATTTGAGAGGTTTTGGGAATTTATGGGAATTTTTGGAATGTTTGAAATTTTGGGCTAAGAGGGGTATTTTGGTTATTTTGGGGATTTTTGGGGAAATTTGGCTATTTTGGGTAATTTTGGCTATTTTGAGTGGTAGGGGGTATTTTGGAATGATTTTTGCAAAATTATTGGTAATTTGGGTGATTTTGGAAATTTTGAAGGATTTAGGGTTTGGGGGCATTTTGGGTATTTTAGGGCAAAGGGGTTAGAAATTTGGAATGTTAGGGAAAATTGGGTTTGGCTGAAAGTGAGTAATATGGAATTGTTTAAATTGAACCATGGAACAAGGGTCACCCTCATTTGGTCCTCTATGTGTTGGTACTATCCAAACCCTAGCTTGAGGCTAAGAGGTTGGGAAAACCACTTACATGAGTTTCCAAAGAGTTAGGGGATCAAAAGGTGATGTTTTTAGGGTTGTGAGTGTGTAGTGTGAGTGTGGTGTAAGCTCCAGACCTCCCAGGGTAGATCCTATGGCATGACCACCTATTAGGAAACTTCCCGTGGGTTTCCTTATGCTTGGTCTCTTCCTCCCAAAAATTAGAGTTTAGGACTTAAGCATATGAAATCTCCCAGTGAAGTATGAAAACCTGTATGGGGAGGGTTCCATGACTAGTCTTATAGGAAAGTCACCAGGAGAGTCCTATGGCTAGACCCTAGGTTATTCAAAAGATATAATAGACCTCATCTAAAAGCGAGGTCAACAAATCGACCCCATATAGGTAGTGTGCTGGGCAAGCACACTGCACGTATTGGTGTTGACCAACGAGATCAACAAAACCAACACAATTGTCCGAGACAAAACTCAAGACAAACACAAAATTTAGCAAGGAAGATTCGGTTGGGGATTATTAGGCTGAAACCTTTCAAGTCCCGGGAACTCCCGCTGGCGAAGGGAAATGGAATACCTTTATGAGAGAAGCTATGGATTTCAAGCTTTTAAACTCTGAAGGAGTCTAATCCGAATCAATTTGGAGTTGGAATTTGGATTTAGAATTAGGATTTGAAGTTTGAATTTTAATTTTATTTTGAGGTTTCAAATTTTAATTTTAAGTTTCATGGAATTTATGAAAATTTCAGAGTTTACGGAATTTTGAATTTGAAGGATTTAATTTTGCAAGGAAAACTTTGATTGTAGAGGAGAAATCGGATTTCAGTACCGATCCCAGAAGGATGGGTACCAAAGTTTAGGTATCAGCCTCAGAAATGAGAATTGGGATTTCAATACCGACCTCGGAATTTTTGTTGATGTGGAAAATTTTCTCGAAAGGGAAATGGAAAATTAGGGTATTTCGGGGGAATTAGACGAATAAGCTCCGTTTCTGGAATTTCATGGAAGGCAGAAAATTTCTCGGAAGGGAGATGGAAAATTAGGGAATTTTGCGGAAATCAGATAACTAAGCTTCGTTCCCGAAATTTCATGAAAGACGGAAAAATTTCTTGGAAGGGAGATGGAAAATTAGAGAAATTTTGGGAAATCGGACGCTTAAGCTCCGTTCCTGGAATTTCATGGAGGGCAAAAAATTTCTTGGAAGAGAGATGGAAAATTAGGGAATTTTTGGAAAAACAGATGACTAAGCTAAGTTCCTAGAATTTCATAGAGGGCAGAAAAATTTCTCTGGAGGGAGATAGAAAATTAGGGAATTTTTGGGAAATCGGACAACTAAGCTCCGTTCCCCGAATTTCATGGAGGGCAGAAAAATTTCTCGGAAGGATGATGGAAAATTAGGCAATTTTTAGGAAATCAGATGACTAAGCTCCGTTTCTGGAATTTCATGGAGGGAGAAACAAATTTCTCGGAAGGGAGATGAAAAATTAAGGAATTTTTAGATAATCGGATGACTAAGCTCCGTTCCCGGAATTTCATGGAGGGTGGAAAAATTTCTCTGAAGGATGATGGAAAATTAGGGAATTTTTGGGAATTCGGATGACTAAGCTCCGTTACCAGAATTTAATGGAGGGTGGAAAAATTTCTCGGAAGGGAGTTGAAAAATTAGGGAATTTTTTGGAAACCGAATGACTAAGCTCCGTTCCCATAATTTCATGAAGGGCAAAAAAATTTCTCGGAAGGGAGATGAAAAATTAGGGAATTTTTGGGAAATCATACGACTAAGCTCCTTTCTCAAAATTTCATTTGAGAATAATTTGGTAAAATCTGGTATTTAACTTGGAAATAAAGCAATTTGGTACAATTTGGCCAAAATCGGTAGCCATTACAGGACTTATAGAATTTCAAGGTATTTTGAGTTTGTGAGAAGTGACGTTGTGCGAAAGGTGCCAAATTTTGCAGAGCACTGTCGACATATTTTTTAGATTTTAAATTTAATTTAAATATATATATAATTTATAAAGTAGTATTTGATTTTGAAAATGACTTTGAGTTTGAAAATTTTAAGATATGAAACATCAAACAGATCTCACATCCCAAATAGTTTATATAAACGAGCACCGCATCACAAACCGTGTATCTATCCCGAAGAATAGACACACATTGCTCGACGATGGGGCTCGATTAAGTAAACTAGAAGATTTGTGACATCCGTTTGGTCTGCGAACCAATTTTATAAGCCGACAAGTTCCCCTGTTTAATATAAAGAAATTAAACAGGGTTTATATTACCTGGGCTTTGTCATTTGAAAAATTTCTTAAAGGATTTACGTTGCACTAAGCAAACTACCTCGAAATCCTATGGCTTTTGTTGTTTAATTCTAGGAAAGTTTTGCTGAAGTAGATCCGAGTTTTGCTGATGACGATGGCCGTGCTGCCCACTGTGCTCCGAGCTCCTTGTTGTTGCAGAGGTTTAGTTTTAGAAGTCATAAATCAGGAGATGAGAGAAGTGTTTTGGTTTAGAGAGAATCTTAAAATCCAAGTGTTTTTAGTGTTTTAATTAATACAAATCTTAAAGTTGATTAAACAGAACCGATTATGATCCCACGGTTCCGTCATCCCGGCACCGTTATTTTCATCGAATTCACTTAGTCCAGATGAATTTGCTAAACTCAACTGAATGAGTTCCACACTTTCATTCAGACCGTGGGAAATCCCGTTAGCAACACATGGGTTACATCATCCGAGGTATTCCCGATAATTCAATGAGACGTTTTAATTTAGTTGTAGTTGTGGTTTTGTTGTTCCGTTTGTGATTAAATTTTGAGTTGTTTTATATTTTGGAATGTTGTGGCGGTGAATTTTATCTTGCAATGACTTTTAATTTAGTTTTGGCTTCAGTTTAGGGACTATCCTAAAAGTTTTGGTTTTCATGCAACAGTTGTTTATCATGCAAGAAAAGTAAAGTACAGTGCATGTAAGTAAATTGCAATAAAGTAAATTGCAATAAAATAAAAGTGTACCTGGAGGGTCTTCCCGTCATCCCAAGCTGCACTTGAAACACATGTTAAGGCATTTAAATATTTCAACAGATACCTAGGTAAAGCTAAGGGAAAGGTTTTGGTTGTCTACCAAAGTCCTAATCTTATAGCTAGTCATCTCCTATGACGTTCAGGTTCTTGTGTTTTGGTTTAAGGATGATTTTCTTCACCAAAGAACAATTAAGTTCAATTGTTCTTATAAACATCCCATCGTATTGAGGAAGTGCTTAAGACGAGTCTTAAACATCTTTTCAATACCTCTAGGATTGTTTTAAGTTCAAGAGAATTTAATTATACAAGTGAATTAATCATCCAGGAGTTTAAGTTTTGTTCTTTTGCTCGATGAACTAGGACATTTGAATATCCTATAAGTGAAGTAACACTTCACTTGATACCTCATTTAAGAGTTATAATAATAAGAGCTTTAAAAGGGCAAATCAACTTATTAAGTATTTTAATGATTTAAACTTAATGATTTAATTTTAATTTTGACTTAATTATAAAAAAATAGTTTAAGTTTGGAATAGTGTTGAAGTTATTTTAGATTTAATTCTTAATGATTTCATTTAGGTTTGTTGTTAAATGATTTTAATTTAATTTAATTCAATTTAATTTTAATTCAATTTAATTTAATTTTAATTTAATTTGATTTGATTTTAATTTAATTTAATTTAATTTAATTTAATTTGATTTAATTTAATTTTAATTGAATTTAATTTAATTTAATTTAGTTTTTAATTCAAATTTAATTTAATTTAATTTTAATTTAATTTAATTTAATTTAATTTAATTTTGATTTTAATTTAATTTAATTTAAATTTTAATTTAATTTAATTTAATTTTAATTTTAATTTAATTTAATTTTAATTTTAATTTAATTTTGATTTTAATTAATTTTAATTTGGATTATTATTTTAAATTTTTTTTAAGTAAGAATTAAGTATTATTGAAGTGATTTATTTAGGGATTTTTAAATTAAAGAATAAATATCCTCTTAATAATGTCCCTACTTTAATAATTCCAATTTCTATTATTCTTCCAAAATTTCGTTTAATTAATTAATTAAAATTTTATTTTAATTATATTTGAAATGGTTAATAGGTTTCTACCCTCAATCATTTAAGTTTCAATCATCCAAAATCAGTTTAAAATCAAATATTTTACCCTCCCCTTTTTGATTAATCCTAAAATTTTAATTAAGGGTTGAAATTTTTAATTACCCTTTTGCCCTTCAAGCTTAATAATTCTATAACTCACTAAATTAAGCTCAAATAAACTTGAAATTTTAATGTAACCTCACTCATATGTCAATTAAGACATTAGAGGAGAAAATATGATTTTTCTGTATTTAATTTATTTATGTAATTATTTTTAATGGAAAATAGGGGTTTTCAAGGACAATTCAATAACATGACCAAGGAAATGTTTCTGTCCTTAAGAAATTTATGGGATGTTCCTAATGAGCAGAGGAGCATTTGGACCAATTTTGGTGATTTTTTGAATTATATTTTATTTATTAGAATTATTTTGAGTTTTAGAGTATTAATTAATTTTAAAATAAAATTAAAGTTGAAAAATGGATTTTATATTTTTCTTAAATTTCCCTAACCTCAAGGAGTCCAGAGAAATAAATTTTATATTTTTCTGATTTTTCTTTGATTTATTAGAATTATTTTAGTGAAAAGTTGGAAAATACATTTTTTAATATTAAAAATTACATTAAGCCTTTAAAATTAAATATCTTATCCTAGAGACATAGGAAAAATATTTGGTTTGTTCCTAAGTGATTAGGAATTAAAATGTGACATTTTAGTGATTTTTAATAATTTTTGTAATTTTTATTATTTTTTAATTATTAAAATATTAAAATAATAGCCAAAAATCAATTTTTTTAGAAAATTACAATTTTAATTTTCTTAAATTTCCCTGAGATCAGAGAAGCCTTAAAACCATTTTTGTGAATTTTTGAAAAGTATTTTGTGAGTTATGAATTTTTAAAGTTTAATTTTGGTTATGTGACTTAAATAATCCATTTAGTGGGGTTAAACATTTCCAATTGATTTCAAATTTTTATGTGATGTTCCTCTAATCCCACAGATTAGTGGAGAATTATTTTCAAGTCAATTTATTGTGTGGTTAACCCTAATTAATTAAAGTTCAATTTTAGGTATTTAGGCCAATTAGGGTTGTTCCAAGTGAATTAACTCCAAACCTATTTTTCCTAGGTTCCTCTGGTCATAAGAAACATCACCAAATTTTCCTAGAATTTATTTCTCAACATGCTAATTATTGGAATTAAAATACTCAAAACAGTAACATGAACTTGGAAAATCAATAACTTCTCATAAGGATGGCCTCTGACCTTGGAAAATTCAGGGAATGTTCCACTAGATCAGAGGCTTCAAAAGCCATATGGTCTCATGACATGGTGAATTGTCTATGCAAATGTAGAATTAAAATACCACAAAGAGTAAATAAATCATAAAAAATAAAATACTTGATGAAATAACTTGATTTCTTTTCCAAATTATTCTTCTCTATTCACTGAGCAAGAGGGTATTTTTATTTTATTTTTAGGATTTTTCTACACAAAGTTATGCATTTTTGAAGTTCTGGGTATTTAATAAATAAGAAAATTCCCTATTTATCTACTTATCTACGCGGCACCGCGTCAACCTTAGCCTCCCCGAATGGCAACGCGGCGTCTTCTGGTTCAGCGCCGCCATCTGATTGGGATGCCACGCAGCCCGCTGTATCGTCCCGTCTCCTCATACGGCTGAATCTGGACCGCCCACCCGCGCGTGCATCAAATGGACGGCATTCGTTCATCGTCCCCAAGCCTCCTAGCCCGAGAACCGTCCATCTTCCAGGCTTAATATCTCCCTCGATACTTAACCGATTTCTACGTTCTTATGCTCTATGGATTTGTCTTGAAGAGACGAACACATCCATACGATTTATGTGGCATGAAATTAAGGCAATAGAAATGGAGAATTCATGGAAGCTCAGGAAGAAGAGAGAGCTCATACCTTTGCTCAGAGAAGTGTGGCTTCGATCTGAGAGTTGTGTCACCTTTTATTGAGTCCAAGTAAGCTCCAAATAAAATCTCTGGCCCGGGAATTGCCTAGACTTGATTTCCACCAGATTTGATCACAACCTTTGGAGGCTAGAGCAGATGAGTGGCCTGGAGAGGGGGCTTTCACTGGGGAACTCCTTCTCTTGGTCTTGTGCAGGTGTGGGTGAATTTAACTTGATTTTGGTGGAGAATTGGGAGATGTCCTGGTTTTGGGTGAAATTTTGGCTGAGAAATTGGGCTGTGTTGGTGGGGATTAGGGCAAATTGTCACTGAGGATCAATTGCTCTAAGTATGGAGGATGATCTGGAACAATTTTGGCAGAGTTTCTGTATTTTTTTTGTGCAACTTCTCTCATGGTCGAGGGGGGTGGTGCTTAAATAGAGCTGGCTGGAGGGCCTCCCAGGGCGAGTTAACGGCTGGGATCAGCTGCTCTGGGCAAGGGAAGAACAGCTCCAATGGCCACTGGGCATGGGGCAGCTCAGCAAGGGAGAATTTCAATGTTTGGCTCCTTCCAAGGTCTCAGCCATGGTGTTTTTCGGCTGCTGTGGTGGTTGGCCGGCCAGGCATGGGTCACCCTCAAGGTCAGGGAGGTCAGGGGTTGAATTTTGTGAAGTCAATTGGGGTATGACATGAGTAAAGGGCTTGATTTAAGTGGAATTGGGCAAGAGTGTATTTTGGCTAAATTTGGTCAAATACATGGATTGGGCTAGTGCACCTCCCCAAGGCTAATTTGGGCTGAAGAGAAAGTCATTTGGTTCAGCTTAATTAGTGGGGAGAAGTCACCATCCAAGTACAATTAGGCTTAAGCATGAATTAGGGGAGACATGAGAGTGGTTAATCACTCTTAAGAGAATATGTAGAGAACATCCTCCTTTTGCCCAAGATAGCATGGTGACATGTAAAGGGGCTTTCATGGCTCCCATGTGGCTTATGCATGGCTTCATGGCTTGCCTATGGCTTAGGATGGCTTGGCTTGGTTTCATAGAAATGGGTTTTAGGCATTTTTGATAAATTTTAAGGAGATTGTTATGTGGCTAAAATTGGAATGATTTGATGATAAATTAGGACTTTAAAGATGATTTTAAATTGAATGTATGATGAGGGGGAGTGTCATATGGGCTTTGGATGAATTTTTGGGCTTTTGAGTTTGGTTAGGAATGGGCTTTTAAATGACTTAAATGGGTGGGCTTTTATGTTTCAAAATGGGCTTTTAGATGAAAAATTTTGCAAAGGGCCATGCGAAATAAATGTTGGGTTTAGTTTAAGGATGTTTCATGAGTGATTTGGATCAAACTTGAGGTGGTTTGGAATTGAATTGGGTCTAAATTGAGTCTCTTTAGTGATAGGGTCAAAATAGGTCAAAGTGGACTAACTTGGGCTAAGGTTGGGCTAATTTTGAAATTGATGTAAGATTAAAATTAAGAAATGTTTATGTGAGTGTCTCAAAGAGGTTTCAACTTTGGTTGGGTTTTGATTTTGGGATTTGGGCCTATTTGGGTTAGGTTTAGGTGTAGGCCCATTTAAGGGATTTTGGGTTTGGGTTGAATTTGAGTAGGGTTTGGGTCCACTTTTTTGGCAAATTATGTTAGTTTTTTGTTTATGGAGATGTTAGGGAAGGTTTATAAAAGGTTTGGGGTTAATTGGAGTTGAATTGGGTTGGTTTGGGCTAAGTTTGGGTCATGGGCTAAAATTGGGCCTTAAGCTTAAAAGTGAAATTAGATTCAAATGTCAATCAAATTGGACTTGGATTTGGTCTAGATTGATATTGAGGATATTGAATTGAAGTTTAGAATTGAATTGGACCGAAATTGAGGTCAATTTGGGAGGTTTGGTTTGACATTGGGTTTATTTGGGTTAAAAATGGGTCAAATTGGGGATTTTAGTAAAAGTGGCGTAAATTGACAAAATTGGCCCATGGTGTAGTTGAAAAAAATGAAATTGGTAATATTTTGGATTTTTTAAAATTTTTTGGGAATTTTTGGAATTTTTGGATTTTTGGGTCAAGAGGGGCATTTTGGTAATTTGGAGGGTATTGGGGGTATTTTTGGAATTTTTGGAATTTTTGGTCAAAGATGATTATTTTGAATGGTGAGAAATGTTTAAGGACTGATTTTGAGAAATTTTGAGGAATTTGGGTAATTTTGCAAATTTTGGGTCATTTCAAGGGCATTTGGTAGGTTTGACGGGTCCGGGGCCCCGGGGGTCAAAAATTGAAAATTTTGAAAAATGAAGATTGATTGAATGTGAGTAAAATGGAATCACTTTGGTTGAGCCATGAAGCCATATTAAGCTCATATGAGCCATGAAAGGACTCATTTGAGGTATTCACTATGTTGTTCCTAACCCTCTTAGCCAGGGGCTCAGGGGTTAAGAACCATCCATGTGAACTACCTACATGAGTCAGGAAGTTAAGTTGGGTGAGAGTGTGGTTTTGGGACTTGGAATGTGTGTGAGAGTGTGGTGTATGTGCAAGTCAACCCTCACCAGACCAGGCCACCCAGGGTATCCCTAAGGCCAAAAATTCCTATAGGGAACTCATCCTTTAAACCTCCACATTTGATCTCAACCATCTAGGTGATTAGGGGTCTACCATCAAAGTTGTGGGGTTTGCAGGGAGTCAAGAGGTGTTTGAATTTTTAAAGGGTGGGTTCCACTTCTAGTCTTCTAAGATTAGTCAACGGAAAAGCCTAAGGCTAGATCCTAAAGACTAAGGAGAGAGAAAATAAAAGACCTCATCAAAAATGAGGTCAACAAATGGACCCCCAATAGGTGTGGTGTGCTAACCAAGCACACCGCGCGTATTTGCATCGATCGAAGAGATCAGCAAGACCAACACAGATGTCCAAGTGACGCACTTAGGACAAAGTAGAAGAATTTCCGTTCGGGAGTATCAGGTATATTTCCAAGACTGGAGATCCCTGAACTCTCGCTGGGGAATGAAAAAGGAGGTGAATTCCAAATCACAAGATTTGGAGAATTTTGATTTAGATTTCGTTTCATTTCATGTTCAAGTTTTGATGTGTGAGTTTAGATTTTTGATTTGGAGTTCCAATTTAGATTGAAGTTTGATTAAAAAAATAATAATAATAATTTAAGGAAATTTGGATTTGAAATGAGAATTGAAACCCGAGTTTCAACCTCAAGATTGCGGAGAGAACTGGAATTTAGGTACCAGCCTCGGAGTGAGAATCAGAGTTTAAGTATCGATTGAAAAGGATGAGAATCAGAATTTAGAGTACGATCTCGAAGAGAACTGAAAGTAGGTACCAGTCTCGGAAATTTTGAATTAAAATGTAGGTATCAATTCAGATGAGAATCGAAATGTAGGTATCGATCTCAATATGAGAACTGGAATGTATGTACCAGTCTCGAAAATTTTGAATTGAAATGTAGGTATCAATTCGGATGAGAATCGAAATGTAGGTATCGATCTCGAAATGAGAACTCGAATGTAGGTACCGATCTCGGAAATTTTGAATTGAAATGTAGGTATCAATTCGGATGAGAATCGAAATGTAGGTATCGATTTCGAAATGAGAAGCTGGAATGTAGGTACCGATCTCGGAAATTTTGAATTGAAATGTAGGTATCAATTCGGATGAGAATCGAAATGTAGGTATCTATCTCGAAATAAGAATTGGAATGTAGGTACCGAGTCTCGAAATTTTGAATTGAAATGTAGGTATCAATTCGGATGAGAATCGAAATGTAGGTATCGATCTCGAAATGAGAACTTGGAATGTAGGTACCGGTCTCGGAAATTTTGAATTGAAATGTAGGTATCAATTCGGATGAGAATAGAAATGTAGGTATCGATCTCGAGATGAGAACTGGAATGTAGGTACCAGTCTCGGAAATTTTGAATTGAAATGTAGGTATCAATTCAGATGAGAATCAAAATGTTGGTATCGATCTCGAAATGAGAACTGGAATGTAGCTACCAGTCTCGGAAATTTTGAATTGAAATGTAGGTATCAATTCAGATAAGAATCGAAATGTAGGTATCGATCTCGAAATGAGAACTAGAATGTAGGTACCAGTCTCAGAAATTTTGAATTGGAATGTAGGTATCTATTCAGATGAGAATCAAAATGTAGGTATTGATCTCGAAATGAGAACTTGAATGTAGGTACCAGTCTCGGAAATTTTGAATTGAAATGTAGGTATCAATTCAGATGAGAATCGAAATGTATGTATCGATCTCGAAATGAGAACTGGAATGTAGGTACCAGTCTCGGAAATTTTGAATTGAAATGTACTGTGGAGATTTGGATTTAGCGGGAGATTGAAATGAGATTATGAAAGTGTTCCACATCCCACGAGAATCTATCAAAGTTTGATTATCTGGCGAAGGGTATGAATCTATGCCATCAGAACCAAATCGAAAATTTTTCATGGTTCTGAAGTCATCCCGAGAGAGGGCTTCAAAGGAGGTCTGAAGTAGATCTTGATTTGAAGAAGAATTGGAGGGTTTGAAAAGATGGTTTAGACTGGAATTCAATTTGAGATTTAGGTTCATTTCATTTGTCCTTTAGCGATCTGATTTTATTTTTGTTGTTCACTTAGTGTTCATGTGAATCTGAAGTTCATTTTACTATTTAGATTTTTAAGGAAAGTTCTCATTTATTTTCTTTTCTCTTCTATTCTTCATTCAAAGTTCATTTAACTCTAATGGCGTTTCCCAGTCAATTTGCACAAAAAGAGGTGAAGGCAAAATATGACGTAGTCATTTTCATTCCAACTTGCTGAAAGTACATCATACAACTTGATCTAGTCATGATGACATTTTTCTCAGAAATTTAATCTCTCATACAATCCATGTAACTTCAAAACGGACTGTATAAACTTCTAGCTGATACATCCAAAAGCGTCTGTCAAAAATCCATGTCTGAATAGTAAGAAACATGGGTAATAACATCACCTTCCAAGCCACCCTTGGCAGAAATGCCGCATGGATGTGCATTGGAGGTGTGCTATTTCCCATGTAACTCATAGCTCGTAGGGCCGAAGACTCTCCAATTCTGGATCTGGCTGGAAGTGGTAAGGCGTCTTTCTGTTGTCCATCCTTCTAAAAGTAACGGAGATCCGCTCCACTGGCACTCCCGGTATACAATGTTTTGCGATGTCTGCTCCATTTCCTTTTAATATCATGACGGAACCTACCGGAAGTGGTATCTCCACCGGCCCTCAGAACTTACCCAGGCCTGCTATCCGGAGGTCAGATTCGAACATGATATTGCATTGGTTGACGAACGAAAATGTGCAGAAAGGTCTGACAAAGTCGTGGTGGTCTATGTGTGGAGGTATGCAGTCGCCTTTCTGGTAAATCTTGATGAAGCAACTGTTGGGTATGCAGTCTGCTGGCAGTACCCTCCACGTTACCATTCTTTTTACCATTATTTTAATTATCCTCGGCATTGGATCCACCTCACTGCGATGGAGTATCCCTGGTGGATTCCCTTTTCTTTCCTCTGCGAAGTTATAGCAACATCCGCATTGTATTGTGACTCTTTCTTTCCCTGGCATCCATCTCCAGGGTTCTGAATAAGTCTTTTCCCTCATACGGCCTGCTCAACCCATCTTCTGAAGTTCTAAGATGCAATCCACAATCTGCTGCTGCTCGTACTCTGAGAATACATCTGTGTGTAACTCGAGGCCTTCCAAAATGTTGATCCTCTTGCCTTTAATCCTTTCGAAGTATTCAAAAGTCTTCTTCTCAACATTTTGCATTTTTTCTAATTCATATTCCGGGATGATGCGCAAGTGACGAGGCCTAGTAACGTCTCTGCGGGATGTATGGCTCAATCCCGTCACGTTCTCCCGCATACCTTGGCTACTCGGGGATTGTCACTGTCGGGACATCCTCCAGGGTTACTTCCACAACAAGGTTCTTCAGATCTGGTATCTCTGTCCGGCGTCGAGGCACTCACTCTATTTCTGTTCTTCTTGGCACTTCTTCGATTTGTTCAGTTTTTCTTGGCGTTGACTTTCTTCTTTCTAATTCCTGACGAACCGGCATCTTTGAAATGTGTGTGCCGGCAAAAGTGGTTGTCTCTTCGTGTTGATCTGCTGCTAGTTTAGTCAACATCTTGCGAATACGGCCATTCTTATTCCTTCTTTGGGTAGCAGTGAGAGTAGCTCTCCTTACCCCTTGAATTTCTGCGGGCGCAGCGCTGACAAGCCTGCCCTCTGCCGTGGCAACTACAGACTTGATTTTCTTGCTTTCCTCGATGTTTGTCTTTCTCTTTTTGTTGTTGGATTGGTGGCTTGGGCCACCCATCTTCATCACTGTCTGGCTGTGAAGCTCTTCTCGGTCAACTGGGACCCAATCATTTTCTTCGTACTGAAGGCTGGCTGGTGTGAAGTCAGAATCAATTTCTATCACTGCTCCATCCTTCACCCTCTTTTCATCGAGTGCGAGACTCACGCCATTTCTAAAGTTTAGGACCAACCGCCCATTCAACGTTTCCCTGCGAAAAAGACAAGGAAAGGATCAAGGGCTGTACTAAGAACAAGAACATTAAGACAATATTTATCACTGAAGATTCTTATTCACTTATTTTAATTTTAAGGAAAGTAGGAAAAGATGAGGAAAGATCAGGAACAAGATTTGATTTGAAAGGAAGGGTTAAAACTTTATTATTATGATTTCACATATTTTATTTTTAGCACATATATATATATATATATATTGTTTTGTTAATACTTTTTATTTTTTCATCCATTTTTATGTTTTTGGGTTCGGATCTAGTCACAAGTGGTTATTTCACTCGTGTTTCTAGGGATGAGAATTCATTCCTTCGAAACATCAGGTTGCATAATACTTCTTCAAATATCGTCCGTTGATTGGAAGCATTTGTCGTTCTCCTTGGCAATTCACAAGTTGGTAGGAGCCTCCTGAGTAGACTGTCTCGACCACCAACGGCCCTTCCCATGTTGGTTCAAATTTACCTCCTATCTTGCGGTGTGCAAGAATAGGTCTCTTGAGGACAAGAACTAAGTCACCAACTTTGAAAGTTCTTGGGCGGACCAGTTTATCATGGGCCTGGATCATCTTAGCTTGGTACAGTTCCAAATTTTGCTGCGCTGCAAGTCTTTTCCCTTCCAAGCTTTCCAGTTCTTCCAGTCGTAACCTGACATTTTCTTCTATCGTAATCTTGTTTGCGACTGCGATTCTGAGTGATGGAAGCTGGACTTCCAATGGTAACACTGCCTCGGACCCGTACACTAAAGCATAAGGCGTAGACTGAGTAGGAGTCCTAAAAGTTGTCCTATAGGCCCATAAGGCTTCTAACAACTTCTCGTGCCAATTTCTCTTGTTGTCGTCCAAAGTTTTCTTTAAAGTTTGATTGAGAGTTTTATTAAAAGCCTCGGCCAAGCCGTTTGCTCTTGGATAGTAGATGGTTGAGTATCGCCAATCGATTCCATGTATTCTGACAAATTTTTTGATTTTTGTGCTTCTGAATGCGGACCAATTATCTGAAATGACTCTGCGTGGTACCCCAAAACGGTAGACAACTTGGTTTTTGAAAAACTGTAGCACGTGGTGTGCCTTTACTTCTCTGAGTGGAACTGCTTCTACCCATTTTGAAAAGTAGTCTGTAGCTGCAAGAATGAAGCGATGTCCTCTTGAAGAAGGCGGTTCTATCGGACCCACTATATCTGTGCCCCAACACTCAAATGGCCACGACGTGATTGTTAGATGTAGCACATTTAGAGGTTGGTGTAGAACCACTCCGTGCACTTGGCACTGGTGATAACATTTGGCAACTTTCATACAGTCGGTCATCATTGAGGGCCAGTAGTACCCTAATCTTTTAATCTTCATTTTCATCTTTGGACCCAACTGATGAGCGCCACAGAGTCCTGAGTGCACCTCTTTAACAATTTCATGAGCCTCGGACCCGCTCAGGCACCTTAGCCACATCTGATCAAAAGACCTTCTGTATAATGTATTGTTTATTAATGCGTAAGACAGAGTTCTTTTCTTAATTTGATGAGCTAATGACTTATCATTCGGTAGGCTTCCTGTTCGCAGGTAGTCTATTAGCGGTTGACGCCAATCTTCTGTGTTTTCTGTTATTGCTGCAACTGATTCCTCTGCTTTTTCTGATTTCTGTATCATATCCATGTCGAGCTGTGGTAGGACCTGTCGTCCCTGAACTGACACTTCAACTGACTCATCTTGTAAGCAGGCAAATTCTTTTGCAAGGCGAGCTAAAGCGTCTGCAAGAGCATTTTCTTTTCTGGGGATCTTGTAGATCGTTACGTTCGGAATATGTTCCAACAGTTTCATGGCATACTGAAAGTACTGCTCGAGTCTTGGCTTTAAAATTCTGTATTGTCTGGCGACCTGTTGAATGATCAACTGAGAATCTCCGTAGATGTTGATGTCCGTTATTCCCATTTGAATGGTTAGTTCTAGTCCTGTTATGAGGGCTTCGTATTCTGCCTCATTGTTTGTGCATGGTTCTGTTAAGTGGTAGGAGTATCTTAACATCCCCCGCTCCGGTGTTATAATGATTAGTCTGATTCCTGCCTTACCGGGAACTATCGTTTGCAATTCTTTGTTCTTCTGTGCTGAGGACGCACCGTTGAAGTATAGTTCCCAACGTCGATCATCAGTGTCTTCTAGGCTCATTATCTGCTCGTCAGGCAAATCGTCGTCGAGAGGCGAATCTGCCAGGTGAAGGGTGTGCTTGCAGGAAGTCAGCTAGGACTTGTCCCTTTACGGCGCGAAGAGGAACGAAAGTTATGTCAAATTGCAATAGTATCATTGACCACCTGGCAGGTCTGCCAGAAAGTGTTAGGCGGGTCATCAAATATTGCAATGGATTAAACTTTGAAATAAGGTTGACCTTATGAGAAAGCATGAATGCCTGAGCTTCTGAGGGGCAAAGATCAGGGCCAAACAATGCTTATCAATAGGAGGATATTTTACTTCCGTCGGAACCAGACGACGAATTAAGTAGTAGAGAGCATTTTCTTTTCCCTCATCATTGACTTGGGCTAACAGGGCTCCAAGGGAGTCGTCTAAAGCCGCGGTATAAAGTATTAAAGGTCGACCTGAGACTGGGGTTGCTAAGATAGGAGGTGTCATTAAATATTGCTTAACGTCCTTGAAAGCCCGCTGGCATTTTTCGTCCCAAATGAATTTGGCGTCTTTTTTAACTAATACCGAGATGGGCTGACACCTACCTGACAAGTTCGAGATAAAGCGTCGAAGATATGCCAACTTTCCTTGAAAGGATCGTAGTTGTTTCAAGGTTTTAGGAGGTGGCATTTCTAAGATAGCTTTAATCTTTTCCGGATCGATTTCAATACTGCGATGTCGGACAACAAATCCTAAGAATTTTCCAGAGGTGACGCCGAAGGCGCATTTCAGGGGATTCATCTTAAGGTTATATTGTCTTAATCGCTCGAAAACAATTCTCAAATCATACAGGTGATCTTCTTTCAGTTTTCTTTTGATGACCACATCATCCACGCAGCACTCAACTTGGTTGTGAATGAGATCATCAAAAATCTTTGTCATCGCTCTTTGGTATGTTGCTCCTGCGTTCTTTAGTCCGAATGGCATTACTGTGTAGCAATATACTCCGATCGGCGTTCTGAATGCCGTGAGCCTTTTGTCTTCTGGTGCCATCTTTATCTGGTTGTATCCTGATGATCCATCCATGAATGAAAATATTTCATGTGTTGAAGCAATGTCGATCATCAGTTCTAGGATTGGTAGTGGAAATTCATTCTTCAGACATGCTTTATTTAAATCTCTAAAATCCACGCAGATTCTGATCTGACCATTCTTCTTTCTGACTGGTACCACGTTGGCTAACCAAGTAGGGTATCGTTCTTCACGGAAAAATTTAGCGTCTATTAGCTTCTTAACTTCGGCTATTACTTGTTGCTCAATTTCCACACGCATTATTCTGGAAGCTTGTCTGACTGGAACAGAAGTAGGATCTACTCCTAACTTGTGAACTTCGACTTCTGGAGCTAATCCTAGCATTTCGTCGTAGCTCCAAGCAAAACAGTCCTTGAATTCCATTAGTAGCTTGATTACATTTTTGGAATCTTCTTTATTGAGTAAGGAGCTAACAAAGGTGGGCCTGGGCTTTTCGCTAGTACCTATGTTAACTTCCATTAACTCGTCTATTGTAGATTTGATTTCTTCCTCGAATTCTAGTGGAGCATCTCTGATTGGTAGATCTTCGAGATCTTCTGAAGCTTCCAAGCAGTCTTCATTAGGTTCGCAAGTGACAACCAAGCAAAATACCATATCATCCACTGATCCTACTGTGCCGAATCCGAGACCATGTTTTGAATTGGGAGGTCGACCGGCATTATTCCATAATTTTTCAAAGTGTTGTGACCGGCTTTTTGTCCATTGTCGAGGTAAGACACCACGTTGAATTAAATTTTGGACACAGGGAGAATACCACTCAAACGATAATTCCATTAATTCAGAAGAAGTAACATCTTCAAATTGTACATCTTTTTCAGTATTGGAAGAAGAAGCACCATGGTAAAACTTGATTGGCTTGGTACCACCACCAAGCACTTCCTTGACCACCATACCCTCGATCTTATTAGAATGGATCGGGGTCAGGCTCATAGTATGAACATGATGGTTAATCTTCTTACATTGATTTATATTCTTCATTCTTTTCATCTTCGATAGAGATCTTGAACTGGGGTTTCTTTTGACTTTGTCGCTGCTTCTTTCTTGATTTCTTCTTCTTCTTCTGAACTATTCTCCCAATCAACGTTGATGAATGGTTTCTTCTGTCCAACTGTCCCAACGTCTCTTCCACGACCTCGTCCCCGGCCTCGACCTCGGATGCGAGTTCTGGAGAAACCTTCACCATCTCGTCGTAAGGGAGTGGTGAGTGACTGTTGGACTAGAACTTCAGGTTCTTCATCGTCTCGAATTTATTTTGCTTCGTTGGGTGTGGCGTCTCTGGAAAAGATTGTTTTCTTCGGAGGCACGTAGTAGGCAGGATCTTCATGAATTCCGATTTCATGCACGGAGAATGGTTGCAAATAACCTTTACTGCACTGTTCCCCTCCTTCGTAATACTTTATGCACTGGTGCAAAGATGACGGTACCATCCGGTTTTCATGGATCCATGGCTGACCCAGTAGAGCGTTGAACGATGTCTCAGAATCAATTATGTGGAATTTTGCGGTTGTCTTTGCTAAATCACCGGTCTTCATTAGTAGTGTTATCGATCCAAGAACTCTTTCTCCTTTTTGATTGAAGCCTCTTTATAGCATCTTGTCTGCTTCAAGTTCGCGAGCATCAATTTCCAAATATGCTAGCGTCCGAAGATTCATTATGTTGATTGATGCTCCTGGATCAACCAACACTCTCGAGAGCGTAAACTTTCCAATAGTGACTGAAATGTACAGCGGTCGGTTGTGATCAGCTGTTCCCAGTAATAGATCATTGTCCATGAAAGTAACACCTCGCTGTTCTTTTAACGAGCAAACCTCGTCGAAGGAATTACTGGTCATTTGAGCTAAGCAAATTTCTGGATCAAGTAAAGCCTTGATCAGAGCTTCTCTCATCTCCTTTGACAGGATCAGAGTGTCGTATATGCTTAGTTTGGTTGGTAGCTTCCTAAGATGGGCTAGCACATTATAGTCCACTTTATTACCATGTTCCTCGGTTTCTTCCCGAATGGGCAATTCCTTTGTTGGGGTTGGCTCTTCCTGAGCAACCACCTGCTTTCCTTTATCCTTTGGACCCATTCTCGGGGGTAGAACTTTTCCACTTCTTAAATTTACTTCAGTTATTTCTTCTGAATTTGGTGTTGAGTCTGCCGGTGTATCCTCCTGAATTGTAACAACTCGCTCTTCTGAAGTTGCTTCGGTGTCTGATGGTTCTAATTCTATCGTGATCGGAGCCCCTCGGAATTCATAAATGGACTCGTTGCTTGTCGAGCTTTCGTAGCCTCCTATGTGAACATCTTCTTTGTGGTCATCGAGGTTGTGTATGATTTGAGAATCATTATTTTTATTGGAATTGAGATCCGGATTAAGCCGGTTGTCGTTAGTTACGTAATCGTTAGAGACAGTCAAAACGTAGCCAACGCCATAACCCTTATCATTATAAGATCCCGCCGGGGCGAGCAAATAATCATACAGAGTCAGGAGTTCGAGGGATTTCTCCCCCAAAATCGGAAACAACCATCCTAGGATAAGCAGCCCCTAGTCTACCCTCCGGAGTCTTGGTCTTCTTTTCTTCCACAATCTTCTCCTCCTTCTGGGACGGTTCTTCAATCGCAAGTGATAGTGCCGGCTCGACAGGTTTCAAACTCCGAGTTGAAGCACGTACCGAAGCGGCTTTGGATGTGATCCAAAATTTTTTTCGATGATTTTTTCCAGACAGTACTCGATCCATCATCAGTCGTGTAAGGGTCTATCGGAACAATGGGATCCGTTGAAATAACATTGACGGAACCTCCTTTCTGGGGTTCCTTCATGTATTCCTTTGGGATTGTTATTTTCCCTTTTCAAAGATTGTCATCAAGCCAACTCTTGAAAGTGATGCAATCCTCTATCTTGTGTCCAAGCATCTGGTGGTAAGGGCAATAGTTCGGATGATCTTTCTTATTGACTTCCTCCGGCTTCTTGGGCTCTGGCAGCTAAAAATCCAGTGTCTTTATTAAGCTGCGGAACATCTTCGCTACTGCTTCAGTTTTGAATGGGTATTCTTTATTTAGAAGTTCTCTTAAAGTAGGTGATGAACGAGGCGGTTGTTCATAATGCTGAGGCGACTGATAGCTCGGACGAGGTTGCTGATAGCCTTGCTGAGGCTGTTGGTATGTTCATTGTGGTGGTTGGTAACTAGACTGTGGCCGCTCTGACTGTATCTGCATTGGCTGCTTGCCCTTATCTACTATCACGACAATTCCAGATTTCTTCTCGAATGTTTTCACAGGCTTCTGCTTATCGTTCTTCTCCGCAAAACTTAACTGCTTTGCTTCTTCTTGCAAGCTCCCGGCCTTGCTAAGCAACTTCTCGAAAGCCTTGATTGTAAATCTTTTAAGGAGAAGTGCTATCGGGCCATGGATACTTTTAAGCAGGATACTGACTGCATGTTTTTCTTGAAGCTATGGTTCATACTTCATGCTTAAGTTTCTCCATCGAAGTATGTAATCTACTAAAGTCTCATTCGGCTTTTGCTGCTCCACCACTAGATCACCAATAGTGATGTGGTGCTAAGCTCCGACAAATCTTTTCACAAAGAGATTTTCTAGTTCTGAAAAGGTCTTTACTGAACCGTTCGGCAATTCTGCGTACCAGTCGAAGGCAATCCCTGACAAACTGCTGACGAACTGGCGAAAGAGTAAAGCGTCGCTCCCACCGGCATTGCAGCAACTGGCACGAAAATGTGCGACATGCTGCCGAGGGTTTCCCGTCCCATCAAAAGTCTTAAACAGAGGTGGTACAAAGCCTTTCGGGTATTGGACTGCATCGAACTCCTCGGGGTAAGGTCTACCCGTCTGAATAGATGCTCCATTCTTGGATTGTGCTAAAACTTCTCAAACCTGCTGTTCTACCATGTTTTTAATATCCTTTTCAGGGATCATGCTCTGTGTAGAATCTTTCTTTGGTAGTTTGTCTCCGTCGACGGATGTAATCTCTTTTCCTCCATCTGCAATATGGATAATCTCTAGGGGTGTCTCTTTACGAGGTCGGGCTCGACTGCGGAGAGTGGCTAAGTCGGCGACCATCTCTTCCATCCTCTTTGCCATCCGGGAAATTGTGTCATCTCTCTCCGAGATCCGCGCTCTCAATACCTCCGGTTCATCTCTTTCCGCAGCCTACGGGAGCACCTTGTGAAGGCGACGATGCTCGTGTCTCAACCATGTTGATCTCGGCATACTCCTCATCCATGAACTCTGATGAGTCAATTTCGTCTCCTAATTCTTCTTCTCTTTCTTTTGCTAACCGTCGAATGTCGGTCCTTAACTTCTCCATGGCATCCTCTAGTGGCCTTTTCGCACGGTCTCACAGTTGTCTCGTGACGTTTGTTGAACTTCCTTTTCGGGAGTCCCCTTTATTGCAGTAGCACTTTCTTCTGATTCGAGTCTTCTGACGAGACTTCTCTTCTCAGGACATCTCTTTGGTCTTAGCTGGCCAGTAGTAGGTCGCCATACCATCCTTCTTGCAGTCGGAAGCCTAGGACCTGATGGTCTGTCGGCTATATGCTGGAAGGTGGTATCCTCCCTAATCTGTAGACCCGATACAACAACGGGCGGATTGGCTTTTATCTTCTTCTTTGTTTTCGATGTGGCAACAACATGCTCTATTCGCGGTCCGAGGTGGGATTTAGCTGGCGCCCGTCCTATCCTTCTTAAGATTTCTGATATAGGGCATCTTTCTTTCTTTGCCAATCTCTCTATAACAGCTTGAAGCCGAGCCAATGGAGTAGTCTTATCCCTTTTCCTCTTGTAATTTTTGTAGTATGCAGGTCGGGGTAATGCGGTGGCGATCCTACGAACATCCTCTTCATCTGATGCAGCAGAGAGGGGGTGAAACCTGCTCCCTTTTAACAGAGGTATATACTCAGGCAGTTCTTCTCTTTCTTCAGGAATTTCTTCTAGAAAAGCAACTTCAGCAGCTCTAGCTTTCTTGGCGATCTTTCTGCTTCTATTTCTCCTTTGAGTCCGAGTTAGGGGTGCAACTCTTAAACTGGACCCAATCTCAAAAATAGACGGTATTGTAGCAAAGTCTGCACCCTCCACGGTGACAGGCTTATCACAGACTTGGATTTCCTTCCCCTTCAGTTTGGCAGAAGTCGGGGTAGGTGTTGATATAACTAGACCGGTGGGGGTAGAGACAACAGTCCTCCTATGAACCATGGTACTCCTTTCAACTGGAACCCGTTGCAGGGGAGGGAATTCCTGAGCCGACTTCAGGTTGAACACAATCACGGGCTCTTCAGTTTCTGACACTATGCCCATTAGTGTGAAGAGAGTGACGTCAGCGAACTTAACATATGTGTTGCCAAATCCTTGTCCGAAACGGATGATTTCATTGTCGGGCAGCTCATCCTTGTAAACGGCGAAGTCCATTCCATTGGTGAAGGTGAAGATTAACTTTGGGGCAGTCATTTTCTGCAGGGCAGATTCCGAATGTCAGTTCCGAATTATGCTTCTTTTCCTCGTAAAGTTTAGGACAAAAATAAAAGTGTCCGAACACATTTTCATTTATCTTAGTGTATTTGTGATTTTAAAAGGATTTATTTATCAAAAGGGTCGTTTATTAGAGGATTTGTTTATTAGGAACGAAATTTTCGAATGTGTAGAAAAGGTAAAGGATCCGATTCAGAATTGGAAAGGAAGAGAAAGTCTTATGCAAGACTTCTCGACTCGAAGGACCGCTCCTAAATTAACACCTATTGGGGGTCCACCCCACCTCAGAAAAGAGGTAAAAGGATCTCAGAACCTCTCTGTTTAGGGGTGTCTAAACAGTGGCTCCTAAATCTGAGAGAAGTTGGCTATACTCGTTCAAGACAGAAAAGAACGGAGTATTCCATCAGAAGAATGGTAGTTTTGGCCTATTAGGGATATGGACTCACCACCGATTTATGAAAGCAAAACCATCTAATCAAAATGGAGAGAGGAACTAGTCCCCAGAGGAGTCGCCAGAAGTTGTCGGCATATTTTTTAGATTTTAAATTTAATTTAAATATATATATAATTTAGAAAGTAGTATTTGATTTTGAAAATGATTTTGAGTTTGAGAATTTAAGATATGAAATATCAAACAGATCTCACATCCAAAATAGTTTATATAAACGAGCACCGCCTCACAAACCGTGTATCTATCCCGAAGAATAGACACACTACTTGACGATAGGGCTCGATTAAGTAAACTAGAAGATTTGTGACATCCGTTTGGTCTGCGAACCAATTTTATAAGCCGACAAGTTCCCCTGTTTAATATAAAGAAATTAAACAGGGTTTATATTACCTGGGTTCTTAAAGTTCCCTATAAGGGCAAGCCCCTATAGTTAATTACACCTTAAATGATAGGAATCATTTAAGAAAACTCTCGATAATGATTAGTGGTTTTGATCTCAAGAATTTCAAAGTTTAAGGTTTTCAAAGGATTGGATTTTGGAATTTCAATAGGGAATGGATCAAATTTGGAACAGTTAATTTCAGGAGTTCAAAAAAGAAAAGTAGGAGAAGCTGAGGATCCAAGAAGAATCTTGACAACTTCCCAAACTATCCTATTGTTTGGTTTCAATTTGGGAGTTTATTTAATATTGCAATCCTGCCAATTTTAATTGATTAGGACTTATATTTGTATAACATAATCACACAAATAGCCTCGAAGATGTGAGGGTTTATGTCGTATCAAACGACTACCTCGGAGTCCTAAGACCGGTTAGGGCTTAATTTGCATAGCATGATTATACAAATGCCTAACGAAAAGTTGAGGATTTACGTTGCACTAAGCAAACTACCACAAAATCTTATGGCTTTTGTTGTTTAATTCTAGGAATGTTTTGCTGAAGTAGATCCGAGTTTTGCTGATGACGATGGCCGTGCTGTCCACTGTGCTCCGAGCTCCTTATTGTTGCAGAGGTTTAGTTTTAGAAGTCATAAATCGGGAGATGAGAGAAGTATTTAGGTTTGTAGAGAATCTTAAAATCCAAGTGTTTTTAGTGTTTTAATTAAAACAAATCTTAAAGTTGATTAAACAGAACCGATTAAGATCCCACGGTTCCGTCATCCCGACATCGTTATTTTCATCGAATTCACTTAGTCCAGATGAATTTGCTAAACTCAACTGAATGAGTTCCACACTTTCATTTAGACCGTGGGAAATCCTGTTAGCCTCATGTGGGTTTGTTGACCTCATTTTTGATGAGGTCTCCTCTTCTTCTCTTTAGTACTTAGGATCTAGCCTTAGGCTTTTCCTTTGACTAATCTTAGAGGACTAGAAGTGGAACCCACCCTTTAGAAATTTCAAACCACTTCTTAACTCCCCGCAAACTCCACAAACTTGACCGTAGACCCCTAATCACCTAGAGGGTTGAAATCAAATGTGGAAGTTTAAAGGATGAGTTCCTATAGGACTCTTCGGCCTTAGATCGCCCTCAGGTGGCCTGGTCTGGTGAGGGCTAACTTACACATACACTACATTTATACACTACACTTTCACACACCTCCTAAAACCACACCCATACCCAACTTGATCTCCGGACTCATGAAGGTGACTCACATGGATGGTCCTTAACCCCTAAGCCCTTGGCAAGAGGGTTAGGAACAACATAGTGGATGCCTCAAATGAGTCCCTTCATGGCTCATGTGGGCTTGATATGGCTTCATGGCTCAACCAAAATGATTTCATTCCACTTACATTCACCTAATCTTCAATTTTGCAAATTTTCAATTTTCGACCCCTAGGACCCTACACCCGCTAACTTTACCCAAAACCCTTTAAACCACCCAAAATTTGCAAAATCACCTAAATTACCCAAAATTCCTCAAAATCAATCCCAAACATTCCCACATTAATTGATCATCCATACCCAAAAAATACCAAAAATTCCAAAAATACCTCCTAATACCCTCCAAATACCCAAAATACCCCTCTTAGCCAAAAAATCCAAAAATTCAGAAAATTCCCAGAAAATTCCAAAAAATCCCAAATATTTCCAATTTCATTTTGTTCAACTACACCATAGGAAAATTTTGTCAATTTACCCCACTTTTATCAAAATCCCTAATTTGACCCATTTTTAACCCTAAGTGAACCCAATGTCAAACCAAACCTACCCAATTGACCCAAATTCTGGTCCAATTCAATTCTAAACTTCAATTCAACATTTCCAACACCAATCTAGGCCAAATACAAGTCCAATTTGATTGACATTTGGATCCAATTTCACTTTTGGCCTTAAAGCCCAATTTGGACCCATGACCCAAACCTAACCCAAACTAACCCAATTCAACTCCAATTAACCCCAAATCTTTTCTAAACCTTCCTTAACATTCCCACAAACAAAACACTAACATGATTTGCCCAAAATTTAGACCCAAACCCCACTCAAATTCAACCCAAAGCTAAAAGGCCCAATTTTGACCTAAACCCAAACCTAACCCAAATAAGCCCAAACCCCAAAATCAAAACCCAACCAAAGCCAAAACCTCTTTGAAACACTCCCATAAACATTTCCCAACATTTATTTTACATCAATTTCAACCCTAGCCCAACAATGGCCCAAGTTAGCTCAATTTGACGTATATTGGCCCATTCACCAAGGAAGCCCAAATTCAACCCAATTCAAACCCAAATCACTCCCAACTTGCTTCAAATCACTCATGACACATCCATGAACTGAACCCAACATTTGTTTGGCCCAATCCTTCACAAAATTCCCATCCATAAATTTATTTTCAAACCAAAAGCCCACTTTCTTAAACCTTCCTAAAAGCCCAGACTTCATGTTAAAGCCCATATGACAAATTCTTCTCATCATACCCTTAATTAAAATCATCCTTAAGTTCAAATCAATCATCAAATGGTTCCAAATCAAGCCATGTGCCAAATCCCATCAAATCACTCCTAAATTACCAAAATTCCTAAAAACCTCTTTCATGAAAGTCGACTTAGCTTTTTCCAAGCCAAAGGTGAGCCATGAAGTCATGCATGAGCCACATGTGAGCCATGAAAGCCTTGGACACTTCACCATACCCAAAATGGCAAGAAGAGGGGACCCTTTAATGATTCTCTTAAGAGTGATTAACCACTCCCATGTTTCCCCTAACTCTTGCTTAAGCTTAATTGTACTTGGATTGTGACTTGACCCCACTAATCAAGCTGATCCAAGTGACTTTCCCTTCAGCCCAAATTGGCCTTGGAGGGTGAACCTAACCCAAAACCAAGGGTTGACCCATTTAGACCCCAAAACTAGCCCTTTCCCATTCCACTTTGATTCAAACCCTTTACACATGTCCATGGCCAATTAACCGCACAAACCTCGCAGCCACGACCCACTCGGACCCGAGGGTGACCCATGCCTGCCGGCCAGCCCGCCCAGGTCGCCGGAAAACACCATGGCCGAGACCTCGGGAGGAGCCAAACTTTGGAATTCCACCTCGCCGAGTCGCCCCATGCCCAATGGCCACCATGGTCGTTCTTCCCTTGACCTAAGCGAGCTGATCCCAAGCCCTAACTCCCCACAGGAGGCCCTCCACCCTCTCCTATTTAAACATCACCTCCTCTCGGCCATGAAAGGTGCAAAACCAGACCTTACTGAAACTCTGCCAAAATTGCTCCAGATCATTCTCCATACTTAGAGCAGTTGATCCCCAGTGCCAATTTGCCCTAATCCCCACCAACGGAGCCCAATTTCTCAGCCAAAATTCCACCCAAAACCAGGACACTTCTCCACAGTGGATCAATCCTCAAATTGATTGATCCTACACCTTCACCAGACCAAGGGATGAAGTCCACCAGCAAAAGCCCCCTCTCCAGGCCACCCATCTGTTCCAGACTCCAAGCTTTGTCATCGAGCTTGGTCGAAATCATACCTAGGCAATTAACCAGACCAGGAGACTTCATTTGGACCTTGCTGGGATCCAATCGAAGGTGACACAACCCTCAGATTGAAGCCCCACTTCTCTGAGCAAAGGTATGAGCTAACTCTTTATCCCGAGCTTCTGGAGATTCTTCATTTCAAATGCCTTAATTTCAATGCATGATCACCGTATAGATGCATTCGTCTCTTCAAGACGAATCCATAGAGCATAAGAACACGAAAATCCGTTGAGAAATGAGTGGGTTTTAGTGTGGACGGCTCTCTGGTGAAAACGCTTGGGGACGATGAACGGATGCCATTCATTCCATACACGCGCGGACGGATGGCCAGGATCGCGCCGGATGAGGAGACGGAACGATACAGCGGGCCCCTGGAGCGCTGAGTCGGATGGCGGCCTCGAATCAAAAAGCGCCACGCGGCGCTTCGGAGATGCTAAGGTTGACGCGGCGCCGATTCGGATAAATAGAAAAATAGGGATTTTCTTATTTATTTAATTCCCTAAACTTCAAAAATGCATAACTTTGTGTAGAAAAAACAGAAAAATAAAATAAAAATACCCTCTTGCTCAATGAACAGAGGAGAATAATGTGAAAAAGAAATCATTTAATTTCATCAAGTATTTTATTTTTAATGATTTATTTACCCTCTGCATTGTTTTAATTCTCCATGCATATAGGAAATTCACCATGGCATGAGACCATAGGGCTTTTGAAGCCTCTGAATTTGGGAACATTCCTTGAATTTTCCAAAGTCGAGAGCCATCCCTATGAGAAGTTATTGATTTTTCAAATTCATGTTACTTGTTTTGAGTATTTTAAATCCAATAATTAGCATGTTGTGAAATAAATTCTAGGAAAATTTGGTGATGTTTCTTATGACCAGAGGACCCTAGGAAAAATAGGTTTTGAATTAATTCACTTGGAATAACCCTAATTGGCTTAAACACTCAAAATAGGTCCTTAATTAATTAGAGCTAATCATACATCAAATTGACTTGAAATCAATTCTCCACTGACCTTTAGGATCAGAGGAACCCACTATAAAAGTTTGAAGTCAATTGGACTTGGTTAGCCCTATCAAATGGGTTGATTATGCCATTTAGCCAAAATTAAACTTTAAAAATTCATAACTTTCAAAATGCTTTTAAAAAATTCACCAAATTGGTTTTGGAGCCTCTCTGATATTAGGGGAATTTAAGAAAATTAAAATTTCAATTTTCTAAAAAAGTTAATTTTTTGCATTATTTTAATATTTTAATAAATAAAAAAAATAATAAAAATCACAAAAATAATAAAATTCACTAAAATGTCACATTTTGAATTCTAATCACTTAGGAACAAACCCCATATTTTTTCTTAAGTCTCTATAATGAGATAATAAATTTTAAAGCCCTAAGGTGATTTTAAAAATTTAAAAAAATGTATATTTCTAGTATTCCCATTAAAATAATTCTAATAAATTAAAGAAAAATCAGAAAATTGTAAAAATTGATTCTCTGATTTCCTTGATATCGAGAGATTTTTGAAAAATATAAAATTCATTTTTCAACCTTTATTTTATTTTTAAATTAATTAATACTCCAAAACTCAAAATAATTATAATAAAAAGAATATAATTTAAAAAATCACCAAAATTGGTCCAAGTGGTCCTCTGGTTATTAGGAATGTTCCATAATTTTCTTAATGACAGAAACTTTCCCTTGGTCATATTATTAAATTTTCCTTGGAAATCCCTATTTTTCACCAAAAATAATTACATAAATAAATTAAATACAGAAAATCACATTTTCTCCTCTCATGTCTTTATTGACATATGAGTGAAGTCACATAAAAATTTCAAGTTCATTTAAGCTCAATTTAGTGAGTTATGAAATTATTAAGCTTGAAGGGCGAAATGGTAATTAAAATTTTAATCTTTAATTAAAACTTTAGGCTTAATAAAATTAAAGAGTAGAATATTTGATCCTAACCTGATTTGGATGATTGAAATTTAAATAATTAAAGGGTAGAAACCTATTAAATAATTTAAAAATAATTAAAATAAACCTTTATTAAATAATTGATTAAATTTGGAGGAATAATAAAATTGGAATTATTAAAATAGGGATATTATTAGGAAGAGATTTGTTCTTTAATTTAAGAATCCCTAAATTAATCATCTCAATAATATTTAATTCCTAATTAAAATGATAATTCAAATTTAAGATTTAAAATGCTAAAAGACTTAATCATTAAATTGAATTAATGTTAAATTATTTAAATCAAACCCTTTTAAAATAAAATATTAAATTAAAATTAAAATTAAATTAAATTAAATTAAATTAAATTAAAACATATTAAATTAAATCAAATCAAATCAAATTAAATTAAATTAAATTAAATTAAATTAAATTAAATTAAATTAAAACATATTAAATTAAATCAAATCAAATTAAATTAAATTAAATTAAATTAAATTAAATTAAATTAAATTAAATTGAATTAAATCAAATTAAATTAAAATCAAATTAAATTAAATTAAATTAAATCATATCAAATTAAATTGAATTAAATTAAATTAAATAATAGAATCAAGTTAAAATTAAAATCAAATTAAATTAAATTAAAATTAAAACTAAACCAAATTAAATTAAATTAAAGTTAAATTGAATTAAAAATAACATCACTTAAGACATAAAGGAATTCAAAAATAAAATAACTTGAACACTATTCCAAACTTAAGCCCATTAATTGAAATTAAATTAAATCATAAATCATTTGAACATCCATTTGCCCTCGAAAGCTCTTGTTGTCATAACTCCTAAATGGAGTATTAAGTGAAGTGTTACTTCATTCATAAGATATTCAAATGTCCTAGTTCATCGAGCAAGATAATAAACTTGAACTCCTGGACGGTTAATTCATTTGTATAATTAAATTCTCTTGGACTTAAAATAATCCTAGAAATATTGAAAAGATGTTTAAGAATCGTCTTAAGCACTTCCTCGATATAATAGGATATTTATAAGAACAATTGAACTTAATTGTTCTTCGATGAAGAAAATCGTCCTCAAACCAAAATACAAGAACCTAGACGTCATAGGAGATGACTAGCTATATGATTAGGAACTTGGTAGAAAACCATAACCCTTCCCTTAGCTTTACCTAGGAATCTACTTTAAATGCTTAAATATTCTAATTGTATTTTAAGTGCGACTTGGGATGACGGGAAGACCCTCAAGTACGCTTTTATTTTATTGTAACTTACCTTATTGCAATTTATTTAATCGCATCGCACTTAGTTTTTCTTGCATGATAAACAATCGTTGCATGAAAACCCACACCTTTAGGATAGCCTCCTAAAACCGAAACCAAAACTAAATTAAAAGTCATTGCAAGATAAAATTCACCGCCACAACATTTCAAAATATAAAACAACTCAAAATTTAATCACAAACAAAACAACAAAACTACAACGACAACTAAATTAAAACGTCTTGTTGGATGATCGGGAATACCTCGAATGATGTAACCTACGTGTTGCTAACGGGATTTCCCACGGTCTAAATGAAAGTGTGGAACTCATTCAGTTGAGTTTAGCAAATTCATCTGGACTAAGTGAATCCGATAAAAATAACGATGCCGGAAGGATGGAACCGTGGGATCTTAACCGGTGTTGTTATAATCAACTTTAAGATTTGTTTAATTAAAATATTAAAAAAAACACTTGGATTTTAAGATTTTCTCTAAACCAGAACACTTCTCTCATCTCCTGATTTATGACTTCTAAAACTAAACCTCTACAACAAGGAGCTTGGAGCACGGTGGGCAGCACGGCCATCTTCGTCAGCAAAACAACTCTACATCAGCTAAACATTCATAGAATTAAATAACCAAGCCATAGGACTTCGAGGTAGTTTGCCTAGTGCAACATAAATCCTCAACTCTTCGTTAGGCATTTGCATGATCATATCATGTAAATTAAGCCCTAACCGGTCTTAGGACTCCGAGGTAGTCGTCCGATACGCCCTCACATCATCGAGGCTAATTGTATGATTTTGTCATACGAATATAAGTCCTAACTAATTAAAATTGGCAAGATCAAAACATTAAATAAACATTAGGGTCTTCCTAAATTCAAGCCAAACAATAGGATAGTCATGAAATTACCGAAGTTCGCTTCGAATCTGTGATTTCTCCTACCTTTCTTCCTTCGAATTCCCAAAATAAAATGTTCCAAATTTGATCCATTCCCTATTGAAATTCCAAAATTCAATCCTTTGAAAACTTAAACTTTGAAATTCTTGAAAGCGGAACTACCGATTATTATCGAGAGTTTTCTTAGGTGATTCCCGTCACTTAAGATGTAATTAACTATAGGGGCTTGCCCTTATAGGGAATTTTAAGAACCCGAGTAATATAAACCCCGCTTAATTCATTTATATTAAGCGAGGGAACTTATCGGCTTATAAAATTGGTTCGCAGACCAAATGGATGTCACAAATCTCCTAGTTTATTTAATCAAGCCCCATCATCAAGCAGTGTGTCTATTCTTCGGGATAGACACATGGTTTGTGGTGCGGTGCTCGTTTATATAAACTATTTGGGATGTGAGATCGGTCTGATTTCATATCTTAAAACTTTTAAACTTAAAATTACTTTCAAAATTAAATGTTATCTTTTAAACTATATATATATTTAAATTAATTTTAAAATATGAAAATTCGCCGACAATTTCTGTAGGCGACCCCTTTTCAAAACACATAACCTAAAAATATGCCGACAATTTCTGGCGACTCCGCTGGGGACTAGTTCCTCTCTCCATTTTAATCGGATGATTACGCTTTCAAAAATCGGTAGTGTATCCATGTCCCTTGTGGATCAAACAACCCTTCTTTCGTTGGAATACTATGTTCATTTCTACCTTGAACAAGTATAGCCAACATTCTCTCGGATTTAGGAGCCACTCGTTTAGACACCCTAAACGAGAGAGGTTCCGAGATCCTTTTACCTCATTTCTGAGGTGGGGTGGACCCCCAATAGGTATTAGTTTAGGAGCAGTCTTGCGGGTCGAGAAGTTCCTACAAGACTTCCTCTTCCTTTTCCAGTTCCTAATCAATTCCTTTTACCCTTCCTACAACTCTCCTTCTTTTAATAATTCTCCTTCCTAACGAACAAATCTTTTCTAAAAAAGATAATTTTCTTTTAATACCACAAATACACTAAGATAAACAGAAATGTGTTCGGACTCTTTCTTTTCATCATAAGTTGTACGACAAGAAGAAGCACGATTCGGGAACTAACACTTGGAATCTGCCCTGCAGAAATGGAAGCCCCAAAACTGATCTTCTCTTTCGTCAACGGACTCGACTCGGCCGTATTCAAGGACGAATCGGCTCGATAATGGAATCATTCGATTCGGACAAGGATTCGGGGACACCGACATCAAAATCCCCAACGTCACTCTCTTTTCACTCACAAGCAAAGTATCAGAAACTGAGAAACCGTTAATTGAGTTTAACCTCAAGTCAACTCACGAATTCCCTCCTCTGCAAAAAATTCCAACTGAGAGGAGTACTGCTGTCCACAGAAGGACTGTTGTTGCTACCCCCACTGGTCTAGTTGTCTCTGCACCTACCCCGGCTCCTGCCAAATTAAAGGGGAAGGAAATCCAGAACTATGATGAACCTGTTACCGTGGAGGGTACAGACCTTCCTGTGAGACCTTCTGTTTTTGAAATCGGGTCCAGCTCTAGAATTCCATCGCTGACACGGACTCAGAGAAGGAACAGAAGTAGAAGGATTGCTAGAGAAGCCAGAGCTGCTGAAGTTGCTTTCCTAGAAGAAATCCCAGAACTACCCGAGTATACACCGCTGCCTGAATACATACCACTTTTGGGAGGAAGTAGATTCCATCCCCTCTCCGCCGCAGAGGATGAGGAAAATGTTCGCAAGATTGCTGTCGCATTGCATCAGCCCGTATATTACAACGATAGCCGTAAGAAAAGGGCCAGAACTACGTCATTTGCTCGACTGCAAACTTTGATAGAAAAGTTAGCAAAGAAGGAAAGGTGCCCTGTATCAGAAATTTTAAGAAGGATAGGGCGGGTGCCAGCCAAGTCCCGTCTGGGCCGCGAGTAGAACCTGCTATCGTTGCAGAAAAGCAAAATAAAAGGATGAAAGCTAGTCCACCTGTCGTTGTTTCAGGACTACAGATTAGGGAGGATACCACCTTCCAGCATTTGGCTGACAGACCATCCGGTCCTAAACCTTCTGCTACTAGAAGGATGGTATGGCGTCCCACTACTGGACAATTAAGATTGAAACAACGACCGAGAAGGAAAGTCTCGTCGGGAGACTTGAATCCGAAGAAAGTGCTACTTGCGGAAAAGGGGACTCATGAGAAGGAAACCCGACGAGTTATCACATGACAACCGCAAGGATGTACGGAAAAGACCACTAGAAGATGCTATGGAAAAGTTAAGGACTGATATTCGACGATTAGCAAGGGAGAGAGAAGAGAAATTCGGAGATGAGATTGACTCGTCAGAGTTCATGGATGATGAGTATGCAGAAATTAGCATGGTTGGAACACGAGCTTCGTCAGCTTCACAAGGTGCCCCTGCAGCCGCAGAAAGAGAGGAACCGGAAGTAATGAGGAGGCAGCTTCAAGAGAAAGATGATACGATTGCCCAAATGGCAAAAAGGATGGAAGAAATGGCTGTAGCCCTAGCCACTCTCCAGAGTCAAGTTCAACCCCAAAGAGAAACACCCCCAGAAGTCATTCACATTGTAGACGGAGGAAAGGAGATTACATCCGTCAACGGGGATGATCAATTAAAGAAGGATGCAACACAAAGCATGATTCCGGAAAAGGATATCAAGAGCTTGGTGGAACGGCGAGGTACGAGAAGCCTTGGCACAATCAAAGAGCGGGACATCCATTCGGACGGGTAGACCTTACCCTAAAGAATTCGACGCTGTCCAATATCCGAAAGGCTTTGTACCACCTCTGTTCAAGACCTTTGATGGAACCGGAAACCCTCGGCAGCATGTTGCACATTTTCGTGCCAGTTGTTGCAACGCCGGCTGAAGTGATGCATTACTCTTCAGACAATTTGTCAGCAGCCTGTCAGGGATCGCCTTTGATTGGTATGCGGAATTACCAAACGGTTCGGTGAAGACATTTTCAGAACTAGAGAACCTCTTCATCAAGCGATTTACTGGAGCTCAGCACCACATCACTATAGGTGATTTAGTGGTAGAAAAGCAGAAACCCAACGAAACCTTGGTGGACTATATACTTCGATGGAGGAATCTAAGTATGAAGTGTGAGCCACAGGTACAAGAACAACACACAGTCGGCATTTTACTTAAGAGCATTCATGGCCCGATAGCACTTCTCCTCAAGGGATTTACTATTAAGACTTTCGAGAAGTTGTTAAGCAAGGCCGGAAGCTTGCAAGAGGAGGCGAAGCAATTAAGTTTCACCGACAAGACAGACAAACAGAAGCCCGTGAAAACTTTTGAAAAGAAGTCCGGGATCGTCGCAGCAGTCGATAAAGGCAAGCAGCCAATACAAATACCGTCAGAACGGCCGCAGCAACCTCAACAGAGTTACCAGCAACCCCGACCCAGCTATCAGTCATCTCAACAGTATGAACAACCGCCTCGTCCACAACGTACGTTGAGGGAGCTTCTGAGCAGGGAGTATCCGTTCAAGAATGAGGCAGTGCCGAAAATATTCCGCAGTCTGATGAAGACTCCAGATTTCCAACTGCCAGAGCCTAAAAGACCAGAAGAGGTCGACAAGAAAGGTGATCCCAACTTTTGCCCTTACCACCGGATGCTTGGGCATTAGATAGAAGATTGTGTTACCTTCAAGAGTTGGCTCAACGACAATCTTCGGAAAGGAAATATAACGATCCCGAAGGAGTACATGAAGGAACCCCAGAAAGGAGGTTCCGTCAATGTTATCTCGACGGATCTCATTGTTCCAATAGATCCCTATACGATTGATGTTGGATGGACTACCGCTTGGACAAAGTCTTCGAAGAAGATTTTGGATCACATCCAAACCGCTTCAGTGCAAGCCTCAATTCAGAGTTCGAAACCTGTCAAGTCGACACTATCACTTGGGATTGAAGAACCACCTCAACAAGAGACGAGCGAAGAAAAGAAGAAAATCGACGAAGAAGAGAAGACCGAGGCTCTTAAGGCTGGACTAAGGGCCGCTTATCCTAGGATAGTTGTTTCCGATTCGGGGGAGAAATCCCTCGAACCTCCGACTCGTATGATTATCTGCTCACTCCGGTGGGATCTTATAATGATAAGGGTTATGGCGTTGGCTACGTTTTGACTGTTTCTAACGATTACGTAACTAGCGACAATCCGGACATCAATTCCGATACAAATGACAATTCTCAAATCACACAATCTCGACGATCACAATGACAAAGAAGACATCCACCAAGGAGGCTACGAGAGTTCAGCAAGCAACGAATCTATTTGCGAGTTTCGAGGAGCTCCAGTCACGATAGAGTTAGAGCCTTCCGATTCCGAAGCTAATCTAGAAGAACTCGTCATTCGATTCAAAAGGAGACACCGACAAACTCAATATCGGATTCGAAGAAATTACGAAGTCAACTTGAGAAGTGGAAGAGTTCTACCTCCGAGAATGGGTCCAAAGGACAAAGGAAAGCGAGTGGTTGTTCAGGAAGAACCAACCCCGGCAGAAGAAATACCCATTCGGGAAGAAATTGAGACACATGAAAATAAAGTGGACTACAACTTGCTAGCCCATCTTAGGAAACTACCGGCCAAACTGAGCATCTACGACGCTCTCATCTTATCAAAGGAGATGAGAGAAGCTCTGATCAAGGCCTTACTTGATCCAGAAATTTGCTTAGCTCAAATGACTGGAGATTCCTTAAATGAGGTTTGCTCGTAAAGGAACAGCGAGGTGTCACCTTCACGGACAATGATCTACTACTTGGGACAGCAGACCACAACCGACCGTTGTACATTTCAGTTACAATTGGGAAGTTTACACTCTCCAGAGTATTGGTGGATCCTGGAGCATCAATCAATATAATGAATCTCCGAACGCTAGCATACTTGGAAATTGATGCTCGTGAGCTCGAAGCAGACAAAATGTTATTAAGAGGATTCAACCAGAAAGGAGAAAGAGCCCTCGGATCGATAACACTGCTAATGAAGACCGGTGACTTGGCAAAGACAACCGCAAAATTTCACATAATTGATTCGAAACGTCATTCAACACTCTCTCGGGCCGACCATGGATACATGAAAACGAGGATGGTACCATCATCTCTACATCGATGCATCAAATACTACGATGGAGGGGAACGGTGCATCAAAGGTGACTTACAACCATTCTCCGTACATGAAATTGGAATCCATGAAGATGCGACTTATTACGCACCCCCGAAGAAAACAATCTTCTCCGGATATACCATAACAAATGAAGCAAAGGAAATTTGGGACGATGAAGAACCCGAAGTTCTAGTCCAACGATCACTCACCACTCCCTTACGGCGAGATGGTGAAGGTTTCTCCACAACTCGCATCCGAGGTCGAGGCCGGGGACGAGGTCGTGGCGGAGACGTTAGGACGAGTTGGACGGAGGAAACCGACCATCAATGTTGAATGGGAAGATAGTTACGAAGAAGAAAAAGAAATCAAGCAAGAAGCGAGCGACAATAAGTCGGAAGAAGCCGCAATTCGGGATCTCTCTCGAAGATGAAAAGAACGAGGAATATAAATCGATGTACGAGAAGATTAACCACTATGTACATACTATGACCCCGACCCCGATCCATTCTAATAAGATCGAGGGTATGGTGGTCAAAGAGGTACGTAGCGGCGATGACAAAGCCCATCAAGTTCTACCGTGGTGCTCCTTCCTCCAAAACTGAAAATAATGTACAATTTGAAGATGTTACTTCATCAGAATTAATGGAATTACCTTTTGAGTGGTACTCTCCCTATGTGCAAAATTTAATTCAGCGTGGTTTCTTACCTCGACAATGGACAAAAGGTCAATCACAACATTTTGAAAAATTATGGAATAACTCCGGTCGTCCACCCAATTCAAAGCATGGTCTCGGATTCGGCACAGTAGGATCAGTTGACGATACTGAATTTTGCTTGGTTGTCACTTGCGAGTTTAATGGAAACTGCATGGAAACAACAGAAGAACTCGAAGATTTACAAATTGGAGACGCTCCACCAGAGTTCGAAGAAGAGATCAAATCTACAATAGATGAGTTAATGGAAGTTAACTTAGGTACTAGCGAAGAGCCTAGACCTACCTTTGTTAGCTCCTTACTCAATAAAGAAGACTCCGAAGAGATAATCAAGTTATTAATGGAATTTAAAGATTGTTTTGCTTGGAGCTACGATGAGATGCCAGGATTAGCTCCAGAGGTTGCGGTCCATAAGCTAGGAGTGGATCCTGCTTCGTTCCGGTCGGACAAGGTTCCAGGAGAATGCGTCTAGAAATCGAACAACAAGTCATAGCTCGAAGTTAAAAAGCTAATAGACGCCAAATTTGTCCGTGAAGAACAATACCCGACTTGGTTAGCCAATGTGGTACCAGTCAGGAAGAAGAATAGTCAGATCAGAATTTGTGTGGATTTCAGAGATTTAAACAAGGCATGTCCGAAAGATGAATTCCCTCTACCGATCCCAAAATTAATGATCGACATTGCTTCAACACATGAAATATTCTCATTCATGGATGGATCTTCAGGATACAACCAGATAAAAATGGCTCCAGAAGATGAAAAGCTTACAGCATTCATGACGCCGATCGGAGTATACTGCTACACAGTGATGCCATTCGGACTAAAAAACGCAGGAGCAACCTACCAGAGAGCGATGATAAGAATTTTTTATGATCTCATCCACAATCAAGTCGAGTGCTACGTGGATGATGTGGTCATCAAAAGCAAAGTAAAGGAAAACCACCTGTATGATTTGAGAATTATTTTCGAACGATTAAGACAATTTAACCTTAAGATGAATCCCTTAAAATGCGCCTTCGGCGTCACCTCCGGGAAATTCTTAGGATTCGTTGTCCGACATCGTGGAATTGAAATCGATCCGGAAAAGATAAAAGCCATCTTAGAAATGCCGCCTCCCAAAACCTTAAAACAACTACGATCTTTTCAAGGGAAGTTGGCATATCTTCGACGCTTTATCTCAAACTTGTCAGGTAGGTGTCAGCCTTTCTCGGCACTAGTTAAAAAGGACGCCAAATTTATTTGGGAAGCGAAATGCCAGAGGGCCTTCGAGGACATTAAGCAATATTTAATGACACCTCTCGTCTTAGCAGCCCCAGGCCTCGAGTAGACCATTGATACTTTATACTGCGGCCTTAGACGACTCTCTCGGAGCCCCGTTAGCCTGAGTCAATGATGAGGGTAAGGAAAATGCTCTTTACTACCTAAGCCGTCGTTTACTTCCAACGGAAATAAAGTATCCCACAATCGAAAAGCATTGTTTGGCCCCGATCTTCGCCGCTCAAAAGCTCGGGCACTACATGCTTTCTCATAAGGTCAACTCCGATCTCGAAATTTAATCCATTGCAATACTTGATGACCCGTCCGACGCTTCTCGCCGGACTTGCTGGGTGGTCGATGATATTATCGCAATTCGATATAACTTTCGTGCCTCTTCGTACCGTAAAGGGACAAGTCCTAGCAGACTTCCTCGCAAGCACACCCTTTGCCGGCGGAATCTCCACTCAATGACGACTTGCCGGATGAACAAATAATGAGCTTAGAAGACCACCGATGATCGACGTTGGGAATTATATTTCGATGGAGCATCTTCAGCACACAAAGACGAAGAATCGCAAGTGATAGTGCCCGGTAAGGCAGGGATCGGATTAATCTTTATAACACCGGAGCGGGGGATGTTGAGATACTCCTACCACATGACAGAGTCATGTACAAACAACGAAGCAGAATACGAAGCCCTCATAACAGGACTGGAATTAACTATTCAAATGGGGATAACAAACATCAACATCTACGGGGATTCGCAGTTAATCATTCAACGGATCGCCGGACGATACAGAATTTTAAAACCAAAACTCGAGCAATACTTCCAAGTATGCCATACGCTTGTTGGAACAGATTCCAAATGTGACAATCTACAAAATTCCCAGAAAGAAAACGCTTTAGCGAAGCGTTAGCCCGTCTCGCAAAAGAATTTGCTCGCTTGCAAGATGAATCGATGGAAGTGTCGGTTCACGGACGTCGAGTCCTATCACAGACTCGACATAGACACAATACACAAATTAGAAAAAGAAGAAGAATCAGGTTGCAACAAAGGATGTAAAACACAGAAGATTGGCGACAACCATTAATAGACTACCTGCAAACGGGAAAACTACCAGACGATAGGTCGTTAGCCCATCAGATCAAGAAAAGAACTTTGTCCTACGCATTAATAAACAATACATTATACATAAGGTCTTTTGATCAGATGTGGCTAAGATGCCTAAGCGGGTCCGAGGCTCGTGAAATCGTTAAAGAGGTGCATTCAAGACTCTGTGGCGCTCACCAGTCAGGTCCGAAGATGAAAATGAAAATTAAAAGACTAGGGTACTAATGGCCCTCGATGATGACCGACTGCATGAAAATTGCCAAGAGCTGTCACCAATGCCAAGTGCACGGAGTGGTTCTACACCAACCTCCAAATGTGCTACATCCGACAATTGCGTCGTAGCCATTTGAATGTTGAGGCACAGATATTGTGGGTCCAATAGGACCACCATCTTCAAAAGGACATCGCTTCATTCTTGCGGCTACGGATTACTTTTCCAAGTGGGCAGAGGCGATTCCACTCGGAGAAGTGAAAGCACACCACGTGCTACGGCTTTTCAAGAACCAAGTTGTCTATCATTTCGGAGTGCCGCGCGAGATCATCTCGGATAATGGGTCGGCATTCGAAGCACACAAATCAACAATTTTGTCAGGAGACACGGAATCGACTGGCGCTATTCAACAATTTACTACCCAAGAGCAAACGGCCTAGCTGAGGATTTTAATAAAACTCTCGTTCAAATCTTAAAGAAAACTTTGGACGATAATAAGAGAAATTGGCACGAGAAGTTGTTAGAAGCCTTGTGGGCCTACCGGACAACCTTCAGAACTCCTACTCAAGCTACACCTTACGCTCGCGGTGTATGGGTCCGAGGCGAGTGTTACCTTTAGAGGTCCAGCTTCCTTCACTCAAAATTGCAGTTGCAAACAAAATCACGACTGAAGAGAATGCCAAATTACGACTAGAAGAATTGGAAAGCCTGGAAGGGAATTTTGTAGAAGTTTGGGCCAAATAAATGTTGGGTTTAGTTTAGGGATATGTCATGAGTGATTTGAAATGAATTTGGAGTGATTTGGGTTTGAATGGGGTTGGATTTGGGCCTCTTTGGTAAATGGGCCAATGTTGGTCAAATTGGGCTAACTTGGGCCAATGTTGGGCTAGGGTTGAAATTGATGTAAAATTAATGTTGGGAAATGTTTATGGGAGTGTTTTAAAGAGGTTTTGACTTTGGTTGGGTTTTGATTTTGGGGTTTGGGCTTATTTGGGTTAGGTTTGGGTTTAGGTCAAAATTGGGCCTTTTAGCTTTGGGTTGAATTTGAGTGGGGTTTGGGTCTAAATTTTGGGTAAATCATGTTAGTGTTTTGTTTGTGGGCATGTTAAGGAAGGTTTAGAAAAGGTTTGGGGTTAATTGGAGTTGAATTGGGTTAGTTTGGGCTAAGTTTGGGTCATGGGTCCAAATTGGGCTTTAAGGTCAAAAGTGAAATTGGATTCAAATGCCAATCAAATTGGACTTGGATTTGGTCTAGATTGGTGTTGGGGATGTTGAATTGAATTTTAGAATTGAATTGGACCAGAATTTGGGTCAATTGGGTAGGTTTGGTTTGACATTGGGTTCATTTTGGGTTAAAATGGGTCAAATTGGGGATTTTGACAAAAGTGGGGTAAATTTACAAAATTGGCCCATGATGTAGTTGAACAAAATGAAATTGGGAATATTTGGGATTTTCTGGAATTTTCTGGGAATTTTCTGAATTTTTGGATTTTTTTGGCTAAGTGGGGTATTTTGGGTATTTGGAGGGTATTGGGAGGTATTTTTGGAATTTTTGGTATTTTTGGCTATGAATGATCAATTTGAGTAATGTGGGAATGTTTGGGATTGGTTTTGAGGAATTTTAGGTGATTTGGAGAATTTTGGAAAATTTGGGTAACTTCAAGGGTTTTGGGTTGGCTAGGCGGGTGTAGGGTCCCGAGGGTCAAATATTGAAAATTTAGAAAATTGAAGATTTGGGTAAATGTAAGTGGAATGAAATAATTTTGGTTGAGCCATGAAGCCATATCAAGCCCACATGAGCCATGAAGGGACTCATTTGAGGCATTCACTATGTTGTTCCTAACCCTCTTAGCCAAGGGCTTAGGGGTTAAGGACCATCCACGTGAATCACCTTCATGAGTCAGAAGGTCAAGTTGGGTATAGGTGTGGTTTTAGGAGGTGTGTGAAAGTGTAGTGTATAAGTGTAGTGTGTGTTTAAGTCAGCCCTCACCAGACCAGGCCACCCAGGGCAATCCTAATGGCCAAAGAGTCCTATAGGAACTCATCCTTTAAACTTCCACATTTGATTTCAACCCTCTAGGTGATTAGTGGTCGACAATCAAGTTTGTAGAGTTTGGAGGGAGTTAAGAAGTGGTTTGAATTTCTAGGTGGTGGGTCCCAATTCTAATCCTCTAGGATAGTCAAAGGAAAAGCCTAAGGCTAGATCCTAAGTACTAAAGAGAGAAGAGAAGACCTTATCAAAAATGAGGTCAACAGAGATATGTAAAAGAATTTTCTAAAATTTCTAAACCTCTTTGCCAGTTTTAAGAAAAAGAAGCTAAATTTGAATTTAATGAAGATTGTCTGAATAAGTTCAATATTCTAAAAGAAAAATTAGTCACTGCACCTGTCATTATTGCACCTGATTGGGATAAACCTTTTGAATAATGTGTGATGCAAGTGATTATGCAATCGGAGCTGTACTAGGACAAAAATATGATAAAATTTTCAAAGTTATATATTATGCTAGCAAAACTTAAAATGAATCTCAAATAAATTACACTACTATTGAAAAAGAGCTGTTAGCAATAGTATATGCCTTTGATAAATTTAGACCATATCTTCTTGGAACGAAATGTATCGTACATACTGATCATTCTGCAATTAAATATTTAATGTATAAAAAAGATGCTAAACCTAGATTGATCAGATTGGTTTTATTTTTACAAGAATTTGACTTTTAAATAGTAAACAAAAAAGGAACTGACAACCAAATTGCTGACCATTTATCAAGAATTAAATATAATAAAGAAAAGAAATATTGAAAAAATATAAATGAGAAATTCCCTGATGAAAAGTTATATGTCATTCAAGGATTGCAAATGCCCTGGTATGCTGATATAGTTTACTATTTGGTTAGCAATATTTTACCTTATGGGATGAATAACAAATATATTAAGAAATTCAAGAATGATTGTAGTTAAATTGTGAAAATGTACCCTTATGGAGCTGTGGTTATTAAAGTTCCCAAAACTCAAAAAGTATTTAAAGTTAACGGATTAAGAATGAAGCCTTATATGGGAGAAATGAATTTAAATTACAAAGAGGCTTCTGAGCTGAGTCTACCCGATTAATTTAATTAATTAGGTCGGGCTGACGATGTTAAACCAAGCGCTTTGTGGGAGGCAACCTATATTTATTAGTGTGAGTTAAATTATTGCTTTAAGGTTATGCCTTGGTCTTGACTAAATTTGTACATAACTTCTAGAAATATAAGGCTAACAAGTCTGTATTGGCTTAAGCTAAACATTATCTTGAAGTATATAGAATTTGGACTTGGACCACTACTTGTCAAATGTGAGTAAAAAGGAGATCAAGTTAACCTTCGTTTGTGATTGTTTGTGATTTGAATTTTTCATAATTGTGTTTTTGTGTTGATCATAAGCGTTTGTTATACCTATTTTTACGACTGAAACTTGCAAAATTTGACGATAGGTGAATCAGAGTCGATCGAGGTTCCGGCACCTAGGCGCCAAAAGTTGGTGCCTAAGCGCCAGAATGGCCTGCATATCGATGATCCGACGCCTAGGCACCAGATTACGACACCGAAGCGCCACGGTTACAGATTGTGTAAAAACTGAAAAATCTTCAGTTTTTCACACGAAATCTCTTTATATATTGCCTTATCTTCGTCCCCAATCCCATAGAAACCTTAATTTCGACCAGAGCAATCCATTTTGGAGGTGTTAAGAAGGATTTGAAGGCAATGGATAAAGGAAATCATAGAAATGAGGTAAAAGACAAATCTGCTAAAGATCCTCAGTCTTATTTTAATGGTTTTATTGCTATTAGTATGGAGAAATTGTTTAGTCGATTAGAGAAGATTGAAGCGAAACTTCAAATTATTGGTAATCGTCTCCATGAGATGTACCACCAATACAAACACTTGGAATGACAAACCAAACTTCAATCTGATCATATGGCGGCCCATCATAACACTCAAGTAGAAATATACGCGAAGAACAACTGGATCAATGAAAAGACGGCTTTAGAATTTCCAAGGGCGTTGGTGTTCTATCCCTTCGGTCCTAGCGAATTTCATTGCGAAAGTGATGGTAACTAAAGATCGATGTTAAATATATCTTATATGTGTTTTAGGTGTGATCGAGTCATGTGTTAGTGTGTTCAATATCGAATTTGTGTGTTTGCTTAATTGTTCAATGTGTGTTGTTGGATTTGAATATTTGCTTTGAATATGTTATTGTTTGTGTTATTTATAAAACGATGAACCTTGATACAGTCTTGTACTGAAATTTATTGAATTTGGAATGGAAGTCATGGATTGAAATTGAAGAATTTGGATACATTTTTGTGGATCTAAACTATCATTTTACATTGATTGTGAAAATGTTTGGAGGATATAAATTGGATTAATACTCTCATAAGAGTAATTAGGAGTCAAAGTTGATAAGATTTGGTGGAAAATATAAAATTTAAATCGAATTTTTGGAAAGGCGAGTCTGGCGCGTAGGCGCCAGAATTCGACGCCTAGGTGCCGGTTCAGCCTGAACCCGAAAACTCATCTTCTTAAACACCCCCCACGCCATTTTTGATGTCTAAGCTTCCTCCTCCATTGTTTTTCGCAAAAATACTCCCTGTAAATCCCATTTAAAGCTAGATTTTTAAGTTTTTGAGTTTGAAATCACCCAATTTCTTCATCCCGAGGTCAGATCTACATTCTAAACTCTTTATTTTCGATTTTCACCATGGATTTTTCTCTCATTAAGAAAAACCAAAATTTTGAGAAAAATTTTGATTTTTAATGTTAAGTCCATGAAATTTTTAAGCTCTTTCATGTTTGAAAAGCTTAAATTAGTTTATTTTCCTAGATCCATTGAATTTATTTTGCGTTTTTATTTCACGTTTAGATGGCACCCAAATCTAAGCGAGGAAAGGAATGAGAAAATTTTGATCGTAGCAAGTTCGTCACTGCTGCTGCACACTTTCGATACAACGATTTTTGTTACGACTCAGAAATTTATCTCGGAGCAAAGTTTTTACAATCATGGAGGAAGAATTCAGGACACAATCATTTTGCTCAACTGGCAACGATTCTGCTATTTTACTGCTATTGCGGTTATCTCGGTTGTTAGAGAGTTTTATGCTAATTTTGTGGATGCTGAAGAATACGAGAATTTTGTACAAGGAGTTTGAGTTGGTTCACTCCTGAACGTATCATCATTTTCTAAGGCCTGCCGCCAAACATTGAGTGCTATTACTCCAGATTATCTCCATCCGAGGGAGATTTGGATATGATCATTGCTTACCTAATTGATAGTACTGGAGCCTTGAAGATTCGAAACGGAAAAAGGGTAAATTTTTCATCTTCTAAGCTTAATGGTGTTTAAAAGGCATGGCACTACTTTATTTTTGCTCGTCTCCTTCCATCCAATCATCTGAGCAAGGTTACCAAAGATAGAGCTATCCTCAACTACTACATTCAAGAGAGGAAGCCTATTGATGTAGGGAGCATTATTTTTGATTCTGTAGAGCCTACTGCTCATTCTAGCACTTCTATTGGACTTGGTTTTCCATCAATGATCTATTCTCTCTGTCAAAGTTTTGGAGTAGTTGTTGAGCTTTCTGAGGAAAAGCTCAAGTCGACAAAGCCTATAGGAAGAGAGAGTGTCAGTATCTATGATCGACTTCGAGATAAGAGTTCAACTGCACCTTCTGGTTCATAACCTACTTTAGGTAGAGCTTCTACTTCTAGACCATCAACTTCTGCTGAGCCACCATCTATTTTTTAGGAGACCATGCATGATAAGCTTATAGAGCAGCAGAATGAGTTATTCCTAACTCATTATAGAGTAGGTACGATCGATAAGAAGATCGATCATCTTTCTGAGTATACACAAAGAAAGAGTGATTATGATGCTGAGTATTTTGAGTCTTTAGTGAGATTTCTTAAGGGTGAGCACGATGTTCAATTCCCTACTTGTCCCAGATATTCACCATATGTTGATCCAAAGGATATGGAGTTTTCTTTTGGTGATGACGATGATGAAGCTACAGATAGTGATTAGTAGCTTGACTTACCTCTGGAGATGTGTTGATTCTGTTTTTAGTGTGTTTCTTGTTTCTTGTGCTATTTAGTGTGATGTTATTTGTTAGTGTTCATGTGAACTTTTTATGTTGAAACTGTTTTTAGATTATTTGATGTGTGTTTAAAGACTGAAATATGAATGAATTTTTATAAAAGTTTATTTCTGTTTCAGCCTACTGTTTAGTGTTCCTGAATAGTTAGTAATTTTGCATGTTCAAAAATAAAAATAAAAAAATAAACAAATAAAAATTTTTTTTTTAGAAATTAACTCCTGCTCTGCAAAATGTTTCTATATATGCTTGATCATTTTTGTTATATTCATATTAAAGCATGTGTAAAAGTAGAAGTTAGTTTTTCCTTACTACATCATTATAGTACTTAGATTAATTCCTGTTTATTTCTTCTCTCATGCTTTAGAAAATTTCATGATTCATATTTATACTAAAGCTGAAGTTTGGGGGAAGGGAAAACATTTATCAAATTTAAATATAATTTTTCCTTGATGAACTAATATTTTCTTTAAAAATATATTAACATAACATAAGGAATGAAAAATCTATTTAAGATTACCTAAACTTTTGAATTTATAAATAATTTAGTAAACTTAACTAAAATTTCAAAAATTTTGATTGATTTTAAGTATAGAATTATTTAACTTAAAGAATAATAAGATAAAATTTTTTATATTTATAGTAAAGAGAATTGTATTTTTTAAATACTAAGGAATCAAGATTATTGCTTGAAAAAGAAAAGATTGAAATAAGTTTTGAAAAATAATAAATTATTAAAAATGTCATATTTATTAAGTAAGAATGTATAAGTTTTTGAAAATAAGTTAAGGATAGTGAAGTTCAAAAATCATTAACAGGCTATCCAAAAATAGTAATCCTCACTTGAAAAGAAAAAAAGAAAAAAGATTTAAAAACAATCCAAATAAAAAAAGAAAAGAAAAAGAAAATAAGAAGAAAAAAAAAAAGAATGTGAGGAGAAGCTTTAGGAAATGCCTAATCAAAAATTGGCTTCACTTGAATTATCTTATAAGAAGAAAACTGAGTACATTTTTAACTTAATTTCTATGTACGAATATTTTTACTAGAAAAATATTTCATGAAAATCTTTTTCTTGTAAATATTCTTTGTGACCTTAATACAATAAACTACAATTATTCTTGAAATAAAAGAAAAATTGGAAGTATTATGATTTGGTAGTTAAATGTTCTTTAATTCTTAAAATTAAACTTAATTAGTGAAATTTGATTAATGATTTGCTAAAGCATTTATAAAACCAAAAAATTGCAAGGAATCTTAAATATTTTAACTTCATTCTAAATGTTATCTATTTTATGTAATAAAAAGGGTTACTTGAGGACAAGTAATGTTTAAGTTTGGGGGAATTTTATCAACCTAAAAAATACCCATTTTTATGCCAAATTTATGATTCAATTCTTAAGGATATTATGCTTTAATGAAAGTTATTTTCATGTTTTTGGATGTAGATGATTAAAAAAGAGTTTAATAAGGAAACATAACGAAAAGGAGCAAAATGGAGCAAAATGGAACCTATGGAGCTTATGGAGCAAAAGATTGGAATTATTGGCCTGGAGCCTAGGCGCCAGAATCCGGCACCTAAGCGCCAACTCGATACAGACGTTGTTAAGATTTTTTGATGATTTTGGGGAGTTATTTTGCCGGAGTTAAGCGGTTATTGGAGCTTCTAGAAGACTAGAAGTTACTCCTAATATATAAGACATGTAATACAATGCGCGACAGTTACCTTCTAGAAGATGCATTGAATTTGGACAAATTTTGAAGGGGTGCCTTAAGAAACTCATGTTCAAATTCAGAGCTTTATAAATAGGAGCCCATTCTATAGAGAAAATCGCCATTTTGAGCACCTTCTCTCCCCCCTCTAGTTTTACTTAGTTTTTTTAGTCTCTTCCACACTTAGGGTGCCACTTTACTTTGTATCTAGTGAGTTTATTTTTAGTATTTATTGTGTGTTGTTGCTGTTGGAGTCTTTCATCATTGCTTTGGAGTTATTAGAAGTCAGTTGATCACTTGAAGGAACACTTCAGATAAGTATTTGTACCTTGGTTCAAAGTTTTATAAATATGTTTTGTTGTGTGATTTCAATGTGTTATGAGTAGTTAGTTATCTTTCTTCTTTCAATTATAAAAAGATAATAAATTAATTAAATTTTGTAGGAGAATTAAATTTAAAATATTTAAAACATTGTGATGATATTAATACCTGATCTTAGTTTACTTTTTAAATTGGCCATTTAAATTGTTAAAACCTGTTGAAGAATTTTGAGACCTATCCGGAAATAAATTCTTAACTAGTAGATATCACATTAATCCTTGTGTAGTCGAAGGTATTATGCGGGTTATTCAAGGTGAAGTGCAAATAAATAGGAATATATTATTTATTGGGCGTAAAATTAATTAGTTTTTAGAGTGACAGACTGAATTCTAATAATTTGGTTTATAGAAAGGGAACGTGTCACTGGTAGGGCCGACCATAGCCACCCTTGAACATCTAGTAGTGTGAGCCTATATAAACCCATTCTACTAATAAAACATCCTGAACCAAACTATAGATTAGTCAATGTTCTTTGCACCTGGACCAAAGGGAAAAGAATAAGAATGCTTCTATTTGGCACAATACCATAATCTAAATTCCCCACAAAAGATAATTATTCTAAAAATCTTGGATTAAATGAAAAGGAGAAATTCGTTTTTATACTTGCATTGAATTTTAATTACTGCTTACTTTACTTTATTACTACTTACTTGCTTATAGTAAAAATTATTAGTAAATTAAATTTGAAAATAATACATATATATATAAAAATGTTGTTGGCGGCTGAGGAAAGAGTAGCTCTGCTAGGGTTTTGATGGAGTTTTTGGCTGGCGGCTGGGCCTTGGATAGAGGTTTTGGTCGGAGCAGGTTGGTGGAAGGTTGGTTTTCTCTCCCCTTATGCTGCTGTGGCTTGTTTTGGTGGTGGTTGGACCTGTCTTGGTCTTACCGGGCTTACTCTTTTTAAAATTGGGGTGCTACTATTCCATTGGCTGGTGGAGCTATAGTGGTTTTGTTCTCTGTACTGGGTAGCTACTGCTTCATGTATTCTCCTCTTCTGCTGGTTTTATGATCTTGCTTCTAGTTTTGTGGTTCGTTTTCTCTGACTGGTTTGTTGTGGAGGTTAGGTTCCCTAGTCTTTCTAGGTGAGCTGCCACCTCTGGTTTTATTCATCTACTGGAGGGCCCTTTCTGGCTGGTCTTGTCATGGCTCATAACTTTCCTATTGCATCTAACATTAATGTTATGTGTGCCAAGGCCACACATGCTGGTGTGGTAGGTAATGGAGTTACTCCTCATAGGAATCATGATCACCTGGTGTTCCCCCAGGCTTTGCATGATACTGCTGTAGGGCAGGGCTGCAGCCCTTTCATTAAACCTGTGGGAGTTAAGGATGGACAGCCAGCTATCCTTTTTTCAAAGCAAGACATGAAGACACTTTTTGATGCTATTAAATTCAGCTTAATTGGGAAATTCCAAATGGGACATCCTAAGATGGAATATGTGAGAAAATATTTTGATGAACTCAATTTGGTGGGTTCATGGAAGCTAGGCTTACTTGATGGAAGACACTTACTTATAAGGTTGTCCAATGAGGAGGACTATGCCAGACTATTTGGCAAACAATCTGTGTTAATAGTTGGAACTTATATGAAGTTGATTAAATGGACACCAGTTTTTGATCCTTTAAAAGATCCCCCAATCATTCCAATGTGGTTTAAATTTCCCAAATTTCCAATACAGCTGTATCATCAAAATGCTTTATATAACATTAACCAGGCATTGGGCACCCCCCTTAAGGCTGACACCCACACTTATTACATGGCCAGGCCTGCAGCAGCTAGGGTGTTAGTGGAGAGGGACATTACCCTCCCAGATGTCAACAAAATATGGGTTGGAACTGATGAGGACTTTCCTTAGGAGGGCTTCTGGTACGAGACTGAGGTGGAGTTCAAGCCATTATATTGCCAAAATTGTAGAATGTTTGGGCATATACAAGATAAATGCTATAGATTACACCCACCCACTAGGAAAAAAACAGCTGGGATTAACAAAGAGACAGGGACTAGGGGTAATAATGTTGATGTGGGGCCGATAGACCCTTTTGTTGACAGCTAGACCTGACATAGATATGTCTATACCAGACACTAATGCATCTACAGAGGTATAGGAAGTTTCAGACTCAATGTTGATTAAAGGGGACAATTTAAATCCTGTAGTACCTGTTGAAGGGTTGGCTACAGATTTACCTGGTGCTGAAGTGGTTCAGTCAGATGCTGAATAGGAGATGCCAATAGAGAATTCTAAAACTCCTAATTTCACAAGCCCTCAGACTTAGAAAACGTCTAATCAAGATTCTGAAGAAGAGCCAAATTTCTCAAAGGCCATCATTGACATGGTGGAAACTGGACTCACTAATGAATGGCAAACTTAGAAAGGCAGTAAAAGGAGGAAGAACAAAACTGAGTTACAAGGATTGTTAGAATTTAAGCCTTCTGGAGATCCCCCAGACAGTCCCCCTTCCAAGGCTCTCCCTAAAACAAGGGGGAAAAGAAAGCACCTTTCTCAGTGATCAATTTAATGTTTTGGAATATTAGGGGGATTGCTCATCCCTCATCTCTTAGTAGAATTAAACAACTTGTTCATTTTCATAAGCTGTGGTGCTTTGCCATTTTGGAGCCCATGGTTAAAAAGAACATAAATATTATCACTAAATCCTTTACTAACTTCTCTTATCATATTAATGCCTTCAATAAAATTTGGGTGTTTGCTAGAAAAGAGCTGAATTGGTATGTGCTGATAGATCATAAAAAATTTACTCACTTGCAATTTTCAATTGGCAACCAAATTGGGACTGCAACATTCATTTATGCCAGCAGCATTTATGGTCAACAACAGCTGTTATGGAAAGATTTGCTGCACATTGTCCATCAGGTGAACTCCTTCTGGATCCTAGGAAGAGATTTTAACTACCTCACTGCTACTTCTGAGAAAAGGGGAGGCAGTCCTCCTTCAGCCTCTTATATGAACTTTTCAACCAGTTCATTATTGATGCTGCATTGTTTGATTTGGGATTTCAGGGCCCTTCCTTCACCTGGAGGAGAGGTAATACATGGGAAAGATTGGATAGGATGCTGGGGAACTCTCTTTGGCTGTAGACTTTTCCTTACACCAACATTAATCACTTATCTATGGCAGGTTCAGATCACAGACCCATTCTTTGCTCCATGAGGAATGTGGAAGGAGGGAAAGGGGGAAGTTTTAGATTTCTTAACATGTGGCTGCTCCATCCTGACTTCCTGATTGAATTGAATAATTACTGGAAACCTTTGATGGGGCAATCTCCCCGAGGCAACCTCTGGAATCTACATAAGAAGACTACTAAGTACTTCACTCAATGGAATTGGGCAAAATTTGGAAATATCCATGACAACATCAGTAAAGCTGAAGAGAAAGTTTCTCAGATGGAGGCTGATTTGTTAAGGGGGATCAGGTCTGAGGTGGATCTGCAATTGGCACATGATGAACTTTTGGCACAAATCAAATACCAGGAAGCCTTTTTTCCAACAAAAAGCTGCTTCTTCTAAATTCATTGTTGGAGATAGGAACACCAAATACTTCCATGCCTTTATCAACTACAAAAGGAAATGCAATATGATTCTCTCTATAACTAAAGCAGATGGATGCAAATTAATGGAAGCTGATGCCATTGCTGAGGATGCTATTCAACACTTTCAGGAGCTCTTTACTCAGGTTCCTATCCAACCCACTCCAATGAACTTTCTGTTATTTCAAGACAATATTAATTATGTGCAAGGACTCCAATTAACTCAAATTCCTTTGGAAACTAAAATTAAAATTGCATTAGATTCTATTGATGGCACTAAAGCTGCTGGACCTGATGGATTCACAGCCTCCTTTTACAAAAAGGGTTGGTCTACCATTGGCAAGGAAGTGATGCAGGCAGTGCAGACATTCTTTCAAGGGCTGGATCCACCTAAGTACTTTACCTCCTCCACCATTGTTCTTATTCCTAAGAACAAGTTAAGGCATTCCTGGGGTGATTGCAGACCCATTAGCTTAACCTCAGTAATTTCTAAGCTACTAAACAAAATTCTGGTCGCCAGGTTACAACCCCATCTGAATTCTCTGATTATTGCTAACCAGGTAGCCTTTGTGAAGGGGAGTTGCATTTCGGATAATATATTGCTTGTCCAGGAGTTGCTGCTAGACTTGGATAGGAAGTGTAGAGGGCACAATATGATATTAAAGTTAGACATAAGGAATGCTTATGACACTATAAGCTGTGATTCTATTCTCAATTGTCTATCTGCTAGAGGTTTTTCTCCTGAATTTGTGCATCTGACTAAGAGGTGGCTACAATGTAGTGCTCATTCAGTTTTAGTTAATGGTTAAAGTTTTGGATTCTTCAGTACCACTAGAGGGATTAAGCAGAGAGATCCCCTCTCCCCTACCCTCTTTATTCTGGCTTTTGACTATCTATCTAGACTCCTTGATGCTCTCATGATAAATTCCTCCCAGCTTCAATACCATCACAGGTCCAACTTGATGGTTAGTCACTTATCTTATGCAGATGACATTATTATTTTCTCCAGAGCTTCCAAGGCAGCTATTATAGGTGTTAATAAAGTTCTACAACACTTCAGCTCAGTTTCTGGTTTGGATCTCAATCTCCAAAAATGGCAATTTTTTGTTAGCTCTCATGTTAGTCCTCCTGTAAAGAAATGGATTGCTAATCACACTGGATTCAGGTTATCCCATCTTCCCATCAGCTATCTGGGAGTGCAGCTTCTGAAGGGGAGAACTAAGCAAACTCAATTTCAAGATGCAATTGAGAAAATCAAGGTTCAAATCCATTGCTGGACTAACTCCTTACTCTCTAATGGTGGCAGAATTACCTTATTAAAAAGCATTCTTCTTGCTCTACCATATTATGCCTTACAAATGTTCTCTATGAAGAAAAGCACAAAGCAACATATTGGTAGAATGTTTAACAAATTCTTATGGGTCGGTCAACATTAACAAATCCATTGGATGCCTTGGCAAAAACTGTGCAAACTTCTACAGGCGGGGGGGCTTGGTTTAAAATGCTTTGAACACATGAGTTTTATCAATCTTTGTAAGTTTTGGATTAGATTCAGGGCTCAAGACAATCTCTGGGCTAAGTTTATCAAAGGCAAATATTGCAAGCAGGAGCACCCAGCAGTGGTTCAACCTAAACCGGGAGACGCCAGGTTGTGGAGTAAGCTGTTGAAAATCAGGGAGAAGGCTGAATTGCTTTTCATCTGGGAGCTTGAGGAGGGGAATATTAACTTTTGGTTAGATCAACGGTGCTGGGATGGAGAAAAACTCTCTCCCACCAACACTAACATCTCTTTTCATAGCTGTGCTAAGGATTTTTGGCAGGATGATTAATGGAATTGCCAGGCCCTTAATCACATACTGAATAGTGAGCAGTTACATCAAACTAAGAAAATTACCCTCAATCCTGCTCAAAAGGACAGGCTATTTACCAATAATAAGCTCTCCCAAAAACTTGCTGCCTTCATTTATCACAATTATTTCAGTTGGGACGATATTCAACGGGGTGAAGAATTTTGGGGAAAGTTGTTGAAACCGTCCATGTCATTTTTCTGCTGGAGAAAAAGGCACAAACTGCTACCAACTGATGATATCTTAAAGATTAAAGGTTTGAGAGGGCCTTCAGTCTGTCTTCTCTGTCATTGCATGGAGGAATCACTTAACCACTTTTTCTTTACTTGTCAATTCTCTCAAAAAGTGTGGCTGGAGCTGCCGAGCAAGCTAAAAATTGATACACTTCATTTGAGCTGGTTAGAATTTTTTCCTAGCCTGAAGAATTGGCATCAGGTGAATCTTATGGTGATCCCTTGCTTGGTGGCTTGGTTTGTCTGAACGTGTAGGAACCAGGCCAAGTTTGAGGAGAGACCTCCATCCCACGTGCTGATAGCTGCCAATTGTTTGGCTTATATTTAGAAGCTATATAAATATCATCACATGCGGGGTATCTGCTTAGTTAGCCCACCTGATAAAAGTACTGTGCACTTTCCTTTGCTGGTTAAGTGGTCTCCTCTCCCCAGGCCTTGGCTTAAGGTTAACACTGATGGGAGTTATTGCAAGATGACTGCTGGTTTTGGTGGCTTATTTAGAGATCACAAGGGGAAATGCCTACTATTTTTTCAATCCCCTACCTGGGCTTTGGATGCCTTGGAAGCTGAGGTAATTTCCATTTGCTGGGCCATAAGGATAGTACTACAATGCAAGGTGAAGCAGCTGGTAGTGGAATTTGACTCCTCTAATTGCATCATGTATCTTAAAAGTATTGCACCTGCCCCTTGGAATCTCAGTAGGTGGATTAGCAGTTTGCCTAATTTCCATGAAGTCATGCAAATTGAATTTCTCTATGTTCCTAGGGAAGCCAATGCTCCTGCTCATTGGCTAGCTACTCGAGGTTGTTTGAATAAAGAAGTCATTATAGATGTAACATCCCCACCCCCCTTAGCCTTTTTGCTTCATGGTGACATTTTGGGTCTACCATACATTAGGCCTTAGTATGTAATCTTTTTATTAATAGATTGCTCGCCATTGGCAAGTTTTTGGTAATATATATATATATATATATATATATATATATATATATATATATATATATATATATATATATATACTTTTAATTTGAAAAATTCTAAAATATTTCTTACATTTCTTATATTTTATAAAAACACTATCCATGTGGGATCGATAACCAGGACTCCACTAGAGCCCTGTATTACTTGAACGATACATATACTTGCATTTAAAATTATGATTTTTACAATAATTATTATAAAATCTAAATATAAATTCATAAGTAAAAGTAAACATCGCACATCAAGTTTTTGAAGCCATTTGTCAGAAATTAAATATTCTAAAAAGTGGTATCAAATTCATGTATTTAAAAGCATATATAAAGTCGCATCGCATCAGTTACCATCAAAAGTTGCCTCAAGTACCCCTCTGATAAACATCTTTCACTTAAAAATCATAATAATAGTGTTTGAAAATTACTCCTTAATAAAAGAAATTTAAGCTTTGAAGAATAAAAGTCAAATATTCTATTTATCCAAAAATACAAATTTCTTACTAAGGATAGTTGAACTATATTTAAAACTTCTTTACTAAGAAAACTTTAACTTTAAAATTTTCATTTTTGCTATAAATTTTAACTAAATTCTTTTATTCATTTCTATATTCAAAATTTTGTTCCCCTAATATAACTTCATATACATAATTATTTTCAATCAAAAATTGAATTAATTTTAAGTATACTTGAGAACAAATAAAATTTTAGGTTTTTGAAAAAGTTTCTGTTTTTAAAAATTCCCCCCACCCCCCCCCCCCCAAACATTAATTTTTAGTTAGGATAAAATATTTAAGCATAAGAAATGATACATGGGTGAGAATTAAAAACTAACGTAATATGCTTACAGGAATATTAATATCCTAAATATAAAAATATAACAATTTAAAAATAGGAGTAAAATAGAAATCAAATTTAATTTTTTTTTTCAATATTTTTATAAAAATAAAAGTAAAAATTTCAATAGACTTCTATAGTAGTGGAGGTTTTCAAAGCAAATACACACCAACTGAAAATAATTGAAATCACACCAATACTAGATAACAAATGGTAGTAGTATATTTTAAAAACTTTTAAACATGCAGTTTTTAAATAATAGTTTTTAATAGTGTTCCATATTCTCCTAATAGTTTTGGAATTAAAGTACACACTATAAAACTCTGACACAACATACACATTAAAATATTTACTACTACACATATATCACACAAGGCAACATATAGAATATCAATCTAACAAAGATACATCTGAATATGCATAAAAAATAGTCCAACTACAATCAGCATACTACGAGAGTTCACACCACAAAGATAAAATCAAAATAAAACACAAGACACAACATACATCAGTACATCAATAGAAACTCAGTAACACATAAAAAAAACAAATCTAATAATCTTCCTTATCATCATCATCTTGCTCGTTCCAATCTCTATATGACACATAAGGTATATAGAATGGATGAGGGGGCATATCAGCACTCAGATCACCTCTAATGAATCTATCTAAATAATGCTGATAATTCTCCTCATATTCATCATGTTTTACAATATATCTTTCCATATAATCCATCTTACCATCCATGTCTCTAACATACTCACGAGTAAGACTCACCTTCTTTAAAATCATTCTCAACAAACAAGTCTGTGAATCACTAGATGATGAAGCTCGCGAAGTAGTAGCACGAGAAGTAGAAGCAGCAGAAGCAGAAGCAGAAGCAGTAGAAGCTCTACCAAATCCTCCTCTCCTGCAAAACTCTGAATGTACATTGTAAGCTCCAACGTTTACATTGGTAATTAGTTTCAAAGGCTGAAGAACATCTTCCTAAGTTTCAAATTTCACACAGACCACTCACATAATGAATGAATCATGGAAGGAAATCTCATACCTGCAGTTGTGGTAGATCTGGTACAATTCAAATCATAATCATAAATGATTGCTCCAATATCTATAGGCTTCTATTGCTGAATGCAATAGTACAACACAGCTCTCGCCCTTGTAACTTTACTAGTATGATTTGAAGGAAACAGCTTAGATGAGATAAAGTAATTCCATGCTTTAGAAGTGGCATTTAACTTAGAGGCCTGAAAATTGACTCTTCTATCATTAGTGATCTTCCATAATCCATTTCAATTAGTCAAAAATGCCATTATCTTATCTAACTCTCCCTCAATAGGGTGATAGTTAGAATAAAAATAAAACATATCAGGAGGTAGTCGATAAAAAGTATTGATTACTGCAAGTGAAAAATCAACTTCTTGCCTCCTCGCCATCACCAAGTTCTCTTCTGCTGAGGTAAGTTCGCATAAAACTCTCTGACCACAAAAACGACAACAGAAGCAGAGAAGCAACAATAATTCTCTCAATTCCTTCTAGAAATCATCTCTTAATTAACTTCTCCTGGCTTACTGAACACACGCTCAGGAATCAATTAACGTGATTGTAGTGCATCGACGTATCGTTCCGTAGCCATCTCTTTTCTTTCGCGTGCTTTGACTTTGGATCCATCTCTAAAAATTCAAGAAACAAATTCACTATAAATTGCAAAATCAACCTAAACTTGCTAAATTAACTTTCAAATGTAATTTTCACTAAATCCAAGAAACTTTTTTGTCCTTTTCCTCAAATTTTCACCATGAATAGTGATTTTAGGAATTTCCAAAATGTACTCAAAATATATGGTGAAAATAAAAAATTCTTACTTAGGAGTAGTGCTCTTACCTCAAGGAATCCAAATCTAACAATTTTTTTTGAGATCGGCTTTCAAATGATCCAATATATTGATGCCCTAGGCTGCTTTTTCATGAAAATCAGAGGTTGAAGATGATAGGGGTAGTTAAAAATGGCGAACTTCAGGTTTTAACTGCTGAAAATCAATTTTCGCAAACTGGCGCCTAAGCACAAGGCCTCCGGCGCTTAGCCGCGAAATCTGGCGCTTAAGTGCCGACACTCTGGCGCTTAGCCACCAGTGCCCAGATTTTCACAATTAAGAAAATGCACTAAACCACTTAGTTAATCACCCTTAATCTTCTCAAAATAATTGTCTCTTCCTCATAAATCTCCCAATACTCTAATTTCAAATTTTAATATCAATCGTTTCCAATCAATTTTCACACAACACAAACTTATATTCATTAAAAACAAACCACACTTAATAAAAACAAAAAAAATTTCTATCCAAACACTTTAGATGAAATTCCCTAGATACAAACGGACTCAATAATCATAAAGATAGGTTTACATCACTAAGATGTAACAATCACACATTAAAGTGCAACAGAACACAAACATAAAACATTAAGCACTTAAAACATCAAACACATAAAGCATAAGATACACAAAACAAACCACAAGATCAAACTAACATTTAATTCCACTCTCTAGTAGGTGGAATATATCCCGAAACACTATTATTTCCTTTTTAATCTTCTGGAATAAAAATCTGATAGAATGGGTGATGATTGAAAACTCTTACATTTTCTTCTTCTAACCACTTGTTCTTCAGGACTTATAGTGTTTTTATGGATGATGTTTTTATGCACATTCTTAAAATATATAGTGTTTTTATGCACATTCTTATACCTATTTTTGATGATGTTACATTTTAATGGAAGGTATTTTGTGTTTTTCTTGCAGGAATGATGAAAATAAGTGATTATGATGAAAGGAGAAAAATTTGATCAAATTTGGAGGAAAAAAATGAAAAATGAAAAATTGGACTTTGGCGTCTAAGCGCCGCCTTAGCGGTCGCCTTAGCGGCATTGCACGCTTAGCCGCCACAGTTAAAAATCAAATTTTATTCATTTTTTGCGCAAATTTCAAGGGGTGTTTGAAGCAACTTTTGGTGATGACTTCCTTAACTTCCCATAGGCGGCAAAATTGAATTAAGGGATGCATCTTTTGGTGGATATGTTGAATCGGGACATGATTTGAAGAGACACCAAGGCACCTTTTGGATTATTATTAAAATTATGTCATGTAATGAATGAGAGAGTCTTTTAGTGAGTCTAGTTTTCAAGAGTCTTTTCTAATTTTTAGAGTTTTCTTCTAGTTCAAAGAGTTTTTACTTTCAATCGTTTATTGTTTATAGTTTCGTTAGTTTAGTTTTAAAGGAGAAAGGGTTGGTGTGAAACTTTCTTTCCGCCAATTTTTCTTCCATCCATTTATCTAGTTTTTATTGAAGTCTAAAGTCAGAGTTAGAGTCAACAGAGTTGGGCGCCAGCCTCTGTAGTGTTGTCTTGTGGAAAGTCAAGTTTGAATGGAACTCTTAGAGTCTTGTAGAGAGGATTTTCAGATAAGTGTTTATTTCTATTTTCCATATTTAGTTTTTCTTGTTGTGTTTTTTTTATGATTTCTATTTTTAAATCAATGTGTGCTTGTGTTATCTCCATGAATTCTGAGTAGTTTTCTTTATCTTTTTCTCTCTTAAATGAAGAAGTAATTAAATTATATAGATTGTTGTGGAATGTATAAGTGTTTAAAGTTGGAATAAGTTGTAAAGATTTATTTCCATGAACTTAAATTATTTCTTAATTTGGCTAGCTAAGATGTTAAATTTTTTGTGAGATTATGTAAGATCCAATGCAGTATTGTTTCAAACAAAAAATGATAAAAATCACATGCAATTATATGGATGAGAATTGTAGTTCATATAATTGAACGCTTAGGAGATCTGTTTTTAATGGGGAGTAAAATTAGAGGTCTTTAGAGTGACAAACTAAATCCCCCTAATTTGGTTTGATATTTTATATTTTGTTATTAGAAGTTAGCCCCTAAGTGGAGGGAATCAAGGGAACTCTAGAGTGACAGCTGATATCTTCCCTGCCTAACCATGTTCAAGATTTTAAAATTTCAAATTAACCAATGTTCTTTATAGAACCAAGTAAGGGTAAAGAATAAATTTGCTCCTATTTATCACAACACATTTAAACACTTCTACAACAATACTTTCATAATTATTACTACTTTATAAGTGAAAGAAAAAGATATTTTATTTCCTAGTATTTTATACCACATTTTAAAGTTCTGATAATTTTCATTTCCTGCTTAGCTTTTATTAAAAATACCAAAAACAATTTTCAAGCTTTTCAAATCAAAACATACTTTCAAAAGTCATTAAAAGAAACAAAATATATTTTTCTTAATTCTTTAAAAAGTTTTTACATTTCCCCGTGGGTTCAATATCTCGGGGCTTAATGAGAAAGTCCTATATTACTTGATAAACGATACGTATACTTGCGTAGTATTCCATTTTATAAAATCATAATTTTCATATCTAAATCATCAGCACCTATATTTGGTGTGGAGTCAAGTATTTAGGTGCACATATATTTACCGAGGATCAAGTTTTTGGCGCCGTTGCCAGGGAAATTAATTAAAACTGCATTTTTAAAGAAAATTAAGAAAAAATAAAATTTTTACTTTTCTTCATTTTTGTTAGTGTGTTGTGTTTTGTTTTATTTTATTGTTGCATGCGTAGTTCAGGTTTTGAGAGACTTGTGCCTTACGATTCTGAATTTGAAAGAACTATCAGAAAAAAAAATTAAAAATTCTAAAAAAGATAAAAATATTCAAGAAATGACAAATCATCAAAATCAAAGTTTTGGCATCCATCAAGAATTCAGACCTTTAAGAGATTATGCTAACCCTACAGTAGATGAAATTCATGGTAGTATTCAACACCCTGCTGTAGTTGCTAATTCCTTTGAACTTAAACCTGCTGTTATCCAAATGGTGCCTAATAATCAGTTTACGGGAGCAACAACTGAAGATACTAATTTGCATCTTGCTAATATTCTAGAGTTCTGTGCTACTTTTAAATATGATGGTGTTTCGGATGATGCTATTAGACTCAGACTTTTTCCTTTCTCACTATAGGATAAGCTAAGATATGGTTAAATTTGTTAGCACCTGGATCTATCAGAACATAGGGTGATTTAGCACAAAAATTCCAAGCTAAATATTTTCCAACATGGAAGACTGCGAAGTTGAGAAATGATATTACAACCTTTTGTCAGTTTGAAGGTCAATTAATATATGAAGCATGAGAAAGATTTAAAGATCTCCTCAGAAAGTGTCCACATCATTTGATACCAGATTAGTTAATAATTCAAACCTTTGACAAAGGATTAGTTGGATCTCTTAGATCAATAATCGATGCTGCTGCTAGTGGATCATTAATGTCTAAACAGTTTCTTGATGCTTATGATTTACTTAAAGAAATGTCTACTAAAAATTTTAAATGGCCTTTTGAAAGGTTAAATCCTAAAAAGGTAGCTAGTGCTCATGACAATGATGCTTTTGCCATGTTAGCAAATTAATTTGCTGCAATTTCATGAAAGATAGACCAATTTGCATTGAATTTTTCTCAGCCAAATTACATTATTGAAGAAAATTCATTAGGCCAAATGGTTGATTCTTATTCTTCACCAAAAAATTTGAATGCTTTAAGTAAGCCTAATAACCCATATTCCAATTATTATAACCAAGGCTAGAAGAATCATCCAAACTTTAACTGGATTACCAATAATCAGGGTGGTATTAATCAAAAATGGGGGAACCACTATATAAACCCATTGGGGAACTGGAACAACCAAGGAAATAATAATTATAGACTAACCTATCCTCCAGGTTTTAACAGTACTTTACAATTAAAGGAGAAGAAGTTGTCTATTGAAGAAGTGGTGTCACATATGGGAAATCAATTGCAAATACAAGGAGCAACCATCACAAATATTGAAAATCAATTAGGGAAAATTGCAAATTCATTAAGTAATAGATCCCAAGGAATGCTTCCAAGTAATACTAAAGTGAATCCAAGAGATAAAACTAAAGAGCATGTAAAAGCAATTCAACTGAGAAGTGGAAGAGAGTTTGAAGGTAGAGTTCAGAAAGAAACTGAAGTAGAGAAAGAAGAGATTGAAGAACCAAAAGGGGACACTCCGAAAGGTTTGGAATGATAGATTTCTCCAACTAAGGTTGATTTGGAAAAGCCACCACCTCCATTACCTCAGAAACTTCATCAGCAAAAGTTGGATAAGCAATTTTCAAAATTCTTGGAGATATTTAAGAAGCTTACCATTAATATTCCATTTGCTGAAGCCTTAGAACAAATTCCGAGCTATGTGAAATTTATGAAGGATATTCTTAATAAAAAGAGGAATTTTGAAGATAATTAGACAGTTTCACTTAGTGAGGAGTGCAGTGCAATAATTTAGAAGAAGCTTCCTGAAAAGCTTAAAGATCCTGGTAGTTTCACCATTCCATGTGCAATCGGAGACAGATTATATGGAAAAGCTTTATGTGATTTGGGTGCAAGCATTAACCTTATGCCTCTATCAATATTCAAAAGACTGAGATTAGGAGAAATAACCCCAACTACTGTAACTCTACAATTAGCAGATCATTCGATCACATATCCAAAGGAGTTATAGAAGTTGTTTTGGTTAAAGTGGATCAATTTATCTTTCCTGTTGATTTCATTGTGCTTAATATGGAGGAAAATAAATAGATCTCCATCATTTTGGAAAGACCTTTCCTAACCACAAGCAGAGCAATGATAGATGTGCAAAAAGGGAAATTAACGACGAGGGTTAATGATCAAAATGTTACATTCAATATTTCAAAATCGATGAAATATCCTGCAATAGGTAAAGATGATGAATATTTTAGGATGGATGTTATCAGATATTTGAGTGAATGTCATTTCAAGTTAACTTATGAAGAAAAACTTGAAAGAGATGAACTGGAACATAAGCAAGAGGAGGAGTTACATCATTATGAAGGTTTTCAATAGGACGAATTAAACAATGTTCATGAAAATTTTAAATTGTTGGATATGACTGAAAAAGATGAATCTTATGGTCCATCAATTGAAAAACCTCCTGAACTTGAGTTAAAATGCTTCTTGATCAATTAGAGTATGTTTTTCTGGGTGAATCCTCAACCTTGCCTGTTATAATTTCATCTCAATTGACTGAAAAAGAAGAAGAGAGTTTGCTTGAAAATTTGAAGAAGTAAAAGAAAGCCTTTGGATGGACAATTGCTGATATTAAAGGAATCAGTCCTTCAATTTGTATGCATAGAAGTCTTACGGAAGATAATTGCAAACCTCGGGCTGATTCCTGAAGAAGATTAAATCTTATCATGAAAGATGTTCTTAAGAAAGAAATTTTGAAGTGGTTGGATGATGGAATTATCTACCCTTTTTCAAATAGTGCATGGGTTAATCCTATTCACTGTGTTCCTAAGAAAGGAGGAGTAACTGTGGCTGTTAATGAAAAGAATGAAATGATTCCAACAAGAAAAGTTACAGGATGGCGAATATGCATTGATTATAAAAAATTAAATCTTTCCACTAGGAAAGATCATTTTCCACTCCCATTTCTGGATTAGATGTTGGATAGACTGGCTGGGCATAAATACTTTTGTTTTCTGGATGGATATAATGGTTACCACCAAATTCAAATTGCTTATCAGGTTCAAGAGAAAACTACATTTACCAGTCCTTATGGTACGTTTGCTTTTAGAAGAATTCCCTTTGGTTTATGTAATGCCCTTGCTACATTTCAAAGATGTATGATGGTTATTTTATATGATTTAATTTAAAAAGGGATTGATGTTTTTATGGATGACTTTTCAGTGTTTGGAATTTCATTTGAATCATGTTTAGAACATTTGTCTAAAGTTCTAAAATGCTGTGAAGAAACTAATTTAATACTTAACTGGGAAAAATGCTAATTTATTGTAGTACGAGGAATTGTATTGGGACATCGAATTTCAGAAAAAGGTCTCGAGGTAGATCCTGCAAAAATTCAAGTTATCTCTAATTTACCTTGCCCAACCAATGTAAGGAGAATTAGAAGTTTTCTGGGACATGCTGGATTCTACAGGCGTTACATCAAAGAATTTTCAAAGATTACAAAACCTTTATGTCGATTATTGGAAAAGGATGCAATTTTTTTATTTTGATGATGATTTCCTAAAAGTTTTTAAAACATTTAAAGAAAAATTAATCACTGCATCGGTTATAATTTCACCAAATTGGTAAAAACATTTTGAATTAATGTCTGATGCTAGTGATTATGCTACTGGTGCTGTTTTGGGTTAGAAATATGATAAAATTTTCAAAGTTATTTATTACGCTAGTAATACTTTTAATGAAACTCAAATTAATTATACCACTAATGAGAAGGAGTTATTAGCTATAGTTTTGCCTTTGTATTTGATCATATTTAATTAGAACTAATTGTGTGGTGCATATTGATCATTCTGCTATCAAATATTTAATGAAGAAGGATACGAAGCTGAGATTGATTAGATGGATTTTTCTTTTGCAAGAATTTGATTTTGAGATAGTAGATAGGAAGGTTTTTAATAATCAAATTGCTGATCATTTGTCCAGGCTTGAAAATGAAAAATCTCTATGTGATGCTGAAGAAATTATTGAACATTTTCCTAATGAAAAATTATTCACTGTTAATGAGTGGCATGTTCCATGGTATGCCAACATAGTAAACTTTATTGTCAGTAATATTATACTCTATGGTTTGACATACCAGGAAAAGAAGAAACTTTTGTCTGATGCTAAGACTTATTTTTGGGATGAACCATTTTTATATAAATAAGGAAAGGATCTTATAATTCGAAGATGTATACCTTTGGAAGAGACTTATGAAATTATTCAGAAATGTCATGATTTTGATTATGGAAGACATTTTGGAGTTGAAAGAACTGCATATAAAATCTTACAATATGGATTTTGTTGGCCTTCAGTTTTTAAGGATGTGAATGCTTATATTAAAAATTGTGATTGATGTCAGCGTGTAGACAATATTTCTAGAAGAAATGAGATGTCCCAAAATTATATGTTGGAAGTTGAAATATTTAATGTTTGGGGATTAGATTTCATGGGTCCATTTACATAAATGTTTATATTTTGATAGCAGTAGATTATGTTTCCAAACGGATTGAAGTTATTGCTTTACCTCGATGTGATGCTCAAAGTGTTGCAAAGTTTTTAAGAAATAATATATTTTGTAGATTTGGAATACCAAGAGTAATCGTAACATATGGGGGAAGTCATTTTAAAAATGCGATTACTGAGAATTTAGCAAAGAAATATCATATAAATCATCACATTACTACAGCTTATCATACTCAGATAAATGGTTTGGTAGAATTATCCAATCGTAAAATAAAAAAAATATTGGAAAAGACTGTTAATCCAAACAGAAAGGATTGGTCAATCAAACTAGATTATGCTTTGTGGGCCTACAAGACTGCCTACAAAACCCCTATAAAAATGTCCCCATATAGGCTAATTTTTGGAAAAGCATGTCATTTGCCTATTGAACTTGAGCATAAAGCATATTGGACTATTAAAGAGTTCAATTATATTTTGAAAGATACTGCTGAGAAGAGATTATTGCAATTAAATGAGCTTAAGGAGATAAGGAATGAATTATATGAAAATGCTAACATTTATAAGGAAAAGATGAAGTTATGGTATGAACGAAAGAATCATACTAAAAATCTTGTACTAGGACAGAAAGTTTTGCTGTATAATGCCAGATTGAAAATTTTTTTTGGAAAACTTAAGTTTAGGTGGTGTCGGCATATTTTTAGGTTAAGTGTTTTGAAAAGGGGGTCGCCTATAGAAGTTGTCGGTGAATTTTAAATTTTAAATTTCATTTAAATATATATAATTTGGAAAGTAGCATTTGATTTTTGAAAATAATTTTTATGTTTGAAAATTTTAAGATACGAAATCAAGCCGATCTCATATCCCAAATAGTTTATATAAACGAGCACCACACCACAAACCGTGTATCTATCCCGAAGAATAGACACACTGCTTGATGATGGGGCTCGATTAAATAAACTAGAAGATTTGTGACATCCAGTTGGTCTGCGAACCAATTTTATAGGCCGACAAGTTCCCCTGGTTAATATAAGGGAATTAAGCAGGGTTTATATTACCTGAGTTCTTAAAGTTCCCTATAAGGGCAAGCCCCTATAGTTAATTACATCCTAAGTGACGAGAATCACATAAGAAAACTCTCGATAATGATCAGTGGTTTTGCTCTCAAGAATTTCAAAGTTTAAGGTTTTCAAATAATTGGATTTTAGAAATTTCAATAGGGAATAGATCAAATTTGGAACAGTTTATTTCAGGAGTCCAAAGGAAGAGAAGTAGGAGAAGCTGAGAATCCAAGAGGAATCTTGGCAACTTCCCAAACTATCCTATTGTTTGGCTTCAATTTGGGAGTATGTTTAATTTTTCAATCCTGCCAATTTTAATTAATTAGGACTTATGCTTGTATGATATGATCACACAAATAGCCTCGAAGATGTGAGGGTTTATGTCGTACCAAACGACTACCTCAGAATTCTAAAACTGGTTAGGGCTTAATTTACATAGCATGATTATGCAAATGCCTAACAAAGAGTTGAGGATTTATGTTGCACTAGGCAAACTACCTCGAAGTCCTATGGTTTGGTTGTTTAATTCTAAGAAATGTTTTGCTGAAGGAGACACAGGTTTTGCTGATGACGATGGCCGTGCTGCCCACTGTGCTCCAAGCTCCTTATTGTTGCAGAGGTTTAGTTGTAGAAGGTAAAAATCAGGAGATAAGAGAAGTGTTTTGGTTTAGAAAAGTTTTAAAATCCAAATTTCTTTAATGTTATATTAGGGGAATCTTAAATTTTATTATAACAACACCGGTTAAGATCCCACGGTTCCATCATTCCAGTACCGTTATTTTTATCGGATTCACTTAGTCTAGATGAATTTGCTAAACTCAACTGAATGAGTTCCACACTTTCATTTAGACTGTGGGAAATCCCGTTAGCAACACGTAGGTTACATCATCCGAGGTATTCCCGATCATCCAACAAGACGTTTTAATTTAGTTATAGTTGTGGTTTTGTTGTTCTATTTGTGATTAAATTTTGAGTTGCTTTATCTTTTGAAATGTTGTGGTGGTGAATTTTATCTTGTTGTGACTTTTAATTTAATTTTTTTTTCAGTTTTGTGGCTATCCTAAAGGTTTCAGTTTTCATGCAACAATCTTGTTTAACATTCAAGCAAGGTAAAGCGCAGTACATGTAAGTAGCTTGCAATAACATAAAAGCGTACTTAGAGGGTCTTCCCGTCATTCCAAGCTACACTTAAAACACATGTTAAGAGCATTTAAATGTTTATTAAAAATACCTAGGTAAAGCTAAGGGAAAGGTTCTAGTTGTCTACCAAGATCCTAATCCTACTGCTAGTCAGTTCCTATGACGTCTAGGTTCTTTATATTTTGTTGAGGATGATTTTCTTCATCAAAGGACAATCAAGTTCAGTTGTTCTTCTAAAACATCTCTTCATATTGAGAATGTGCTTAGGATGAGTCCTAGACATCTTCTCAATACTTCTGAGATTATTTCGAGTTTAAATGAATTTTATTGTAGTGATGAATCAATCATCCAGAAATTTTTAGTTAAGTTTAAACTCTTGCTCAGTGAACTTAGGACATTTGATTATCCCATGAATGAAGTGACAACTCACTTGATGCTCCATTTAAGAGTTATAATGCTAAAAGTCTTTAAGGACAAATCAATTTATTAAGAATTTCAATGATTTAAAATTAGAATTATTGTTTTAAGGTGATTTAATTTAGTTATAAAATTTTAATAAATTTAAGTTTGGAATAGTGTTCAAGTTGTTTTATTCTTAAGTGTTTTAAACTATTTGAATTGAAAGAGGAGTTTAAATTATTTAATTTAGACTTTAATGATTTAATTTTAATTTAATTGCAACATTCTATATTAACTTTTAATTGGTTTGATTTTTTTTAAAGAATTATTATTATTAATATTTTTTTGAAATTAATTTTGTTGTCTCAAGTTTGCTTTAAACTTACTTTCAAGTGATCCTTTTTTGTAAAATTAATAAAATTTTTTAATGTTTTAAATTTATTTCAATTTAATTATCAAGTTATTTAATATTTTAAGTTTTAATTTAATTAAGGGTTACCTTTTTTATTGTTAATTTATTAAATTCAATTATCATCTTAAGTTTAATTAAGAGTTAAATATAATTAAAGTGATTCATTTGGAGATTTTAGTTTAGGTGATTATAGTCTCTCTAAATTATATCCCCATTTTAATAATCCCAAATTTTTTTAATTATTCTTCCAAAATTCAAATTATTTAATTAATTAAGGTTTCATTTTTTTGGTTTATTAAAAGTGATCAATGAGTTCCCACCCTTTTATTTTCCAAAGTTTCAATCATCTATGAAAGAATTAAGATCAAATATTTTACCCCCCATTTTGATTAAACCTAAAGTTTTAATTAGGGGTTAAAATTCTTAATTATTAATATACCCTTTTAAGGTTAATTATTTTATAACTCATCAAACTGAGCTCAAATGAGCTTGAAATTTTTATGTCACTTCACTCATATATCAATTAAGACATTATAGGAGAAAATGTGATTTTTCTGAATTTAATTTAATTTATATATTTATTTTGATGAATAATAAGGATTTTTAACGGAAATTCAACAACATGACCAAGGTAAAGTTTCTGTCCTTAAAAAAATTATGGGATGTTCCAAATGACCAGAGGACCACTTGGACAAATTTTGTTGATTTTTTAAATTATATTTTATTTATTATAATTATTTTGAGTTTTGGAGTATTAATCAATTATAAAATAAAATTAAAGTTGAAAATTAAGTTTTATATTTTTTCTTAATCTCTCTGACCTCAAGGAGTCTACAGAAACAAATTTTATATTTTTCTAATTTTTCTTTGATTTATTATAAGTAATTTGGTGAAAAGGTTGAAAAATCCATTTTTTAATATTTAAAATTGTCTTAAGCATTTAAAATTCAATGTCTTATCCAAAAGACTTGGGAAAAATATATAGTTTGTTCCTAAGTGATTAGGAGTTAAATATGACATTCTTATGATTTTTTATATTTTTATGATTTTTATTATTTTTTAATTATTAAAATATTAAAATAAGGTGAAAAATGAAGATTTTTAGAAAAATCCAATTTTAATTTTCTTAGACTCCTCTGATACCAGAGATGTTCCAAAACTATTTTGGTGAATTTTTGAAATGAATTTTTGGAGTTATGAATTTTTAAATTTTAATTTTACTCATGTAACTTAATTAATCCATTTAGTGGGGTTAAACATTTCCAATTGATTCCAAATTTTTATGTAAGGTCCCTCTGATCCTAAAGATTAGTGGAGAATTGTTTTTAAGTTCTTTTGATGTGTGGTTAGCCCTAATTAATTAATGTTCAATTTTGAGTAATTAGGCTAATTAGAGTTATTCTTAATGATTTAACTCAAAGCATAATTATCCTAGGGTCCCCTAGTCCTAAGAAACTTCTATAAATTTTCCTAGAATTTTCTAAGTAATATGTTAATTAATGGAATTAAAATACCAAATACAGTGACATAAACTTGAAAAATACATAACTTGCCATAGAGATAGTCTCTGATCTTGAAAAATTAAGGGAATGTTCCCAAGATCAGAGGCTTCAAAAGCCCTATGGTCTCATGCCATGGTGAATTGTTTACGCAAATGGAGAATTAAAATACTAAAATGAGTAAATAATTAATTAAAAATAAAAAACTCATCAGATTAAGCAATTCTTTTTCCACATTATTATCCTCTATTCACAGAGCAAGTGAGTATTTTTAGTTTATTTTTATGATTTTTCTACACAAAGATATGGATTTTTCAATTTCTGTGTATTTAAATAAATCAAAAAATACCTATTTATCTATTTATCCACGCAGCATCGACTCATCCTCGGCAGCTCCGAAAGTCCACGCATCGCCTCCCTATTCGACGCCGCCATCTGACTCAGTGCTCTGGGGGCCCGCGGTTCACGTACCGTTCTCTGGTCCGACGCAATCTGAGCCGTCCACTCAATACACGCGCGATAGGACGGCGCTTGGTCATCTTCTACGACTGGTGTGCACACTTGACCACCCACACTAAAACCCTAACATCTCCCTCATTTCTCAATGGATTTTCGTGTTCTTATACACTATGGATTCGTCTTGAAGAGACGAACACATCCATATGGTTTACATGCATTGACATTAACTGAAACAAAATGAAGAATCGCTGGAAGCTCTCGGGGAGGAGGAGTGTCCATACCTTAGATCAGGAGGTGAGGCCTCAACTGAATGTGCTCGGCACGTTCGTTAGAGTTGGAAGAGCCTAGGGATGAAGCCTCTGGCTCTGTCGAATTGTCTATGTGCAAGTTCCACCAAGCCCGATTTGAAAGCTTGGCCGATAGAGAGAATGGCTGGCTTGGTGAGGGGGCTTCCACTGGGGAACTCCTTCTCTTGGTCCTGTGCAGGTGTGGGTGAGTTTAATTTGGTTTTGGTGGAGGTTTAAGAGATGTCCTATTCTGGCCTGAGAATTGAGCTCCAAAATTGAGCTCAATCACTGGGATTTAGGGTAGGAGAACAGTGAGGATGGATTGCTCTTGGCTAGGGGAAGCTCTGTGAGGAGTTTGGAGGAATTCTGTGAAGGTTGATTTCAGCCAACCTTTTGGCCGAGAGGGGGGGGGCTAGTTTAAATAGCCATGGCCGGGGCTTCCTGGGGGCAATCGATGGCCGGGATCGAGCCGCTTGGGGAGGAGATGAAGAGCTGTGGTGGCCAATTGGGTTGGGACAGCTCAGCTAATTCAATTTGGATTTTTGAATCAAATTAGCCTTCTCGGCCTGGTGGTTTCCGGCGACTGGGGTGGTGGTCCGGCCAGGGTCAGGTCACCCTCAAGGTCAGGGAGGTCAGGGTTGGGGTTTGGTGCAGTCAATTGGCTTTGGAAAAGTGTCTAAGGTTTGATTTAAATGGAAAGGGGGGAAGCTAATTTTGGCTTGATTTGGTCCAAGGCATGGTTTAGGCTAGGTGCACCTCCCTATGGCTTGACTTTAGGCTGGGAGGAATCATTTGGGTCAGCCAAGAGAGAGTGGTGAGGTATCGTTCCATGGTGAGGTGGCTAAGCTTAGTTTAGAGTGTGACATGAATAAGGTTAAAAGGGTTTAATGAAGGATTAGGAAAGAATCTCCTCTTCTTGCCATAAATGACTAGGTGAGGTGGAAAGTGGCTTCCATGGCTTCCATGTGGCTTGTACATGGCTCAATGGCTCACATTTGGCTTGGAAAAAGTTTGGTCAATTTCATAAAAATGGATTTTAAGGATTTTGGATATTTTGGTGGAAATTTGGATGTTGCTTTATTTAGAATTATTTGATCATTGGTTTAGGACTTAGGGATGATTTTAATTGAATGCATGATGAAAAAGAGTGTCATATGGACTTTGGATGAATTTTAGGGCTTTTGGATTTGGTGGAAGTGGGCTTTTAGAATGGTCTAAGAAAGTGGGCCTTTAGGTTTGAAAACAAATTGGTGGATGGAAATTTTGTGAAGGATTGGGCCAAAAAAATGTTGGGTTTAGTTTAGGGATGTGTCATGAGTGATTTGAAACAAATTTGAGGTGATATGGAGTTGAATTGGGTTAGATTTGGAACTTTTTTGGTATAGGGGGCAAAGTGGGTCAAATTGGGCTAACTTGGGCTAAGGTTGGGATAATGTTAGATTTGATGTAAAATTAATGTTGAGAAATGTTTATGGGAGTGTCACAAAGAGTTTTCAACTTTGGTTGGGCTTTGATTTTGGGATTTGGGACCATTTGGGTTCATGGTGGGTTTAGGCAAAAATTGGGGATTTTTGTTTTGGGTTAGGTTTGGGTGGAGTTTGGGTCCAAATTTGGGGCAAATCTTGTTAGCGTTTTGTTTGTGGGGATGTTAGGAAGGTTTAGGAAAAGATTTGGGGCTGATTGGAGTTAAGTTGGGTTAGTTTGGGCTAAGTATAGGTCATGGGCCAAAATTGGGCTTTAAGCTTCAAATTGGAATTGAATCCAAATGTTAATCAAATTGGGCTTGGATTTGGTCTAAATGGATATTGAGGATATTGAATTGAAGTTTCGAATTGGATTGGATCAATATTGAGGTCAATTGGGCTGATTTAGTTTGACATTGGGTCCACTTGGGTTAAAAATGGGTCAAATTGGGGGTCTTGGTAAAAGTGGGTTAAATTGGAAAACTTGGCTTATGGTGTATTTGAACAAAATCAAATTGGGAATATTTGGGATTTTCTGGAATTTTCTGGGAATTTTTGGAATTTTTGGAATTTTGGGTTAAAAGGGTATTTTTGGTATTTAGAGGGTATTGTGGGGTATTTTTGGAAATTCTGGTATATTTGGCTAAGGATGATCAATTTGAATGGTGGGAAATGTTTAGGATTAGTTTTGAGGAATTTTGGGTAATTTAGGTGATTTTGCAAATTTTGGGTGGTTTCAAGGGTACTTGGTAGGTTTGGTGGGTGTAGGGTCCCGGGGGTCAAAAATTGAAATTTTGGAAAAATGAAGATTGATCAAGTTTGAGTAGAATGGAATCACTTTGGTTGAGCCATGAAGCCTTATCAAGCTCATAAGAGCCATGAGAGGACTCATTTGAGGCATTCACTATGTTGTTTCTAACCCTCTTAGCCAAGGGCTTAGGGGTTGAGGACCATCCATATGAATCACCTACTTGTCAGGAAGTTAAGCGAGGTATGAAAGGTTTTAGGATTTGGAATGTGTGTAAAAGTGTAATGTGTGCACGTCAACCCTCACCAGACTAGGCCACCCAGGGTAGCCCTAAGGCCAAAGAGTCCTATAGGGAACTCATCCTTCAAACCTCCACATTTGATCTTAACCCTCCTAGCGAATTAGGGGTTTACAATCAAACTTATGTGGGGTTTAAAGGGAGTTAAGAGGTGTTTGAATTTCTAAATGGTGGGTGCCATCTCTAATTTTCTAGGATAGTCAAAGGGAAAGCCTATGGCTAGATCCTAAGTACTAGAAAGGGAGAGAGAAGACCTCATAAAAAATGAGGTCAACAAATGGACCCCAAATAGGTGTGGTGTGCTAACCAAGCACACCACGCGTATTGGCGTTGACCAAAGAGATCAACAAATCCAACACAGACGATTAAGTGACACACTTAGAACAGAGTAGTAACAAATTTCCGCTGGGGAGTATTAAGTATATCTCCAAGATTTGATATCCCTGAACTCTCGCTGGGGAAAAGAGAAGGAGGTGAATTGAAGATCATAAGATCTGAGGAAATTTGATTTAGATTTCATTTCATTTTCTATTTCATGTTTTAATGTTGAGTCTAGATTTCAATTTGTTCTGAGTTTTTCAATTTTGATTGAGGTTTACTTTAAAATTGATTCAAGGAAATCTGGATTTGAAATGAGAATTGGAACCTAGGTTCCAACCTCGGGATTACGAAGAGAGTTGGAATTTAGGTACCAGCCTCGGAGGGAGAGAATTGAAATTTGGTAGCAATCTTGGGAAGAGAGTCAAAATTTGGAACCGATCTCAAAAGTTTAAAGAGAACTGGAATCTGGTTCTAGTCTCGAAGGTTTAAAGAGAACTAGAATCAGGTTCCAGTCTCGAAGGTTTAAAGAGAACTGGAATCCGGTTCCAGTCTCGAAGGCTTAAAGTGAACTGGAATCCGGTTCCAGTCTCGAAGGTTTAAAGAGAACTGGAATCTGGTTCTAGTCTCGAAGGTTTAAAGAGAACTGGAGTCTGGTTCCAGTCTCGAAGGTTTAAAGAGAACTGGAATCTAGTTTCAGTCTCGGAGTCTGGTTCCAGTCTCGAAGGTTTAAAGAGAACTGGAGTTTGGTTCCAGTCACGAAGGTTTAAAGAGAACTGGAATCTGGTTCCAGTCTCAAAGGTTTAAAGAGAACTGGAGTCTGGTTCCAGTGTCGAAGGTTTAAAGAGAACTGAAATCTAGTTCCAGTCTCGAAGGTTTAAAGGGTTGAAATTGCTGTGAGGATTTGAGTATAACTGAAGATTTAGAATGAGACGTGAAAGTGTTTCACGTCACACGAGGATCAATCAATGTCTGATTATTTGGCGAAGGATATGCATCCATGCCATCAGAACTAAATCAAAAATTTTTGTGGTTCTGTGTTAGTAGATTCAGTTGACCTTCTCAAAAGAGGGAAGGAAATATGGAGAGTCAAAAAGAGATTTGAGAATAGCCGAAGGCTGGGGATTTCAGATTCAGGAATTTGTCTTAGTCGCTTGTTGTGATTTGATTTTAGCTTGATTTTCAATTTAGGATTTACATTTATTTAGAATTCGTGTAGACATTCAGATTTTTAAAAGAGTTCTCATTTATTTTTATTTTCCCTTTGTTCTTTGTTCGAAGTTCATTTAACTTAATGGCGTTTCCCAGTCAATTTGCACAGAAAGATGTGAAGGCAAAACATGACATGGTCATTTTCTTTCCAATCTAATCGAAAACACATCATACATCTTGCTCCAAAACATGATGATATTTTCCTTGAGAATTCAAAATCTCATACAATCCATATTTATCCAAAACGTATTGTCTAAGATTCTTCAAGTTTCTTCCAAAAGTAGCTGTCAAAATCCATGTCTGAATAGTGAGATACATGGATAATAACATCACCTTCCAAGTCATCCTTGGCAGGAATGCCGTATGGATGTGCATTGGAGGTGTGATATTTCCCATGTAAATCACAGCTCATAGGGCCAGAGACTCTCTAACTCTGGATCTGGCTGAAAGTGGAAAGGCATTTTTGTGTCATCCATTCTCCTGAAAGTGACGGAGATTCGTTCCACAGGCACTATTGGAATGCAATGTTTTGCGATGTCCGCTCCGTTTCCTTTCAACACTAGAACGGAACCTACCGGTAGTGGTATCTCCACCGGCCCTCGGAACTCACCGGGGCCTGCAATCTGGAGGTCAAATCTGAACATGATATTGCACTGGTTGATAAAAGACACTATGCAGAAAGGTCTGACGAAGTCTTGATGGTCTATGTGTGGAGGTATGCAATCGTCCTCCTTGTAGATGTTAATGATGCAGTTGTTGGGTATGCAATCTGCAGGCAATACCCTCCATGTTATCATCCTCTTTACCATTCTTTTAATAATATTCGACATCAGATCCACCTCACTGCGACGGAGTATTCCTGGTGGATTCCCTTTTCTGTCTACCGCGAAGTTGTATGAACATCCGCATTGGATTGTAACTCTTCCTTTTCCTGGCATCCATCTTTGGGGTTCTGAATAGGTCTTTTCCCTTAGGCGACCAGCTCGGCCCATTCTCTGAAGCTCAAGTACGCAGTCTACAATTTGCTGTTGTTCGTAGTCCGAAAACACAACTGTATGCAGCTTGAGGCCTTCCAAGATGTTGACCCTCTTGCCTCGAATTCTTTTGAAGTATTCAAAAGTTTTCTTTTTAACATTCTGCATTCTTTCCAACTCATATTCTGGAATTATCTGTAATCGGTGAGGTCTAGTGACGTACTGGGGGATGTATGGCTCGACCCCAGCACATTCTCCTGCATGTCTTAGCTCCTCGGGGATAGTCTCTGTCGGGACATCCTCCGGGGTTGCTTTCGCAACAAGACTCTTCAGAACTGGTGCATCTGCTTGGCGTCGAGGCGCTGATTCTATTTCTTCTCTTCTTGGAATTTCCTTGATCTGTTCTGCTTTCCTTGGAGTTGATCTCCTCCTTCCCGGTTCCTGATGAACCAATTTCTTCGGAGTATTTGTATTGACGGTAGCAACTGTCTCTTCATGTTGATCTGCTGCTAACTTAGTTAACATCTTGCGAATGCGGAGATTGTTGTTTCTTCTCTGGGTGACAGTGAGAGTAGCTCTCCTTACCCCTTAGACTTCTGCGGGCATGGCGCTAACAAGCCTACCCTCTGCTGTAGCAACAAAGGACTTGATTTACTTATCTTCTCCTATTGCATGAGCGGCGTTTGTTTTTCTCTTCTTGCTGATAGACTGCTCACTTGGGCCATCCACTTTCATCACTGTCTGGCTATGGAACTCTTCCCGATCAATCGGGGTCCAATCATTTTCTTCATATTGTAGCCTGGCTGGTGTGAAGTCAGAGTCAATCTCGATCACGGCTCCATCCCTTACTCTCTTTTCATCAAGTGCTAGACTCACGCCATTTCTAAAGTTCAGAACCAACCACCCGTTCGACATTTCTCTGCGAAAAAATAAGGAAAGGATCAGGGGCTGTGCTAATAACGAGAACAATAAGAAAAACATTTATTAATGAGAAAAAACTTATTTGTCTCTTTTAATTTTTAAAGAAAGTAGGAAGAGATGAGGGAAAGATCAAGAATAAATTGATTTAAAAGGAAAGATTGACATTTTATTTTTACAATTTTCACACATTTTTTTTCTTTTTTAACACATTTTCTGTTAATGATTTTCTTTTTTATCATCCATTTTTTTTATTATATTTTGGGTTCGGACCTAGTTACGAATGATTACTCCACCCGTGTTTCTAGGAATGAGAATTCATTCTTCAAAACATCAGGTTGCGTAATACTTCTTTAAATATCATCCATTGATTGAAAGCATAGGTCGTTCTCCACGGCAATTCACCAGTTGGTAGGAACCTCCTGAGTAGACTGTCTCGACCACGAATGACCCTTCCCATATTGGTTCAAATTTACCTCCTATATTGCGGTGTGCAAGAATAGGTCTTCTGAGAACTAGAACCAAGTCACCGACTTTAAATGTCCTTCGGCGGACCAGTTTAACATGGGCTGGATCATCTTGGCTTGATACAGTTCCAAATTTTGCTATGCTGAAAGTCTTTTCCTTCCAAGCTATCCAATTTCTCTAATCGTAATTTGGCATTTTCTTCTGTAGTGATCTTTTCTGCAACTGCAATTCTGAGTGAGGGAAGCTGTACCTCCAAGGGTAAGACGGCCTCGGACCCATACACTAAAGCGTAAGGCATAGCTTGAGTAGGAGTTCTGAAAGTCATCCTTTAGGCCCATAAGACTTCTAACAACTTCTCGTGCCAATTTCTTTTGTTGTCGTCCAAAGTTTTCTTTAGAATTTGAAGGAGAGTTTTATTAAAAGCCTCGGCCAAGCCGTTCTCTCTTGGGAAATAGATTGTTGAATAGCGCCAATCAATCTCGTGTCTTCTGACAAAATTGTTAATCTTCGTACTCTTGAACGTGGGCCCATTATCTGAAATGATTCTGCGCGGTACTCCGAAACGGTAGACAACTTGATTCTTGAAGAACTGCAACGCACGTGTGCCTTTACTTCTCTGAGCGGTACTACTTCTGCCCACTTGGAAAAGTAATCTGTAGCTGCAAGAATGAAGCGATGTTCTCTTGAAGAAGGCGGATCTATCAGACCCACGATATCTGTGCCTCAACATTCAAATGGCCACGACGCGATTGTCAGATGTTGCACATTTGGAGGTTGATGTAGAACTACTCCATGTACTTGGCACTGGTGACAACTTTTGGCAACCTTCATGCAATCGGTCATCATCGAGGGCCAGTAATACCCTAGTCTTTTAATCTTCATTTTCATCTTCGGACCCGATTGATGAGCGCCACAAAGTCCTAAGTGTACTTCTTTGACAATTTCATGAGCCTCGGACCCGCTCAGGCATCTTAGCCACATCTGATCAAAAGACCTTCTGTATAACGTGTTGTTTACTATTGCGTAAGTCATAGTTCTTTTCTTGATTTGATGGGCTATCGACTTATTGTCTGGTAGGTTTCCTGTTTGCAAGTAGTCCATTAATGGCTGCCGCCAATCTTCTGTATTTTCTGTCACTACTGTAATTGTTTCTTTTGCTTTTTCTGATTTGTGTATTGTATCCATGTAGAGCTGTGAGAGAACCTGACGTCCCTGAACTGACATTTCAACTGACTCATTCTGCAAGTAGGCAAATTCTTTTGCAAGTCGGGCTAACGCATCTGCGAGAGCATTTTCTCTTCTGGGAATTTTGTAGATCGTTACATTTTGAATTTGTTCCAACAGTTTCATGGCGTACTGAAAGTACTGTTCGAGTCCTGGCCTCAGAATTCTGTACTATCCTTCAATTTGCTGAATGATCAACTGTGAATTTTCGTAGATATTGTTGTCTGTTATCCCCATCTGAATGGTTAATTTCAATCCTGTTATGAGGGCTTTGTATTCTGCTTCATTATTCGTACACGATTCTGTTAGATGGTAGGAGTATCTTAACATTCCCCGCTCCGGTGTTATAAAGATTAGTTTGATTCCTGCCTTATCGGGCACTATCGTTTGCAATTCTTTATCTTCCTTTGCTAAAGATGCTCCGTCGAAGTACAGTTCCCAACGCTGATCATCGGGGTCTTCTAGGTTCATTATCTGCTTGTCTGGCAAGTCGTTGTTGAGAGGCGATTCTACTGGTAAAGGGTGTGCTGCGAGGAAGTCTGCTAGGACTTGTCCCTTTACGACACGAAGTGGAACGAAAGTTATATCGAATTGCAATAGTATCATCGACCACCTGGCAAGTCTGCCGGAAAGTGTCGGACGGGTCATCAAAAACGGCAATGGATTGAACTTCGAAATAAGGTTGACCTTATGAGAAAGCATGTAGTGCCTGAGCTTCTGTGCGGCGAAGATCAGGGCCAAACAGTGCTTATCAATTGGGGGATACTTTACTTCCGTCGGAATTAGACGACGGCTTAGGTAGTAGAGTGCATTTTCTTTTTCCTCATCATTGACCTGGGCTAAGAGGGCTCCGAGAGAGTCATCTAAAGCCGCGGTATAAAGTATCAACGGTCTACCCGAGACTAGGGCTGCTAAGACAGGAGGTGTCATTAAATATTGTTTGATGTCATCGAAGGCATGTTGACATTTGGAGTCCCAAGTAAACTTGGCATCCTTCTTAACTAAAGCAGAAAAAGGCTGACACCTTCTTGACAAGTTCGAGATAAAGCGTCGAAGATATGCCAATTTCTCTTGAAAGGCCGTAGTTGTTTCAAGGTTTTAGGAGGTGGCATTTCTAAGATAGCTTTAATCTTCTCCGGATCGATTTCAATTCCACGATGTCGGACAACAAATCCTAAGAATTTCCCAGAGGAGACGCCGAAGGCGCATTTCAGGGGATTCATCTGAAGGTTAAATTGTCTTAATCGCTCGAAAACAATTCTCAAATCATTCAAGTGATCTTCCATTAATTTGCTCTTGATGACCACATCATCCACGTAACACTCGACTTGGTTGTGAATGAGATCATCAAAAATCCTCGTCATTGCTCTTTGGTAGGTTGATCCTACATTCTTCAATCCAAATGGCATCACTGTGTAGCAGTACACTCCAATTGGCGTTCTGAAGGCTGTGAGCTTTTCATCTTCCGGTGCCATCTTTATCTAGTTGTATCTCGAAGATCCATCCATGAAAGCAAAGATTTCATGTGTTGAAGCGATGTCGATCATCAATTTTGGAATTGGTAGCGGGAATTCATCCTTTGGACATGCTTTATTCAAATCTCTGAAATCCACGCAGATTCTGATCTGACCATTCTTCCTTCTGACTGGTACCACATTGGCTAACCAAGTCGGGTATTGCTCTTAAGGGACAAATTTAGCTTCTATTAGCTTCTTAACTTCAGCTATTACTTGTTGTTCAATCTCTAGATACATTCTTCTCAGAGCTTGTCTGACTGGAACAGCAGTGTGATCCACTCCTAGCCTGTGAACTGCAACCTCTCGAGCTAATCCTGACATTTCGTGGTAACTCCAAGCAAAACAGTCTTTGAACTCCATTAATAGGTTGATTATGTTTTCAGAGTCTTCTTTATTGAGTAAGGAGCTAACAATGGTCGGCTTAGGATCTTCGCTAGTACCTAAGTTAACTTCCATTAACTCATCTATTGTAGATTTAATTTCTTCTTCGAATTTTGGCAGAGCATCTCCAATTGGTAGATCTTCGAGATCTTCTGAAGCATCCAAGCAGTCTTCATTAGGCTCACAAGTGAAAACCAAGCAAAATCCCGTATCGTCAACTGATCCTACCGTGCCGAATCTGAGGCCATGTTTTGAATTGGGAGGCCGACTGGCATTACTCCATAATTTTTCAAAATGTTGTGATTGGCCTTTTGTCCATCGTCGAGGTAAGACACCACGTTGAATTAAATTTCGAACACAGGGAGAGTACCACTTAAAAAGTATTTTTCTTGATTTCTTCTTCTTCAAAACTGTTCTCCCAATCAACGTCGATGACTGGTTTCTTCTGTCCAAGTGTTCCAACGTCTCTTCCACGACCTCGTCCCCGTCCTCGTCCTCGTGTGCGAGTTCTAGAGAAACCTTCAACATCTTGCCGTAAGGGAGTGGTGAGTAACTGTTGGACAAGAATTTTAGGCTCTTCATCGTCTTGCACTTCTTTTGCTTCATTTGGTATGACATTTCTGGAGAAGATTATTTTCTTCGGAGGCGCGTAATAGGCTGCATCTTCATGAATTCTAATCTCGTGTACGGAGAATGGTTGCAAATCACCTTTGATACACTGTTCTCCTCCTTCATAATACTTTATGCACTGGTGCAGAGACGACGGTACCATCCGGTTCTCATGGATCCATGGCCGACCCCGTAGAGCGTTGAATAATGTCTCAGATTCAATTATATGGAATTTTACGGTTGTTTTTGCTAAGTCACCGGTTTTCATTAATAGTGTTATCGATCCAAGGGCTCTCTCTCCTTTCTGATTAAAGCCTCTTAGTAACATCTTGTCTGCTTCAAGCTCATGAGAATCAATTTTCAAAAATGCTAGCGTCTGAAGATTCATTATGTTGATTGATGCTCCCAGATCAACCAACACTCTGGAGAGCGTAAACTTTCCAACGATGATCGAAATGTACAACGGTCGGTTGTGATCGACTGTTCCCGATAATAGATCATTGTCCGTGAAGGTAACACTTCACTGTTCTTTTAACGAGCAAACCTCGTCTAAGGAATTACCGGCCATTTGAGCTAAACAAATCTCTGGATCAAGTAGAGCCTTGATCAGAGCTTCCCTCATCTCCTTTGACAGGATCAAAGTGTCGTATATGCTCAGTTTGGCTGGTAGCTTCCTAAGATGGGCTAGTACGTTATAGTCCACTTTATTACCATGTTCCTCGGTTTCTTCCCTTTCTGTCAATTCTTCTACTGGGGTTGGCTCTTCCTCAGCAACCACCTGCTTTCCTTTGTCCTTTGGACCCATTCGCAGGGGTAGAACTTTTCCGCTTCTTAGGTTGACTTCAGTTACTTGTTCTGAATCTGGTGCTGGATTTGCCGATGTTTCCCCTTGAATTGTAAGGACTGGCTTTTCTGGAGTTGCTTCAGAATCCGATAATTCTAATTCTATAGTGATTGAAGCTCCTCGAAATTCACAAATGGACTTGTTGCTTGTTGAGCTTTCGTAGTCTCCTTTGTGAACATCTTCTTTGTCGTGGTCATTGAGGTTTAGTATGATTTGAGAATCGTTATTTATATCGGAATCGAGATCCGGATTAAGTCGGTTGTCGTTAGTTACGTGATCGTTAGAAACAGTCAAAACGTAGCCAACACCATAACTCTTATTGTTATAAGATCCCGCCGGGGCGAGCAAATAATCATACAGAGTCAGAAGTTTGTGGGATTTCTCCCCCGTATCGGAAACAACCATCCTAGGATAAGCATCCCCTAGTCTACCCTTCGGAGCCTCGATCTTCTTCTCTTCTATAATCTTCTCCTCCTTCTGGGGCGGTTCTTCGATCGCAAGCAATAGTGCCGGCTCGATAGGTTTCAAACTCTGAGTTGAAGCACGTACCGAAGCGATCTGGAAGTGATCCAAAATTTTCTTTAAAGACTTTATCCAGACGGTACTCCATCCATCATCGGTCGTATACAGGTTTATCAAAACAATAGGATCCGTAGATATAACATTGACGGAACCTCCTTTTTGGGCTTCCTTCATGTATTATTTCGGGATCGTTACGTTCCCTTTCAGGAGATTATCGTCAAGCCAACTCTTGAAAGTGATGCAATCCTCTATCTTGTGCCCGAGCATCCTGTGGTAAGGGCAATAGTTTGGATGATCTTTCTTGTTGACTTCCTCCGGCCTCTTGTGCTCAGGTAGCTGAAAATCTGGTGTTTTCATCAAACTGCGGAACATCTTTGCTACTGCTACAGTCTTGAATGGATATTCCTTATTCAGAAAATCTTTCTGGATACGCTGTGGATGAGGCGGTTTTTCATAATGCTGAGGCGACTGATAGCTCGGTCGAGGCTGTTGATAACCCTGCTGAGGTCGCTGATAGATCTGTTGCGGTTGTTGGTTTGTCCGTTGTGGTGGTTGATAGCTAGGCTGTGGCCGCTCTGGCTGTATCTGAACCGGCTGCTTGCCCTTATCTACTGCCGCGACGATTGCGGACTTCTTTTCAAATGCTTTTACTGGTTTCTGTTTATCGTTCTTGTCCACAAAACTTAACTAATTTGCCTCTTCTTGCAAGCTCCCGGCCTTGCTAAGCAACATCTCGAAAGTCTTGATTGTAAATCCTTTAAGGGGAAGTGCTATCGGGCCATGGATACGCTTAAACAAGATGCCGAGTGCATGCTGTTCTTGAAGTTGTGGTTCACACTTCATGCTTAAATTCCTCCATCGAAGTATGTAATCCACTAAAGTATTGTTCGGTTTCTGGTGCTCCACCACTAGATCACCGATGGTGATGTGGTGCCGAGCCCCTGCAAACCGCTTAACGAAGAGGTTTTCCAATTCTGCAAAGGTCTTAACTGAACCATTTAGCAATTCTGCGTACCAGTTGAAGGCAATCCTTAACAGGATGCTGACAAGCTGTTGAAAGACTAAAGCATCGTTCCCACTGGCATTACAACAACTAGCACGAAAATGTGCGACATGCTGCCGGGGGTTTCCCGTTCCATCAAAAGTCTTAAACAGAGGTGGTACGAAGCCTTTTGGGTATTAAACCGCATCAAATTCTTCAGGGTAAGGTCTACCCGTCTGAATAGAAGCTCCGCTCTTAGACTGTGCTAAGGCTTCTTGCACATGCTGTTCTACCATGTTTTTGATGTCTTTTTCGGGAATCATACTCTGTGTAGAATCCTTCTTTGGTGGCTCATCTCCGTTGACGGATGTGATCTCTTTTCCTCTCTCTGCAATATGGATGATCTCTGGGGGTGCTTCTTTCTGAGGTTGTACCTGACTCTGGAGAGTGGCTAAAGTAGCAGCCATCTCTTCCATCCTCTTTGCCATCTGGGAAATTGTGTCATCTCTTTCCTGAAGCTGTGCTCTCATCACTTCTGGTTCATCTCTTTCCACAGTTGCCGGAGCACCTTGCGAAGCTGATGATGCTCGTGTCTCAACCATATTGATCTCAGCATAATCTTCATCCATAAACTCTGATGAATCTACTTCAGTTTCCAATTTTTCTCCTGTTTCCTTTACCAACCGTCAGATATTCGTCCTTAGCTTTCTTATAGCATCCTCTGTGGGTCTCTTCCAGACAGTCTCGCGATTGTCATGTGATGGCTGTTGGACTTCTTTCTCGGGAGTTTCTTTTATTGCAGTAGCACTTTCTTCTGATTCTTGCTCTTTGACAAGGATTTTCTTCTCAGGACATTTTGTTGGTCTCGGCTTGGTAATAATAGGTCGCCACACCATCCTTCTTGCAGCAGAAGGCCTAGGACTGGACGGTTTGTCGGCTATATGCTGGTAGGTGGTGTCCTCCCTAATATGATGGCCCAATACAACAACAGGTGAACTAGCACTCATTTTCTTCTTTGGTTTCTCTATGGCAGTGACAGGCTCTACTCGCGGTCCAAGGCGATATCTAGCTGGCACTCGTCCCATTCTTCTTAGGATTTCTGACACGGGGCATCTTTCTTTCTTTGCCAATTTTTCTATCACAGCTTGTAGCCGAGCAAATGGCATAGCCTTAACCCTTTTTCTTTTGTAGTTACTATAGTATGTAGGTCGGGGTAGTGCAGCGACAATCCTTCGGACATCTTCTTCATCCGATGCAGCAGAGAGGGGGTGAAACCTACTCCCATCCAACAGAGGTATATACTCAGGCAGTTCAGGGATCTCTTCCAGGAAAGCAACTTCAGCGGCCTTGGCTTTTTCAATCCTTGCTATCTTTCTGCTTCTATTTCTTCTTTGAGTCCGAGTCAGGGGTGCAACTCTTGAACTGGACCCAATCTCAAAAACATATGGTATTGTAGAAAAATCTGTACCCTCCACAATGACAGGCTCATCACAAACTTGGATTTCCTTCCCCTTCAATTTGGCAGAAGCCGGGGTAGGTGCAGAGATGACTAGACCGGTGGGGGTAGAGACAACAGTCCTCCTACGAATAGCAGTACTTCTTTCAGCTGGAACCCTTTACAGGGGAGGGAATTCTTGAGTCGACTTCAGGTTGAACTCAATTACGGGCTTCTCAGTTTCTAGCACTTTGTCCATTAGTGTGAAGAGAGTGACGTCAGCGAACTTAACATCTGTATTGTCGAATCCTTGTCCAAAACGGATGATCCCATTGTCAGGCAACTCATCCTTGTAGACAGCGAAGTCCATTCCATTGGTGAAGGAGAAAATTAACTTTGGTATAGTCATTTTCTGCAGTGTAGATTCCAAATGTCAGTCCTGAATTATGCTTCCTTTCGTCACAAAACTTAAAACAAAAAAGAAAGAGTCTGAACACATTTTCGTTTATCTTAGTGTATTTGTAATTTTTAAGAGAATTCGTTTATTAGAAGGTTGTTTATTAGAGGATTTGTTTGTTAGGAATAAAATGATTACAGGTATAGAAAAGGTAAAGGACACGATTCAGAATTGGAAAGGAAGAGAAAGTCTCATAAGGCTTCTCAACCTGAAGGACCACTCCTAAGCTAACACCTATTGGGGGTCCACCCCACCTCAGAAAAGAGGCAAAAGGATTTCAGAACCTTTATGTTTAGGGGTGTCTAAACAGTAGCTCCTAAATCTGAAAGAAGTTGGCTATACCCGTTCAAGATAGAAATGAACTTTGTATGCAAACGAAAAGAATGGTAGTCTGCTCTACAAGGGACATGGATAACTGATTTATGAAAGAAAAACCATCTGATAAAAATGGAGAGAGGAACCAGTCCCCAGCGGAGTCGCCAGAAATTGTCGGCATATTTTTAGGTTAAGTGTTTTGAAAAGGGGGTCGCCTACTGAAGTTGTCAGTGAATTTTAAATTATAAATTTAATTTAAATATATATAATTTGGAAAGTAGCATTTGATTTTTGAAAATAATTTTTAAGTTTGAAAATTTTAAGATATGAAATCAAGTCGATCTCATATCCCAAATAGTTTATATAAACGAGCACCACACCACAAATCGTGTATCTATCCTGAAGAATAGACACACAGCTTGATGATGGGGCTCAATTAAATAAACTAGATGATTTGTGACATCCGTTTGGTCTGTGAACCAATTTTATAGGCCGACAAGTTCCCCTGCTTAATATGAGGGAATTAAGGAGGGTTTATATTACCTGGGTTCTTAAAGTTCCCTATAAGGGCAAGCCCCTATAGTTAAGTACATCCTAAGTGACGGGAATCACTTAAGAAAACTCTCGATAATGATCAGTGGTTTTTCTCTCAAGAATCTCAAAGTTTAAGATTTTCAAACAATTGGATTTTGGAAATTTCAATAGGGAATAGATCAAATTTGGAACAGTTTGTTTCTGGAGTCGAAAGGAAGAGAAGTAGGAGAAGCTAAGAATCCAAGAGGAAACTTGGAAACTTCCCAAACTATCCTATTGTTTGGCTTCAATTTGGGAGTATGTTTAATATTTCAATCCTGCCAATTTTAATTAATTAGGACTTATGCTTGTATGATATGATCACACAAATAACCTCGAAGATGTGAGGGTTTATGTCGTACCAAACGATTATCTCAGAATCCTTAAATTGGTTAGGGCTTAATTTACTTAACATGATTATGCAAATGTCTAACAAAGAGTTGAAGATTTATGTTGCCCTAGGCAAACTACCTCGAAGTCCTATGGCTTGGTTATTTAATTCTAAGAAAGTTTTGCTGATGTAGATTTCAGTTTTGCTGACGACGATGGTCGTCTTTGCCCACCATGCTCCGAGCTCCTTGTTGTTGCGGAGGTTTAGTTTTAGAAGTCATAAATCGGGAGATGAGAGAAGTGTTTGGTTTAAAGAAAGTCTTAATTTCCGTGTGTTTTTAACATTTTAATTAAAACGGATCTTAAAGTTGATTAAACGAACCGATTAAGATCCCACGGTTCCGTCATCCCGCACCGTTATTTTCATCGAATTCACTTAGTCCGGATGAATTTGCTAAACTCAACTAAATGAGTTCCGCACTTTCATTTGGACCGTGGGAAATCCCATTAGCAACACGTGGGTTACATCATCCGAGGTATTCCCGATCATTCGATGAGACGTTTTAATTTAGTTGTAGTTGTAGCTTTGTTGTTTCGTTTGTGATTAAATTTTGAGTTGTCTTATATTTTGAAATGTTGTGGCGGTGAATTTTATCTTGCAATGACTTTTAACTTAGTTTTGGTTTCGAGTTTTAGGGACTATCCTAAAGGTGTGGGTTTTCATGCAACGAGTTGTTTTATCATGCGAGAAAAGTAAAGTGCATTTGCGATAAAGTAAATTGCAAGAAAGTAAATTGCGGGAAAGTAAATTGCGATAAAATAAAAGCGTACCCGGAGGGTCTTCCCGTCATTCCAAGCTGCACTTAAAACACGATTAGAACATTTAAGCAAGTTCCTAGGTAAAGCTAAGGTAAGGGTTATGGTTTTCTACCAAATTCCTAATCCTATAGCTAGTCATTTCCTATGACGTCTAGGTTCCTTGTGTTTTTGGTTTGAAGACGATTTTCTTCATCAAAGAACAATTAAGTTCAATTGTTCTTATAAATATCCTATCATATTGAGGAAGTGCTTAAGAAGAATCTTAAACATCTTTTCAATATTTCTAGGATTGTTTTAAGTCCAAATGAATTTAATTATGTATATGAATCGATCGTCCGAGGTTTTCAAGTTTTGTTAACTTGCTCGATGAACTAGGATATTTGAATGTCCTATAAGTGAAGTAACATTTCATTTAATATTACGTGTAGGAGTTATGATAACTAAAGCTTTTGAGGGTAAATTGGTGTTCAAATGGTTTGTGATTTAGCTTAACTTCGATTGAAGGGTTTAAATTTGGAATAGTGTTCAAGTTATTTTAGGCTTATTTCTTTATGTCTTAGGTGATGTTATTTAATTCAACTTAATTTAATTTAATTTAATTTAATTTAATTTAATTCAATTTAATTCAATTTAGTTTGATTTGATGTTACATTAAATTAATTTGATTCAATTTAATTTTTTTAATTTAATTTGATTTAATTTAATTTAATTTAATTTAATTTAATTTAATTTAATTTTTAATTTAATTTAATTTAATTTAATTTAATTTTTAATTTAATTTAATTTTTAATTTAATTTTTAATTTGATTTAATTTGATTTAATTTAATTTTTTAATTTAATTTTATTCATTTTAATTTTAATTAAAACTTTAAAAGAGTTCAATAATTTAATTTTAGTTTAATGATTAAGTCTTTTAATGTTTTAAATTTGAATTATCATTTTAATTAGGAATTAAACATTAATGAAATGATTAATTTAGGGATTTTTTTAAATTAAAGAATAAATCTCTTCCTAATAATATCCCTATTTTAATAATTCCAATTTTATTATTCTTCCAAATTTAATCAATTATTTAATTAAAGTTTAATCATTTTAAATTGCTTAATGGGTTTCTACCCTTCAATTATTAAATTTCAATCATCCAAATCAGATTAGGATCAAATATTTTACTTGTTAATTTTTTATTAAACCTAAAGTTTTAATTAAGGATTAAAAAAAAAAATAATTACCACTTTACCCTTTAAGCTTAATAATTTCATAACTCACTAAATTGAACTCAAATGAACTTGAAATTTTTATGTGACTTCACTCATATGTCAATAAAGACATGAGAGGAGAAAATGTGATTTTTCTGTATTTAATTTATTTATATAATTATTTTTGGTAGAAAATAGAGATTTCCAAGGAAAATTTAATAACATGACCAAGGGAAAGTTTCTGTCCTTAAGAAAATTAGGGGACATTCCTAATGAATAGGGGACCACTTGGACCAATTTTGGTGATTTTTTAAATTATATTATTTTTATTATAAATATTTTAAGTTCTGGAGTGTTAATTAATTTAAAAAATAAAATAAATGTTGAAAAATGAATTTTATGTTTTTCAAAAATCTCTCTGATATCAAGGAAATCAGAGAAGCAAATTTTGTAATTTTCTGATTTTTCTATGATTTATTATAATTATTTTAGTGAAAATGCTAGAAAATACATTTTTTAATTTTAAAATTACCCTAGAGCTTTTAAAAATTAATATCTCACCAAATAGGCCTAAGAAAAATATGGGGTTTGTTCCTAAGTGATTAAAATTCAAAATTTGACATTTTGGTGAATTTTATTATTTTTGTGATTTTTATTATTTTTTAATTATTAAAAATATTAAAATAATATTAAAAATCAACTTTTTTAGAAAATTGAAATTTTAATTTTCTTAAATTCCCCTGATATCAGAGAGGCTCCAAAACCAATTTGGTGAATTTTTGAAAGATATTTTGAAAGTTATGAATTTTTTAAAGTTTAAAATGACTAAGTGGCTTAATCAACCCAATTAGTGGGGCTAACCAAATCCAATTGACCTCAAATTTTTATGGTGGGTTCCTCTGATCCTAAAGGTCAGTGGAGAATTGATTTCAAGTCAATTTGATTTATGGTTAACTCTAATTAATTAGAGACCTATTTTGGGTGTTTAAGCCAATTAGGGTTAATCTAAGTGAATTAACTCAAATCCTATTTTTCCTAGGGTTCTCCGGTCATAAGGAACATCACCAAATTTTTCTAGAATTTATTTCACAACATGCTATTTATTGGAATTAAAATACTCAAAACGGTGACATGAATTTGAAAAATCAATAACTCTTCATAGGGATGGCCTCTGACTTTGGAAAATTCGGGGAATGTTCCCAAATTCGGAGGCTTTAAAAGCCCTATGGTCTCATGCTATGGTGAATTGTATACATGCATGGAGAATTAAATGTATGCAGAGAGTAAATAAATTATAAAAAATAAAATACTTGATGAAATTAAATGATTTCTTTTCCACATTATTCTCCTCTGTTCACTGAGCAAGAGGGTATTTTTATTTTATTTTTGTGATTTTCCTACACAAAGTTATGAATTTTTGAAGTTTAGGGAATTAAATAAATAGAAAATATCCCTAATTTTCTATTTATCCACGCGGCGCCGCGTCATCCTCGGCATCTCCGAACGCACACGCGTCGCGATCCCATTCGACGCCGCCATCCGAGTCAGCGCTCCAGGGGCCCGCTGTATCGCTCCGTCTTCTGATCCGACGCGATCCTGGCCGTCCGTTCGCGCGTGTATTAAATGGACGGCATCCGTTCATCGTCCCCAAGTGTCCTCACCCGAGAGCCGTCCACACTAAATCCCTAATATCTCACTCGATACTCAATGGATTTTCATGTTCTTATGCTCTATGGATTCGTCTTGAGGAGACGAACACATCTATATGGTTATCATGCATTGAAATTGAAGCATTTGAAATGGAGAATCTACAGAAGCTCGGGATGAAGAATTAGCTCATACCTTTGCTCAGAGAAGTGTGGCTTCGATCTGAGAGTTGTTGCACTTTCGATTGGATCCTAGCAAGCTCCAGATGAAGTCTCCTGGTCTAGTGAATTGTCTAGGTTGGACTTCGACCACAGTCGATCACAAAGCTTGGAGGCTCGGAGCAAGCTGGGTGGCTTTGAAGATGGGGCTTTTCTTCGTTGGACACCTTCCCTTGGTCCGGTGAAGGTGTAGAACCAATCAATTTGGGGATTGGCTCACTGTGGAGAAGTGTCCTGGTTTTGGGTGGAATTTCGGTTGGGAAATTGAGTTTTATCGGTGGGGATTAGAGGCAAATTTACACTCGGGGATCAAGCTGCTCTAAGGGTGGAGAAGGGTCCGGAACAATTTTGGCGGAGTTTCGGCAAGGTTTGTCCAACTCTCCTCTCATGACCGTGAGGGGTCGGGTTTAAATAGAGGTGGCTGGAGAGCCTCCCGGGGATGGCCGAGGGTTGGGATCGAGCTGCTTCGGTCATGGGAAGAACGACCATGGTGGCCATTGGGCATGGGGCGGCTTAGCAAGGTGGAATTCCAAAGTTGGCTCACATGTGAGCTCTCGGGTATGGTGTTTTCCGGCGATCCAGGGCGGCTGGCCGGCAGGCATGGGTCACCATCTTGACCAGGGAGGTCAGGGCTTGGCAATGGTGAAGTCAATTGGGCTTGGACATGTGTAAAGTGTTTGGATTAAAATGGTATGGGGGAGAGGCCACTTTGGCTTGAAATTGTTCAACCTATTGGTTTGGGTTGGGTTCATCTCCCCATGGCTGGTCTTGGGCTGAGAAGATCGGTTAGGCTAGGCGAGTCAAGAGGTGGTGATGTCCTTATCCAAGAATATTTGGATTAAATCTTGGTTAAGGGGAAACATGCTTAAGGCTAATGACTTTTAGGAGATGGTTAAAGGACCTCCTCCTTTTGCCATTAATGGCATGGTCACATGCCAAACTTTCATGGCTTCATATGGCTTGTGAATGGCTCATCCTTGGCTCCATTTGGCTTGGGAAAAGCTTGGGTCGATTTAATAAAAAGGGATTTAAGAAAATTTTGATATTTTGATGGGAATTTGTATGGGGCTTGATTTGGAATTGTTTAATTGATGACTTTGGAACTTAGGGACAATTTTGATTAAATGGATGATGAGGGGAAGTGCCATGTGGGCTCTGGATGAATTTGGGCTTTTGAATTTGAAGGAAGTGGGCTTTTAGGAAAGTTTAAGGGGAAATGGGCTTTTTGATTTTAGGATGGGCATTTGGGTAAAGATTTTGTGAAGGGCCTTGTCAAATAAATGTCATAATTGGTTTAGGGATGTTCTATGAAGGGCTTGGAGTCAATTTGGTGTGATTTGGAGTTGAATTGGTTTGAATTTGGGTTTATTTGGTAAGTGAGCCTATGTAGGTCAAATTGGGCTAACTTGGGCCAATGTTGGGCTAGGGTTGAAATTGATGTAAAATTAATGTTGAGAAATATTTATGGGAGTGTTTCAAAGGGGTTTTGACTTTGGTCGGGCTTTGATTTTGGGGTTTGGGCTCATTTGGGTTAGGTTTGGGTTTAGGTCGAAAATGGGCCTTTTAGCTTTGGGTTGAATTTGAGTGGGGTTTGGATCTAAATTTTGGGCAAATCATGTTAATGTTTTGTTTGTGGGAATGTTAAGGAAGATTTAGAAAAGATTTGGGGTTAATTGGAGTTGAATTGGGTGAGTTTGGGTTAAGTTTGGGTCATGGGTCTAAATTGGGCTTTAAGGCCAAAAGTGAAATTGGATCCAAATGTCAATCAAATTGAGCTTGGATTTGGTCTATATTGGTGTTGGGGATGTTGAATTGAAGTTTAGAATTGAATTGGACCAGAATTTAGGTCAATTGGGTAGGTTAGGTTTGACATTGGGTTTACTTTGGGTTAAAATGGGTCAAATTGGGGGTTTTGATAAAAGTGGGGTAAATTGACCAAATTGGCCCATGGTGTAGTTGAACAAAATGAAATTGGGAATATTTGGGATTTTCTGGAATTTTCTGGGAATTTTCTGAATTTTTGGATTTTTTGGCTAAGAGGGGTATTTTGGGTATTTGGAGGGTATTGGGAGGTATTTTGGAATTTTTGGTATTTTTGGTTATGGATGATCAATTTGAGTGATGTGGAAATGTTTGGGATTGGTTTTGAGGAATTTTGGGTGATTTGGAGATTTTTGGAGAATTTGGGTAATTTCAAGGGCATTTGGTAGGCTTGGCGGGTGTAGGGTCCGGGGGTCGAAATTGAAAATTTGGAAAATTGAAGATTGGGTGAATATAAGTGGAATAAAATCATTTTGGTTGAGCCATGAAGCCACATCAAGCCCATATGAGCCATGAAGGGACTCATTTGAGGCATTCAACTATGTTGTTCCTAACCCTCTAGCGCAAGGGCTTAGGGGTTAAGGACCATCCATGTGAATCACCTGCATGAGTCAGGAGGTCAAATTGGGTATGGGTGTGTTTTAGGAGGTGTATGGAAGTGTAGTGTATGAGTGTAGTGTGTGTGTAAGTCAGCCCCTTCATCAGACCAGGCCACCCGTAGGCAGTCCTAAGGCCAAAGAGTCCTATAGGAACTCATCCTTTAAACTTCCACATTTGATTTCAACCCTCTAGGTGATTAGGGGTCTACGAGTCAAGTTTGTGGAGTTTGCGAGGGAGTTAAGAAGTGGTTTGAAATTCTAGATGGTGGATCCCAATTCTAGTCCTCTAAGATAGTCAAAGGAAAAGCCTAAGGCTAGATCCTAAGTACTAAAGAGAAGAAGAGAAGACCTCATCAAAAATGAGGTCAACACTAAACCAAGATTTTTCAGAATAATTATCTTTCGTTGAGAACTTGAAATTATGATATTGTGCCAAATAGAGGCATTCCTATTCTTTTCCTTCGCTCGATTGAATAAAGAACATTGGCTAATCTATAGATCGTTTCAGGATGTATTATAGTAGAATGGGTTAATCTAGGCTCACACTTCTAGATGTCTAAGGGTGGCTATAGTCAGCCCTACTAGTAACCCGTTCCCTTTCTATAAACTAAATTATTAGAATTTAGCCTATCACTCTAAAAACTAATCAATTATATGCCCAATAAACAATATCTTCCTATTTATTTGCACTTCACCTTGAGTAACCCGCATATAGCCTTTGATTACCCAAGGATTCATGTGATATCTACTAGGTAAGAATTCATCTCCGAATAGGTCTCAGAATTCTTTAACAGGTTTTAACAATTTAAATGGAGAGTTTAAAAAGTAAATTAAGATCAAGTATTAATATCATCACAATTTTTATAAAATTTAAGTTTAAGTTCTCTAACGAAATTAAATTATCTTATTATCTCTTCATAGTTGAAAGGAGAAAGAAAACTAACTACTCAGAACACATTGAATTCACACAACAAAACATGTTTATAAAACATTGACCAAGTTAAAAATACTTAATTAGAATGTTCCTTCAAGTGATTTGCTGACTCCTACTGATTCCAATGCAAAAATGAAAGACCTCAACAACAACAACAATTACAAAATCACACTTACTACTCAGAGAATTGAGTAGTAACACTAAAATAAACTCACTAAATACTTAAGAAGCAAATGTGGTGGCTCTCTAAATCTATCTCTGGGTACTAGGGATCTTGGGGGGCATGTTTTTCTGTAGAAAGGTCTCCTATTTATAGAGCTCTGAAAATGGTCAGGGGTTGCTTTAAGGCACCTCTTCAAAATTTGTCCAAATAAATGTATCTTCTAGAAAGTAAGCGCCTAGGCACCGGGATCTGGCGCCTAGGCGCCAGGATCTGGCGTCTAGGCGTTGGACTCCGTGACCAAGTCTTCGTACCTCTTCGCTTTGGATCGCTCCTCTTCGCGATTAAAACAGTTTTCCTGTGTCCAGATGCATTGTATCACATGTCCTATGTAATAGGAGTAACTTCCAGTCTTCTAGAAGGTCTGATAACCGCTTAACACCTTCAAAATAACTGCCCAAAGTTGTCAAATATCTTATCTATTTTTTTATTAAAGTGGCGCATAGGCGTCGGATTCTGGCGCCCAGGCGCCAGACCTAAAATTCTTGCAACTTTGCTTTTTTATCTCTATTTTTCCAAATTATTGCTCCTTTTTCTTTCTTGAACTCTTTTTTTATCACCTACATCTAAAAACAAAAAAATACCTTTCATTAAAGCATAATATCCTTAAGAATTGAATCATAACTAAGGCATAAAAATTAGTATTTTTAAAATGAATCAACGGATGAGAATGAAGATTGGGAAGTTAGAGAAAATGGATATATTACTTTCCCTTCTGCATCTTTAAAACAGGTGTCGAAGCAGTGACATTACTTTATTTCTGCAAAGTTTTTTCCATCTTTGAAGATTAGCAAGGTAACAAGGCAAAGTGCCATTTTGAATTTTTATATTTAAACTGGGAGGTCGATTGATATTGGTAATATAGTTGTGAAATCAGTTTTTGGATTAATTGTTCATGGATCTAAATATGGGCTTGGACACCCGTACACCATATTTCTATTGTGTTTTCAATCACAAGTTCCATATGAGAGTTGGGAAAAGGTTTTTCTTCCCTGGAGGCCTATTGATTAAACTAATATTTATGACTTCCAAACAGTAGGAGATGAAGATGATATTAATATGCTTGCTGATCAACCAACTCAGACTTCACAACAGATTCAGCCCTATTTTCCTGAAAGTTCCAGAATGATATTGAAGAGGATCAAATAGTTGGAGAAAGAGGTATAGAATGTTATGATTGCAATCAATAATATTTCTTATTTATTTGATCATATAGATTGGAGGATGAAGGAACAACTTGATCACACTGGTCGGATTGAGATGGGTCTGATTAATCTGATGAATAAGTATGCGGTGATTACTGAGGATTCATCTGATGAATTCCCATTTCGTCCCTTCTACAATTTGTTCGTGCATCAGCAATCTATTGGAGATATTAGAGAGGAAGATAGTTTTGAATCCGATGTTGAGTGATTACTGGATTCTACTTATGTTTGATGTGTATTTAGTTTACTTTGCTTAAATTTATTTGGTGTGTTTAGTATTTACTTTGCTTTGCTTTGTAATTTGAATTTGGATTTGCAATGCTTAATTTCATTGTGTGTGCTTAGATTTTAGCGTTTTCTTATCCTAGCATACTTGCAACACTAAAAATCTAAAGAGTTTTTGGTTTAATTTGAATGAACATATTTAGTGTTTATGATGTAATGTGAATTTTATATATATAAGTATGCTTTGTATTGTTTGTGTATGAATTATGTTAGTTATAGCTTGTGTGATGAAGTAGATGCTTAATAAAGTGTTAAAAGTCATTGTGGAGGTCAAAACGATTGAAATTACGAAAAAAGTTTTGGACCCAAAAAAATATAGGTATTTCGGGGGATTTGGACGACTAAGCTCCGTTTCCGGAATTTCATGGAAGGAGGAAAATTTCTCGGAAGGGACATGGAAAATTAAGAAATTTTGGGGAAATCAGATGACCAAGCTTCGTTCCCGGAATTTCATGAAAGGCAGAAAAATTTCTCAAAAGGGAGATGGAATATTAGGGAATTTTTTGGAAATCGGACGCTTAAGCTATGTTCCTGGAATTTCATGGAGGGAAAAAAAATTTTTTGGAAGAGAGATGAAAAATTAGGGAATTTTTGGGAAATCGGGCGACTAAACTCCGTTCCCAGAATTTCATGGAGGGCGAAAAAATTTCTTAGATGGATGATGGAAAATTAGGCAATTATTAGGAAATCGGATGACTAAGCTTCGTTTCCGGAATTTCATGGAGGGCGGAAAAATTTTCTCGGAAGGGAGATGAAAAATTAGTGAATTTTTAGAAAATCGGATGACTAAGCTCTGTTCTCAGAATTTCATGGAGGGCGACAAAATTTCTCGGAAGGATGATGGAAAATTAGAGAATTTTTGGGAAATCGGATGACTAAGCTCCATTCCCAGAATTTAATGGATGGCGGAAAAATTTCTCGGAAGGGAGATGAAAAATTAGGAAATTTTTGGGAACCGAATGACTAAGCTCCGTTCCCAGAATTTCATGGAGGGCGAAAAAATTTCTCGGAAGGGAGATGGAAAATTAAGGAATTTTTGGGAAATCGAACGACTAAGCTCCGTTCTCGGAATTTCATTTGAGGATAATTTGGTAAAATATGGTATTTGACTTTCAAATAAAGTGATTTGGTGCAATTTGGCCAAGATCGGTAGCCATTGCAGGACTTGTAGAATTTCATGGTATCTTGAGTTTTTGAGAAGTTACGTTGTGTGAAAAGTGCCACATTTCGTGGAGCACCCGTGAAAGCGAGGGATTTGAAGATGAGTGCAAAGACTCAGGATCTCGAGAGAGAGGAAGAGCAAATATTATCATTATTTGTTTGTTTTTAATTCATTATTTTCTTTCAATTTGTTTTGTTTCATTTTATTTCATTTGATTTAAGTTTCGATTTTAAATTTTAATTTTTATTTCATTTCAATTTCATTTTCATTTGACTTAAGTTTGGGTTCATTTGGATTTTAATTTTATTTTGTTATGATTTTATCCTTTTCTTCTGCATTATTATTTTGCCCTTTTCATTTTGGAACCAAACACGTGGTCAACAGCTTTCGACTATCGCACTGAAAGAAAGCATTTCTGAAAACAAAAATCTTCATTAATTTTGCTAAAAGTAGTACAACTGATCATATGCTGACAAGCATCCAAAAGTAGATCACGTGTACAAAATTGAACAAAGTTGAGATATCACATCATCTGGCTGCCACAAAAAGTAGCCACATCGATTGTCATGACCCGCTGAAAGGGGTGGTAGATTTCTGCTATCTGAGACTGCTGCGGGGACGAGCCAACCTGCCAAGGTTACGCTCAGGAATAAAAGTCCCCTTGCGAATACCCGGAGGTACAGCCGTCATAGTGGCAAAAGATAAAGGCACTCCAGTTCTGGATCCGACTCATAGTAAAATGACGCTTTATCTTCATCCATTCTTCTGAAGATGACTGACACCCTTTTTCTTCGAACTCTTGGGATGCAGTGCTTTGCTAAATCTGCTCCATTTCCTTTCAATACCTGTACTGATCCGGCTGGTAGGGGAATTTTAACAGAACCTCAGAATTCTCCTGGTTCGACAATTTGGATTTCTCGTCCAAACGAAATGTTGTTTTCACTTATAAAGGAGAGCATGCAGAAGGGTTTCACAAAGTTATGGTGGTCGATATGAGGCAGAATGCAGTCCCCGTCCTCATAAATATTTATGATGCAACTGTTAGGAATACAGTCTACAGGCAACACGTGCCACTCGACCATCCTCTTTCTCATCTTGATCTGTGGCGGCATCGGATCCAACTCACCATGTTGCAAAATCCCCAGGGGATTGCCTTGTCGATCAACAGCAAAGTTATAGCAACATCCACACTGAATAGTGACTCTACCCTTTCCTCTTTCCATTTTGACGGCTTTGTATATGTCCTTGGCCTCAGACGGCCTGCTTTGTCCGATGCCTGTAGAGTGTAGATGCAGTACAAGTTTTCTTCTTCATCCTTCCTCGAGAATACATTAGTGTATAACTCGAGTCCTTCTAGGATATTGACAAATTTTCCTTGTATGTCTTCGTAATGTTGAAATTCTTACATTTGGATTCTTTTAATCTTTACAATGATGTAGTCCGAAACTCCTAGAGGCGGCAGCGGCAGTAAGATAAACTACGGTACGTATGGCTCTACCTCAGGATATTCCCGGCTTCTAAGAAACATTGAGGCAGCTGCATATGCCTCAAATGTGACATGCTCTTCAAGCTATAAAACATGACATTCTGGGCATTCTGAAAGTGTCCTTGACACCGTAGGCAATCTGGGTAAACCCGAGTTGCAAGTTGGAGACCCAGTCAAAATTTCTTTCATTGGATTAAATATCGGCGCAGGATCCTCTGCAGGCTCCGGCTCAGTATCTGTGAGCGGTGCACTCTCGTCAGTTTCTTTCATTTCAGGATTGTATGAATCTTCTCGAATGGGTGGTAGCGTGGTGGCTAGCTCTCGAGCTTGTCTCCTCTCCATCTTATCCAAGAGGCAACACTTGCTGTGATTTGTGCTTCTTCTTGTGGTACATGCCAACGGCGCATCTGGAACTCATTCGGTTGAAGCAACAACAAGATCACCTTCTGGAGTAGTGATCATGGATGGAACTTGAGTATGTCTCTTGTTGAGGAGGCGTAAGTTGACAAATTCTCTAGTTCCTCTGTACCTTGACGTCTGTCTGGTCTCTCTGTGACCACTTTCCCATTGACTTCATATTTGTAGTCGTTTTCTCGTGTGTTTCTTTTTGAAGACGCAAAGTCCAAGCCTTTTACAAATGGAAACACCAACTCGCAACCCGACACCGCCTGCACAAGTAGAGAGGGGTAATTTTAGTGGGTGGTGCTACGCACGAAACCAAAATAAGGACAAAAATCATTATCTTTTAAGTTTTAATAAGTTTTGTAATTGTTTTGATGCCATTATCTTATTTAATATAATTTTACGAGGTTTAGAGATTTAGAAATTTCAAAAGAATTATTTTATTTTTTTAGAAAATTTTTTTTAGTTCAATTAACATTATTTTATTATAAGATTTGGAACCAGTCATAGATGCTGGCCCTATTCTACATCGGAAGAGAAATTTTCTTTCAGATTTCTCATTTCGCATAGTACTTCTTGAGATATCGTCCGTTTATCAGCAACATGGGTCTTTTCCCTTGAGAATCTACCACTGGTACGATCCTCTAGAGTAAACCTTTTCTACCACGAATGGTCCTTCGCAAGTCGGTTCAAATTTTCCACCTATCTTGCGGTGTGCAAGAATAGGCCATCTGATAATGAGCATGAGGTCACCAGTTTTGAATGACCCTGGGCAGACCAACTTATCGTGGGCTTGAATAATCTTTGCTTGGTAGAGTTCCAAATTCTGTTGTGCGAGCAATCTTTTCCCTTCGAGACTTTCCAGTCCTGCCAGTCGTAATTTGGCGTTCTCTTCTGTTGTAATTTGATTGGAGACGGTGATCCGGAGCGACGGTAGCTGAACTTCTAGCAAAAGGACTGCCTCAGACCCATACACAAGTGCATAAGGTGTAGACTCCATCGGTGTTCTGACCATCATCTTGTAGGCCCACAAAGCTTCTAGCAACTTCTCGTGCCATTCTCTTTTGTTGTCGTCGAGTGTCTTCTTTAGAATTTGAACTAGCATCTTGCTGAAGGCTTCTGCTAAGACATTTGCTTTGGGGTAATAGATCGTAGATTATCTCTAATATATTCCATGTCGTCTGACAAAATAGTTAGTCTTTGTGCTCTTGAAGGTGGACCCATTGTCGGAGATAATTCAGCACGGAACACTGAAGCGGTAGACAACCTGATTCTTAAAGAACTGTAGAACTTGTTGCACTATAAATTCCCGTAAAGGAACAACCTCTGCCCACTTCGAGAAGTAGTTTGTAGTTATGAGTATGCATCTATGTCCTTTTGAAGATGGAGGGTTCATCGGACCCACTATATCCGTGTCTTAACACTCGAACGGCCATGAGGCAATCGTGGGGTGTAGACCATTTGGAGGTTGGTGCAAGACCACTTCGTGCACTTGGCATTGATAACATTTTTTTATTTTTTCCATGCACTCCATCATCATTGCCGGTCAGTAGTATCAGAGTCTTTAGATTTTCATCTTCATTTTCGGTTCGAAATGGCGAGCACCACACAATCCGGCGTGTAATTCTGTGACTATTTTATGTGCTTCTGCTTTGCTGAGGCATCTGAGGCACATTTGATCGAAGGATCTTCTGTGCAGAACACTGTCAATTAAGGCATATGAGAGAGTTCTCTTGTGAATCTGATGCGCTGCTGACTTAGCTTCTGGCAACCATCCTGTCTGTAAATATTCTATCAATGCTGACACCAATCTTCTGTATCTTCTGCCACTGTCACTGCAATCTCTTCTTTTCCAATCTTGTGTAGACTATCAAGGTCGATCTATGACAAAACCAGACATCCTTATAGCGTAATATCGATAGATTCTTCGGGTGGACAAGCTAATTCTATAGCGAATTTAGCTAAAGCATCCACATGGGCGTTGTTTTCTCGAGGAACTCTATAGAATATCACACTTAGGATCTGCTCGAGCAATTTCATCATGTATTGGTGGTATTCATCTAATCTCAATTTCAGAATTTTCTATTGTCCTGCCATTTATTGAATGATGAGTTGTGATTCGCCATAAATGGCAATGTCTGTTATTTACATTAGTATTGCTAATTCCAAACCAGTGATTAGAGCTTCCTATTCTGCTTAATTATTGGTACATGGCTCCAACAAGTGGTAAGAGAATCTTTGCATGGCCTGATTCGGAGTCATGAAGATTAAATCAATTTCTATTTTGTCGGGTATCACTGTCTATTATCCTTTATCTCTTCGGGTTGATGACGCTCCGTGGAAGTGCATTTCCCAATGTCTGGCACTGAGCTCCTCCATCAATAATATTTGTTAGTTTGGTAGTTCTTCATTGAATGGGGACCCAGTTGGCAGTGGGTGTGTTGTAAGAAAATCCATGAGAATCTGCCCTTTGATAGTGCGAAGGGGCACAAAAGTTATGTTAAATTGCAACAGTATCATTGACCACCTTGCGAAGCAGCCAGAAAGTGTTGGTCGGTTCATCAAATATTACAATGGATTAACTTTTGAAATCAAGTTGAACTTATGAGATAACATGTAATGTCTAAGCTTTTGAACGACAAAAAACAAAGCTAGATAATGCTTCTCAATGGGAGAATAGTTTACTTCTGCCGGTATTAGACATCGACTCAGGTAGTAGAGCATGTTTTCTTTACCCTCATCATTGACTTGGAAAAGTAAAGCTCCGAGGGACTCGTCCAAAGCCGCGGTATAAAGTATCAACAGTCTACCCGGGATAGGGGCTGCCAAAATAATAGGTGTCATTATATATCGTTTAAAATCTTCAAAGGCTCATTGACACGGCTCTCCCCAAACAAATGTGACATTCTTTTGAAGTAGGTTCGAAAGGGGGAGACACCTTTTTGACAAATTTGATATAAAGCATCTTAGATATGCCAATTTTCCTTGAAAAGGCCGTAATTGTTTCAAGGTTCGAGGAGGAGGCATTTCTAATATCGCTTTTATCTTTTTTGGGTCGATTTCGATTCCCCTATGATAGACAACAAATCCTAGTAATTTCCTAGAGGTAACGCCAAAGGCACATTTTCAGGGATTCATCTTGAGATTATATTATCGTAATCATTCAAATACGATCCTCAAATCATTTTGGTGGTTTTCCCTTACTTCGCTCTTAATGACCAAATCATCCACATTGCATTCCACTTGGTTGAGAATGAGGTCATCGAAGATCTTTGTCATTGCTCTTTGATATGTTGCTCCAGTGTTCCTTAATCCAAATGACATCAAGGTGTAGCAGTACATCCCAATCAGAGTTCTGAATGCTGTAAGCGTGGCATCTTCGGGAGCCATCTTGATTTGATTGTAACCTGACGATCCATCTATAAATGAGAAAATTTCATGTGACAACACAATGTCGACTATTAATTCCGGTATTGGCAACTGGAATTCATCTTTCGGACACGCTTTATTCAAATCCCTGAAGCCAATACACACTCGGATTTGTCCATTTTTCTTCTTTACTGGTACGATGATCCCCGATAAATATATCTTCTTACGATTTAGATATGAAAATTAAGATTTTATAATATGGGATACTACACAAGTATACATATCATTTATCAAGTAATATAGGACTTTCTAATTAAGCCCCGATATATCGAACCCACAGAGAAATGTAAAAATTTTTAAAGAAATAAGAAAATTAAATTTTTACTTTTTAAATGACTTTTTAAAGTATGTTTTGATTTGTAAAGTTTGAAAGTTGTTTTTGGTATTTTTGATAAAAAGCTAAGCAGGAATTGAAAATTATGAGAACTTTAAAACACGATATAAAACACTAGAGAATCAATAATAATTATGAAAGTATTGTTGTGAAAGTATTTAAATGTGTTGAGACAAATAGGAGCAAATTTATTCTTTACCATTACTTGGTTCTATAAAGAACATTGGTTAATTTGAAATTTCAAAATTTTGAAAATGGTTAGGCAGGGAAGATAACATCTCTCACTCTAGAGTTCCCTTGATTCCCTCCACCTGGGGTCTAACTTCTCATAACAAAATTTAAAATATCAAATCAAATTAGGGGGATTTAGCTTATCACTCTAAAGTCCTCTAACTTTAATCCCCATTAAAAACATATCTCCTAATATATTTGCATTCAATTATATGGACTACAATTTTCACCCATATAATTGCATGAGATTTTTACCAATTGTTGTTTGAGATAATACCGCATTGGATCTTACATAATCTCACAACAAATTTTAACATCTTAACTGGCCAATTTAAGAAGTAAATTAAGTTTATGGAATTAAATCTTCACAACTTATTCCAACTTTAAACACTTATACATTCCACAACAATCCTACAAAATTTAATTATTTCTTCATTTAAGAAAGAAAAAGATAAAGAAAACTACTCAGTACTCATGGAGAAAACACAAGCATACATTGATTTGAACATAGAAATCATAATGAAAACACAATAAGTTTTAATTAAAAAATAAATATAAAAATAGAAGTAAACACTTATCTGTAAGTCCTCTCCCCAAGACTTCGGAAGTTCCTTTGAAACTTGTCTTTCCACTAAAACACTCATCAAAGTGGGTCACCCAACTTTGATGAATCAGAAACAGACTTCAGACTTCAATAAAAACTAAATAAAATGAAGGAAGAGAATTTGTGAGAAGAAGCTTTCACTCCAACCCCTTTCTCCTTTCTTACTCACTACTCCTACTCCTATTGATTTCTCTCCCTCACACACTCTCTCAACTCTGTAATAACTTAAAAAAGTCTCTCCTTCTTAAAGTCTCTCATGCAAATTACATGACATAATTTTAATAATAATCCAAAATGTGCCTTGTTGTCTCTTCAAATTATGTCTCGATTCAATATATCCACCTCCAAAAGGAAGTTAAGGAGGTTACTATCAAATGTTACCTTAAGTACCCCTTGGAAATGGCGCAAAATTTGATTAAATTTGATTTTTGTAACTGTTACGCCTAGCACCGACCAGGCGGCTCTTTGCCGCTTGTGTCCAATTTTTCATTTTTTTCATTTATTTGCTCCAAATTTGATCCAATTTTGCTCCTTTCATCATAATCACTCATTTTCATCATATCTGCAAGAAAAAAACAAAATAACTTCCATTAAAGTGCAATATCATCAAAAATAAGTATAAAAATGTTCATAAAAACACTATATATTTTAGGTGTATAAAAATCCCCCAAACTTAAAATATTACTTGTCCTCAAGTGACTCTTAATCATGTAGAAAATTTTAGCATACAAATTATGTAATGAGTTTCTTCGAAAGGTAACACAATTTTGATCTGGAAATGGAATAGTCCAATTTAGAAAACATTTCAGTAATTAAGACCAACTTAAAGTTTAGAAAGTTATTAGGTAAAGGATAATGTAAAATATAAGTATGTATTTAATTCAGAAATACTTGTAGATTCTTCAAAATATAGGATTCACAAACTTATTTTTCTCACTTAAAGATCTTTATTTGAAAAAAATTTTACTTACTATATTATATCCTTAAACTTTAGATTTTCTCAAAACGTATATCTTATACATTATGTATGGAACCAATTTTTTATTAGGCCCTTAAATCCTCAAGCTTCTCCTCCCTTTTCACATAATCTTTTTTTTTTTTTTTTGTAAGGCAAGGATTACTGTATCTGGATAGGCCTTTACTGATTTTGAAATCCATCCTTTCATTTAAAATAAAGGTCTGATATACATATTTCACTTAAAAATCATAATAATAGCATTTGAAAATTACTCCTTAATAAAAGAAATTTAAGCTTTGAAGAATAAAAGTCAAATATTCTATTTATCCAAAAATACAACATTTCCTACTAAAGGTAGTTGAACTATATTTAACACTTCTTTACTAAGAAAATTTTAACTTTAAAATTTTCATTTTTACTATAAATTTTAATTGAATTCTCTTATTCATTTCTATATTCAAAATTTTATTCCCCTAATATAACTTCATATACATAATTGTTTTGAACGAAAAATTGAATTAATTTTAAGTATACATGAGAACAAATAAAATTTTAGGTTTTTGAAAACGTTTCTGTTTTTAAAAATTCCCCGCCCCCCCCCCTCCCCCCCCGGCCGCCCAAACTTTAATTTTTAGTTGGGATAAAACATTTAAGCATAAAAAATGATATATGGGTGAGAATTAAAAACTAACGTAACATGCTTGCAGGAATCTTAATATCCTAAATATACAAATATAACAATTTAAAAACATGAGTAAAAAGAAATCAAATTCAATTATTTTTTCAAAATTTTTATAAAAAGAAAAGTAAAAATTTCAAAAGACTTCTAAAGTAGTGGAGGTTTTCAAAGCAACTACACACCAACTGAAAATAACTGAAATCACACCAATACTAGATAACAAATGGTAGTAGTAGATTTTGAAAAAGTTTTAAAAATGCAGTTTTTAAATAATAGTTTTTAATAGTGTTCCATATTCTCCTAACAGTTTTTGTATTAAAGTACACACTATAAAAACTCTGACACAACATACACATTAAAACATTTACTACTACACATATATCACACAAAGCAATATATAAAATATCAATCTAATAAAGATACATTTGATAATGCATAAAAAATAGTCCAACTACAATCAGCATACTACCAGAGTTCACACCACAAACAAAAAATCAAAATAAAACACAAGACACAACATACATCAGTACATCAACAGAAACTCAGTAACAAAAAAAAAAACAAATCTACTAATCATCCTCATCATCACATCATCTTACTCGTTCCAATCTCTGGATGGCACATAAGGTATATAGAATGGATGAGGGGGCATCTCAGCACTCAGATATCCTCTAATCAATCTATCTAAATAATGCTGACAATTCTCCTCATAATTCTCCTCATTTGAACTTGTTAGAATCAAATCTTGTCTTTTCTCTCGCGCGCTTTAACTTTGGATCCATCTCTAAAAATTCATGAAAAAAATTCACCATAAATGCCAAAATCAACCTAAACTTGCTAAATTAACTTTCAAAAGTAATTTTCACTAAATCTAAGAAAATTTTCATCCTTTTCCTCAAATTTTCACCATGAATAGTGATTTTAGAAATTTCCAAAATGTACTCAAAATATATGGTAAAAATAAAAAAATTTTGTTTAGGAGTAGTGCTCTTACCTCAAGAAATCAAAATCTAACAATTTTTGTTGAGATCAGCTTTCAAATGATCCAATATATTGATGCCCTAGGCTCCTTTTTCACGAAAATCAGAGGTTGAAGACGATAGGGGTAGTTAAAAATGGCGATCTTCAGATTTTAACTGCTAAAAATCAATTTTCGAGAAACAACACCTAAGCGCGAAGCCTTCGACGCTTAGCCTCGAAATCTGGCGCTTAAGCACCGACACTCTGGCTCTTAACCTCCAATGCCTAGTTTCTGACAATTAAGAAAATGCACTAAACCACTTAGTTATTCACCCTTAATCTTCTCAAAATAATTATCTCTTCCCCATAAATTTCCCAATACTCCAATTTCAAATTATAATATCCATCGATTCCAATCAAGTTTCAAACAACACAAACTTATATTCATAAAAAACAATTCACACTTAATACAAACTAAAATCTTCTATCCAAACACTTTGGATGAAATTCCCTAGATACAAACGGACTCAATAATCACAAAGATAGGTTTACATCACTAAGATGTAACAATCACACATTAAAGTGCAACAGAACACCAACATAAAACATTAAACACTTAAAACATCATACACATAAAGCATAAGATACATAAAACAAACCACAAAATCAAACTAACAATTAATTCCACTCTCCAGTAGGTGGAATATATCCAGGAACACTATTATTTCCTTTTTACTCTTCTGTAATAAAAATCTGATAGAATGAGAGATGATTGAACACTCTTACATCTTCTTCTTCTCACTACTTGTTCTTCCGGAACATTGCCTTATTTTTTTCTTCCACGTGACTTGTGTGACTGAATTGCATCTTGAGCTATCATCCTATATGCTCCAAATGTACGTAAGTTTTATTAATCTTTGCTCAGGTTGGAGTTACTCTGGCTTCGATCTTTGTAATCTTTTCTGCAATTCCTTGAATACAAACTGCGAGAAATCCATTGAGTAACTCTTTAGCACTGTCACTAATAAACTTACTCTTATCAGAATCCTCTTTCTTCTTGATCTCATTCCTCCACGAAGACATGATGCACTTAAAACACTCTTCTTAAGACTCAGGAATGAAAATAGGACTTGGGGCAAGTGTTTCTTTTAATTCAGGGCCTTTTTATAGACTTTAGAAGTGCATAAACCATCCTTAAATGTTTTAAAACTCCAAAATAACTTTCAAAATCACTTCCCCATGATCTGGGCTTCTAGAACCTCATTTATCACATGCTTTATAACTCCAGCGCCTAAGCGCCAACTAGGCGGTGCTTAGCCGCCAGTGCTCAATTTAGCACAGGTCTGCCAAATGTCCAAAATTTCATTCTGACTCCTCTAAGTCATAAAATAAGGTCAAATAAACACTACTATAACATAAAAACTCCAAAATACTACCACCAAAACATAAAAACTAACCAAACAAAGCACACAAAGCAAACATAAAGCAAAGCATATCGATAACTAAGGGCTGCCACCCATAAAGCGATTGGTTTAACGTCTTAATCCTGACATACCCAAAACTCATTCTGAGTGACCAAACATCAGATTCTCATCAGATTTAAGTTGATCAACTGAAAATTAAGGTTTAAGTCTATGACCGTTAACTTTAAATGTTTTTCCAGTCTTAGGATCTTGAATATCCACAGCTTCATAGGAATAAACTTTTATCACAATAAATGGATCCATCCTCCTTGACTTAAGTATTCAAGAAAAAATTCTCAATTTGGCATTATACAACAAAACTTCTTGTCCTTACACAAGATTTTTAGTAAGAATCTTCTGATCTTGCCATAACTTCATCTTCTCCATAAAAATCTTAGCATTTTCATAAGATTCATTCCTTATATCTTCAAGCTCATTTAATTGCAATAATCTCTTCTCAGCAGCATCTTTCAAATTATAATTGAACTCTTTAATAGCCCAATATGCTCTATGCTAAAGTTCAATAGGCAAATGACAAGCTTTTCCAAAAATTAGCCTATATGAGGACATTCCTATAGGGATTCTGTAGGCAGTCCTATAGGCCCACAAAGCATAATCCAGTTTGATCGACCGATCCTTTCTGATTATATTAACAGTCTTCTTCAATATTCTTTTAATTTCACGATTGAATAATTCAACCAAAACACTTGTCTGAGGATGATAAGCATTAGCAATGCGATGATTTATATAATATTTGTTTGCTAACTTCTCAATAATCACATTTTTAAAATAACAACCCCCATCAGTAATGATTACTCTTGGTATTCCAAATCTGTAAAATATATTATTTCTTAAAAACATTGCAACATTTGAGCATCACATCGAGGTAAAGCAATAACTTCAATCCATTTGGAAACATAGTCTACTGCTATCAAAATATAAACATTTCTGAAAGATGGTGTAAATGAACCCATGAAATCTAATCCCCAAACATCAAATATTTCAACTTCCAACATATATATGAGGGGCATCTCATTTCTTCTTGAGATATTGCCTACACGCTGACATCTATCACAATTTTTAATATAAAGATTCACATCCTTAAAAATTGTAGGCCAATAAAATCCAGATTGTAAGATTATATATGTAGTGCTTTCAACTCCAAAATGTCCCCCATAATTAGAATCATGACATTTTTGAATAATTTCATAAGTCTCTTCTAATGGTACACATCTTTGAATTATAAGATCCTTTCCTTGTTTATATAAAAATGGGTCATCCAAAAAATAAGTCTTAGCATCAGACAGAAATTTCTTCTTTTCCTGCTATGTTAAACCATAGGGTATAATATTACTGACAATAAAGTTTACTATTTCGGCATACCACGAAACTCGCCACTCATTAACAGTGAATAATTTTTCACCAGGAAAATGTTTATTAATTTCTTCAGCATTACAAAGAGATTTTTCATTTTCAAGCCTGGACAAATGATCAGCAATTTGATTATCAGAACCCTTCATATCTACTATCTCAAAATCAAATTATTGCAATAGAAAAATCCATCTAATCAATCTCGGCTTTGCAACCTTCTTCTTCATTAAATATTTGATAGCAGAATGATAAGTATGCACCACAAATTTAGTTCCAATTAAATATGATCGAAATTTATCAAAGGTAAATACTATAGCTAATAACTCTTTCTCAATAGTGCTATAATTAATTTAAGAATCATTAAGAGTTTTACTAGCATAATAAATAACTTTGAAAATTTTATCATATTTCTGACCCAAAACAACACCAATAGCATAATCACTAACATCACACATTAATTCAAAAGTTTTTTCCCAATTTGGTGAAATTATAACAGGTGCAGTGATTATTTTTTCTTTTAATGTTTCAAAAGCTTTTAAGCTCTTTCAAAACCTTTGAAAATTGCATCCTTTTTCAGTAACCGACATAAAGGTTTTGTAATCTTTGAAAATTCTTTGATGTAACGCCTGTAGAATCCAACATGTCCCAGAAAACTTCTAATTCCCCTTACATTGTTCGGGCAAGGTAAATTAGAGATAACTTGAATTTTTGTAGGATCTACCTCCAAACCTCTTTCTGAAATCTGATGTCCAAATATCATTCCTCCTACAACCGTAAATTTGCATTTTTTATAGTCAAGGACTAAATTAGTTTCTTAACAACGTTTTAGAACTTTAGACAAATGTTCTAAATAAGATTCAAATGAAATTTTAAACACTGAAAAGTCATCCTGTCGGCATATTTTTAGGTTATGTGATATTTTAAAAGGGGGTCGCCTAACAGAAGTTGTCGGCGAATTTTTTAATTTAATTTACATATATATATAATTTGAAAAGTAGTGTTTTGATTTTGAAAATAATTTTAAAGAATTTTAAGATATGAAATCAAACCGATCTCACATCTCAAATAGTTTATATAAACGAGCACCGCACCGCAAACTGTGTATCTATCCCTAAGGATAGACACACTGCTGATGGTGGGGCTCGGTTAAATAAACTAGAAGATTTGTGACATCCGTTTGGTCCGCGAACCAATTTTATAAGCTAACAAATTCCCTCGCTTAATATGAAACTATTAAACAGGGTTTATATTACTCAGGTTCTTTAAAATTCCCTATAAGGGCAAGCCCCTATAGTTAATTACATCTTAAGTGACGGGAATCACCTAAGAAAACTCTCGATAATAATCAATAATTCCGCTCTCAAGAATTTCAAAGTTTAAGTTTTCAAAGAATTGAATTTTTGAATCTCAATAGGGGATGGATCAAGTTTGGAACATTTTATTTTGGGAATTCAAAGGAAGAAAAGTAGGAGAAATTATGGATTCGAAGCGAACTTCGGTAATTTCCCGACTATCCTATTGTTTGGCTTGGATTTAGGAAAGTCCTAATGTTCATTTAATGTTTTAATCTTGCCAATTTTAGTTAATTAGGGCTTATATTTATATGATAGAATCATACAAATTGCTCGGAAGATATGAGGGTTTATGTCGTATCGGACGACTACCTCGGAATCCTAAGACCGGTTAGGGCTTAATTTGCAATGCAAATGCCTAACGAAGAGTTGAGGATTTATGTTGCACTAGGCAAACTACCTCGAAGTCCTATGGCTTTGTTATTTAATTCTAAGAATGGTTTTGCTGAAAACGATGGCCGTGCTGCCCACCATGCTCCGAGCTCCTTGTTGTTGCAGAGGTTTAGTTTTAGAAATCATAAATCGGGGATGAGAAAAGTGTTTTGGTTTAGAGAAGTCTTAATTTCCAAGTGTTTTTTGTGTTTTAATTAAAACAAATCTTAAAGTTGATTATAACGACACCTGGTTAAGATCCCACGGTTCCATCCTTCGGCATCATTATTTTTATCCGATTCACTTAGTCCGGATGAATTTGCTAAACTCAATCGAATGAGTTCCACACTTTCATTTAGACCGTGGGAAATCCCGTTAGCAACACGTAGGTTACATCATCCGAGGTATTCCCGATCATCCAACGGGACGTTTTAATTTAGTTGTAATTGTAGTTTTGTGTTCTCGTTTGTGATTAAATTTTGAGTTGTCTTATATTTTGAAATGTTGTGGAGGTGAATTTTATCTTGTAGTGTCTTTTAATTTAGTTATGGGTTTCAGCTTTTGGTTTCGTCCTAAAGGTGTAGGTTTTCATGCAACTGTTGTTTATCATGCAAGAAAAATAAGTGCGATGCGATTAAATAAATTGCAATAAAATAAATTGCAATAAAATAAAAGCGTACTCGGAGGGTCTTCCCGTCATCCCAAGCTGCACTTAAAACACAATTTAGAGCATTTAAGCATTCATAGCAATTTCCTAGGTAAAGCTAAGGGAAAGGGTTATGGTTTTCTACCAAGTTCCTAATCCTATAGCTAGTCATTTCCTATGACGTCTAGGTTCTTTGTGTTTGAGGACGATTTTCTTCATCAAAGAATAACTAAGTTCAATTGTTCTTATAAATGTCCTATCATATTGAGGAAGTGCTTAGGAAGGATCCTAAACATCTTTTCAATATTTCTAGGATTGTTTTAAGTCCAAGAGAATTTAATTATGTAGATGAATCGATCGTCCGAGGTTTTCAAATTTTATTAACTTGCTCGTTGAACTAGGACATTTGAATATCCTATAAGTGAAGTAACATTTCATTTTATATTCAGTTTAGGAGTTATGATAACTAAAGCTCTGTAGGGCAAAATGATACTTAATGATTTGTGATGCAAATTTAAGTTCAAATTAATGATTTAAGTTTGGAATAGTGTTCAAGTTATTTTAGATTTATTTTTTGAGTTCTTTATGTCTTAGGTGACGTTATTTAATTCAACTTAATTCAATTTAATTTAATTTAATTTAATTTAATTCAATTTAATTCAATCTAGTTTGATTTGATTTAATTTTAATTTAATTTAATTTAATTTGATTTAATTTTTAATTTAATTTAATTTAATTTAATTTAATTTAATTTAATTTAATTTAATTTAATTTAATTTATTTAATTTAATTTAATCTATTTAATTTAATTTAATTTTTAATTTAATTTAATTTAATTTTAATTGAAATTTTTGAAAGAGTTTAATGATTTAATTTTAGTTTAATGATTAAGTCTTTTAATATTTTAAATTTGAGTTATCATTTTAATTAAGAGTTGAATATTAATGAGATGATTAAATTTAGGGATTTTTAAATTAAAGAATAAACCTTTTCCTAATAATATCCCTATTTTAATAATTCCAATTTTATTATTCTTCCAAATTTAATCAATTATTTAATTAAAGTTTAATCATTTTAAATTGCTTAATGGGTTTATACCCTTTAATTATTTAAATTTCAATCATCCAAATCAGGTTAGGATCAAATATTTTACTTGTTAATTTTTTATTAAACCTAAAGTTTTAATTAAGGGTTAAAATTTAATTACCATTTTACCCTTCAAGCCTAATAATTTCATAACTCACTAAATTGAACTCAAATGAATTTGAAATTTTTATGTGACTTCACTCATATGTCAATAAAGACATGAGAGGAGAAAATGTGATTTTTCTGTATTTAATTTATTTATATAATTATTTTTAGTAGAAAATAGAGATTTTCAAGGAAAATTTGATAACATGACCAAGGGAAAGTTTCTATTCTTAAGAAAATTAGGGGACATTCCTAATGACCAGAGGACCACTTGGACTAATTTTGGTGATTTTTTGAATTATATTATTTTTATTATAATTATTTTAAGTTTTAGAGTGTTAATTAATTTAAAAATAAAATAAATGTTGAAAAATGAATTTCATGTTTTTTAAAAATCTCTCTGATATCAAGGATTCCAGAGAACCAAATTTTACAATTTTCTAGTTTTTATTTGATTTATTATAATTATTTTGGTGAAAATGCTAGAAAATACATTTTTTTTATTTTAAAATTACCCTAGAGCTTTAAAATTTAATATCTTACTAAATAGATCTAGGAAAAATATGGGGTTTGTTCCTAAGTGATTAAAATTCAAAATGTGACATTTTGGTGAATTTTATTATTTTTGTGATTTTTATTATTTTTTAATTATTAAAAATATTAAAATAATATTAAAAATCAACTTTTTTAGAAAATTGAAATTTTAATTTTCTTAAACTCCCCTGATATCAGAGAGACTCCAAAACCAATTTGGTGAATTTTTGAAAGATATTTTGAAAGTTATGAATTTTTAAAGTTTAAAATGACTAAATGGCTTAATCAACCCAATTAATAGGGCTAACCAAGTCCAATTGACTTCAAACTTTTATGGTGGGTTCCTCTGATCCTAAAGGTCAGTGGAGAATTGATTTCAAGTCAATTTGATGTATGGTTAGCTCTAATTAATTAGAGACCTATTTTGGGTGTTTAAGCCAATTAGGCTTATTTTAAGTGAATTAACTCAAATCCTATTTTTCCGAGGGTCCTCTGGTCATAAGGAACATCACCAAATTTTCCTAGAATTTATTACACAACATGCTATTTATTGGAATTAAAATACTCTAAACAGTAACATGAATTTGAAAAATCAATAACTCTTCATAGGGATGGCCTCTGACTTTGGAAAATTCGGGGAATGTTCCCAAATTCGGAGGCTTCAAAAGCCCTATGGTCTCATGCCATGGTGAATTGTATGAATGCATGGAGAATTAAATGTATGCAGAGAGTAAATAAATTACTAAAAATAAAATACTTGATGAAATTAAATGATTTCTTTTCCACATTATTCTCCTCTGTTCACTGAGCAAGAGGGTATTTTTCTTTTATTTTTCTGATTTTTCTACACAAAGTTATGAATTTTTGAAGTTTAGGGAATTAAATAAATAGAAAATACCCCTAATTTTCTTACTTATCCACGCGGCGCCAGCGAAACATCGGCAGCTCCGAAGTGCCGCGTGGCGCGCTCCCATTCGACGCAGCCATCCGCGTCGGCCGCTCCCGGGACCCGCCGTATCGCTCCGTCCTCCGATCCGACGCGATCCCGGCCGTCCGTCGGCGCGTGTATTAAATGGACGGCATCCGTTCATCGTCCCCAAGTGTCCTCACCCGAGAGCCGTCCACACTAAATCCTTAATATCTCACTCGATACTCAATGGATTTTCATGTTCTTATGCTCTATGGATTCATCTTGAAGAGACGAACACATCTATACGGTTATCATGCATTGAAATTAAGGCATTTGAAATGGAGAATCTCCAGAAGCTCGGGATGAAGAATTAGTTCATACCTTTGCTCAGAGAAGTGTGGCTTCGATCTAAGAGTTGTTGCACCTTCGATTGGATCCCAGCAAGCTCCAGATGAAGTCTCCTGGTCTGGTGAATTGTCTAGACGTGATTTCGACCAAGCCCGATCACAAAGCTTGGAGGCTGGAGCAACTGGGTGGCCTGGAGATGGGGCTTTTGCTGGTGGACACCTTCCCTTGGTCTGGTGAAGGTGTAGAACCAATCAATTTGGGGATTGGCTCACCGTGGAGAAGTGTCCTGGTTTTGGGTGGAATTTCAACTCCGAAATTGAGCTCACGAGAGAAGAAATGGCAGGGGGATCTCACTGGGGATCAAGTGCTCTAAGTATGGAGAATGATCTGGAGCAATTTTGGCAGGGTTTCAGTAAGGTCTGGTTCAGCACCTCCTTTGGCCGTGAGGGTGAGGGGTTTAAATAGGCATGGCTGGAGGGCCTCCCAGGGGGAGTTGAGGGCTGGGATCAGCTGCTCTTGGCATGTGAAGAACAGCCATGGTGGCCATTGGGCATGGGGCAGCTCAGCAAGGGAGAATTCCAAAGTTTGGCTCCTCCCAAGGTCTCGGCCATGGTGTTTTCCGGCGGCCTGGTGGCTGGCCGGCCAGGCACTGGTCACCATCTTGTTCGGAGTGGGTCGTGGCTGGGGTTTGGTGCATTCAATTGAGGTTTGACATGTGTAAAGTGGTTGAATCAAAGTAGAAAGGGAAGGGGCTATTTTAGCTTATTTTGGTCAACCCATGCAAATGGGTTGGGTGCACCTCCCCAAGACCTCGGTTTTGGGCTGAGGAGGTCGGTGGGTCAATCTCCCATGTGTGGTGGAGTCTCCATCAAGGATTAGGTGGCAAAGCATGGTTTAGAGTGTGACATGCTTAAGGTAAAAAAAGGCTTAAGATGGATTAGGAAAGGGGGTCCTCCTTTTTCCATTAATGGCTTGATCACATGTCAAACTCTCCATGGCTTCATGTGGCTTGTCCATGGCTTGCATGGCTTGTCTTTGGCTTAGGGAAAAGTTTAGTCAATTTCATGAAAATGGATTTTAGGAATTTTTTGGTAATTTGATGGAAATTTGTATGAAACTTGATTTGGAATGATTTGATGATGAATTTAGGACTTAGGTATTGAGTTTAATTGAAAGTATGATGAGGGGAAATATCATATGGGCTTTGGGACCAATTTTGGGCCTTTGGATGTGGTAAAAGATGGGCTTTTAAAATGGTTTAAGGAATGGGCCTTTAAGTTTAAAAATGAATTTATGGATGGAAATTTTGTAAAGAGGTTGGGCCAAATAATTGTTGAGTTTGGTTTAGGGATGTGTCATGAGTGGTTTGAAACAAACTTGAGGTGATTTGGGTTTGAATTGGGTTGGATATGGGCCTTTTGGTAAAGAGGCTAAGGTGGGCCAAAATGGGCTAACTTGGGCCAATGTTGGGCTAGAGTTGAAATTGATGTAAAATAAATGTTGGGAAATGTTTTTGGGAGTGTTTCAAAGAGGTTTTGGCTTTGGTTGGGTTTTGATTTTGGGATTTGGGCTCATTTGGGCTAGGTTTGGGTTTAGGTCAAAATTGATTTTTTTTTTTGATTTTGGGTTGAATTTGAGTGAGGTTTGGGTCTAAATTTTGGGCAAACCATGTTAGTGTTTTGTTTATGGGGATGTCAAGGAAGGTTTAGAAAAGATTTGGGTTTAATTGGAGTTGAATTGGGTGAGTTTGGGCTAAGTTTGGGTCATGGGTCCAAATTGGGCTTTAAGGCCAAAAGTGAAATTGGATCCACATGTCAATCAAATTAAGCTTGGATTTGGTCTAGATTGGTGTTGGGAATGTTGAATTGAAATTTAGAATTGAATTGGACCAGAATTTAGGTCAATTGGGTAGGTTAGATTTGACATTGGGTTCACTTAGGGTTAAAATGGGTCAAATTGGGGGTTTTGATAAAAGTGGGGTAAATTGACAAAATTGGCCCATGGTGTAGTTGAATAAAATGAAATTGGGAATATTTAAGATTTTCTGGAATTTTTTGGGAATTTTCTGAATTTTTGGATTTTTTGGCTAGGAGGGGTATTCTGGGTATTTGGAGGGTATTGGGAGGTATTTTTGGAATTTTTGGTATTTTTGGATATGGATGATCAGTTTGAGTGATGTGGAAATGTTTGGGATTGGTTTTGAGGAATTTTGGGTGATTTGGAGATTTTTGGAAAATTTGGGTAATTTCAAGGGTTTTGGGTGGGTTAGGCGGGTGTAGGGTCCCGGGGGTCAAAAATTGAAAATTTGGAAAATTGAAGATTGGGTGAATGTAAGTGGAGTAAAATCACTTTGGTTGAGCCATGAAGCCATATCAAGCCCACATGAGCCATAAAGGGACTCATTTGAGGCATTCACTATGTTGTTCCTAACCCTCTTAGCCAAGGGCTTAGGGGTTAAGGAACATCCATGTGAACCACCTGCATGAGTCAGGAGGTCAAATTAGGTATGGGTGTGTTTTTAGGAGGTGTGTGAAAGTGTAGTGTATAGGTGTAGTGTGTGTGTAAGTCAGCCCCTTCACTAGACCAGGCCACCCAGGGCAGTCCTAAGGCCAAAGAGTCCTATAGGAACTCATCCTTTAAACTTCCACATTTGATTTCAACCCTCTAGGTGATTAGGGGTCTACAGTCAAGTTTGTGGAGTTTGCGGGGAGTTTAGAAGTGGTTTGAATTCCTAAAAGGTGGGTCCCAATTCTAATCCTCTAAGATAGTCAAAGGAAAAGCCTAAGGCTAGATCCTAAGCAATAAAAGAAGAAGAGAAGACCTCATAAAAAAATGAGGTCAGCAAATGGACCCCCAATAGGTGTGGTGAGCTGACGGAGCACACCGCGCGTATTGGTGTTGACCGAAGCGATCAACAAAACCAACACAGATGTCCAAGTAACAAACTTAGGATGAAGTAGAAGAGCTTCTGCTGGGGAGTGTCAAGTATATCTACGGAACTGGAGATTCTTGAGCTCTCACTGGGGAAAGAAAAAAGGAGGTGAATCCCAAATCACATGATCTGGGAGAATTTCGATTTAGATTCTATTTCGTTTCATGTTCAAGTCATGATGTGTGAGTTTAGATTTCAATTTGGAGTTTCAATTTAGATTGAAGTTTGTCAAGATTAATTTGAAGGGATTTGATTTGAATTGAAAATTGGAATTTTGAAGTTTTAGATGTAACATCTTCAACCCTAAAAGAAGATCGAATCGATTGGATTGGGTCATTACAATGAGGAAAGATCTCAGAGTAATGCGGTATCGGATGTAAAATCCTTAACCTCAAGAGTTTGAATTTTGATTTGATGTATTTCATTGCGATAGGGAAAAGATCCTAAAGCAATGCAGTCTCGGATGTAAAATCCTCGACCCAAAAGTTTGAATTTGATGTATTTCATTGCGATAGGGAAAGAATCCTAAAGCAATGCGATCTTGGATGTAAAATCCTCAACCCCAAAAGTTTGAATTTGATGTATTTCAAGTGCAATAGGGAAAGAATCCTAAAGCGATGCGGTCTTGGATGTAAAATCCTCGACCCAAGAGTTTGAATTTGATGTATTTCAGGTGCAATAGGGAAAGAATCCTAAAGCGAGTGCAGTCTTGGATGTAAAATCCTCGACCCAAGAGTTTGAATTTGATGTATTTCGGTGCGATAGGAAAGAATCCTAAAGTAGTGCAGTCTTGGATGTAAAATCCTCGACCCAAGAGTTTGAATTTGATGTATTTCAGTGCGATAGGGAAAGGATCCTAAAGCGATGCGGTCTTGGATGTAAAATCCTCGACCCAAAAGTTTGAATTTGATGTATTTCAGTGCAATAGGAAGAGAATCCTAAAGCGATGCGGTCTTGGATGTAAAATCCTCGACCCAAAAGTTTGAATTTGATGTATTTCAGTGCAATAGGGAAAGAATCCTAAAGCAGTGCAGTCTTGGATGTAAAATCCTCGACCCAAGAGTTTGAATTTGATGTATTTCAGTGCAATAGGGAAAGGATCCTAAAGCAGTGCAGTCTTGGATGTAAAATCCTCGACCCAAAAGTTTGATTTTGATGTATTTCAGTGCAATAGGAAGAGAATCCTAAAGCGATGCGATCTTGGATGTAAAATCCTCGACCCAAAAGTTTGAATTTGATGTATTTCGAGTGCAATAGGAAGAGAATCCTAAAGCAGTGCAGTCTTGGATGTAAAATCCTCGACCCAAGAGTTTGAATTTGATGTATTTCAGTGCAATAGGGAAAGGATCCTAAAGCAGTGCAGTCTTGGATGTAAAATCCTCGACCCAAAAGTTTGAATTTGATGTATTTCAGTGCAATAGGAAGAGAATCCTAAAGCAGTGCAGTCTTGGATGTAAAATCCTCGACCCAAGAGTTTGAATTTGAGTAAGGTTTGATGTGAGATCTGGAAAGATCGAATTTGAGATTTGATAGAGATTTGGAATCTGGAAAGATTGAATTTAAGATTTGATAGAGATTTGGAATCTGGAAAGATTGAATTTGAAATTTGGAAGGATGAGTTTGAACTCGATTGAAATTTGATTTAAGATTTGATTTGAAATTTGGAAGATCACATTTGAAATTTGATCAAGATTGGATTCGAAATTTGATTGAGAATTTGATTTAACATTTTTGTTGATTTTGTCTATCGTTTAATGATTCAAATTTTATTTTATCGTTTATTTAATGTTCATGTGAATTTGGTGTTTGTCATTTTTTTTAGATTCTCTTTTTTTTTTTTTAATGAAAGTTTTCTTTTATTCTTTTTTTTTTTTTTATTTCTTTTCTGTTCTTTGTTCGAAGTTCATTTAACTTTAATGGCGTTTCCCAATCAATTTGCACAAAAGAGGTGAAGGCCAAAAATGTGACATGGTCACTTTCATTCCAATCGTGTAGAAGATACATCATACATCTTGATCTGGAATATATTTCATACAATCCATGTAAACTCAAAACGGATCGTGTATGATCTTTGTCGATCCATCCAAAGAAGCATCTCGTCAAAAATCCATGTCCGAATAGTGGGGTACATGGTCGATAACATCACCTTCCAAGCCATCCTTGGCAAGGATGCCGTATGGATGTACATTGGAGGTGTGATATTTTCCATGTAACTCGCAACTCGTAAGGTCGGAGGCTCTCTAGCTCCGGGTCCGGTCGGAAATGGTAAGGTGTCTTTCCGTCGTCCATCCTTCGAAAGTAACCGAGATCCGCTTCACCGGTACTCCTGGTATGCAATGCTTAGCGATATCCGCTCCGTTGCCCTTCGGTATCATGACGGAACCTACCGGTAAAGGTATCTTCACCGGCCCTCGGAACTCACCTGGACCTCGCTATCCGGAGGTCGGATCCGAACATCATGTTACACTCGCTCGGGAAAGAGACGTGCGTAAAGGTCCGACAAAGTCGTGATGATCTATGTGTGGGGGTATACGATCACCTCGCTTGTAGATGTTGATGATGCAACTATTGGGTATGCAATCCGCTGGCGATACCCTCCATGTTATCAATCTCTTTACCATTCTCTTGATGACTGATGGCATCGGATCCACTTGCCCATGACGGAGTATTCCCGGTGGGTTTCCCTTCCTGTCCTCCGCAAAGTTGTAACAGCATCCACATTGTATTGTGATTCTTCCTTTCCCTGGCATCCATCTCCGGGGTTCTGAGTATGTGTTTTCCCTTAGGCGGCCTGCTCGGCCCATTCTTTTCAAATCCCGGATACAATCCACGATTTGCTGCTGTTCATACTCTGAGAATACGTCCGTATGTAGCTCGAGGCCCTCCAGTATATTGATTCTTCTGCCTCTAATTCTCTCGAAGTATTCAAAGGTTTTCTTTTCAACATTCTGCATTCTCTCCAGCTCGTATTCGGAATGATCTCGCAGATGGCGAGGCCCAGTGACATACTCGTGGAATATACGGTTCAATCCCTTCACGTTCTCCCCGCATACCTCGGCTCCTCGGGGATGATGCCCGTCGAGACATCCCCCGGGGTTGCTTCGCAACAAGGTCATGCATCACCGGTGGTTCTATCCGGTGGCGTGGTAGCCTTCTCTCTTCGATCTTCCGAAGATTTCCCCGGTTCTTCTCGTCATCCTAGGAGCCGGCCTCCTTTCTTCGAGTTCTCGGTGAACCGGTGTCCTCGAAGTGTATGCACCGACATTAGCAATCGCCTCGTCGTGTCGATCCGCGACTAGTTTTGTCAACATATTACGGATACGGCGATTCTTATTTCTTCGTTGCGTTGTCGTGAGAGTAGCTCTCCGAACTTCTTGAATCTCTGTGGGCGCGGCGCTGACAAGCCTGCCCTCTGCTGTAGCGACTACAGACTTCATTTTCTTATCTTCTTCAATATTTGTCTTTCTTTTCTTGTTGCTGGATTGGTGGCTTGGGCCACCCACTTTCATCACTGTATGTCCGGGCAATTCTTCTCGGTCAACCGGGACCCGATCACTTTCCTCGTACTGTAGGCCCGCCGGTGCGAAATCCGAGTCAATCTCGATTATCGCTCCATCTTTCACCCTCTTTTCATCAAGTGCAAGGCTTACGCCATTCTTAAAGTTCGGGACCAATCGCCCGTTCGACATTTCCCCGCGAAAAGACAAGGGAAAGGATCGAGGACTGTACTAAGAACAAGAACATTAAGAAAATGTTTATTAAAGACATTTTTTTTATTCTTATATTTTCAAACTTAATAGGAATGAAGTGGGATAAGATCAGGAAAGAGATTTTGATTTGGAAAAGAAAACAAGGAAAATTTTATTATCAAGATTTTATTTATTTTAGCACATTTTATTATTTTTGGGTTCGGACCCATTCATAAGTAATCACTTCACCCGTGCTTCTAGGGATGGAAAGTTCATTCCTTCGAAACATCAGGTAGCGTAATACTTTTTCAAGTATCGTCCATTGATCGGAAGCATATGTCGTTCTCCCCGGCAATTCACTAGCCGGTAGGAACCTCCCGAGTATACTCGCTTCAACAACAAACGGTCCTTCCCAAGTGGGTTCAAATTTTCCCCTATCTTGCGGTGTGCAAGAATAGGTCTTTTGAGAACGAGAACTAAATCACCAACTTTGAAGGTTCTTGGGCGGACCAGTTTGTCATGGGCTTGAACCATCTTAGCTTGGTATAGTTCTAAATTCTGTTGCGCTGCAAGTCTTTTCCCTTCCAGGCTTTCCAATTCTTCTAATCGTAATTTGGCGTTCTCTTCTGTTGTGAGTTTGTTTGCAACTGCAATCCTGAGTGAAGGAAGCTGGACTTCTAAGGGTAACACTGCCTCTGACCCATACACCAGAGCGTAAGGTGTAGCTTGAGTAGGAGTTCTGAAAGTTGTCCGGTAGGCCCATAAGGCTTCTAACAACTTCTCGTGCCAATTTCTCTTATTATCGTCCAAGGTTTTCTTTAAAATTTGAACGAGAGTTTTATTAAAGGCTTCAGCAAGGCCGTTTGCTCTTAGATAGTAAATCGTCGAATATCGCCAGTCGATTCCATGTCTCCTGACAAAATTGTTGATTTGCGTACTTCTGAATGCTGACCCATTATCCGAGATGATTCTGCGCGGAACCCCGAAACGGTAAACAACTTGGTTCTTGAAAAATTGTAGTACGTGATGTGCTTTCACTTCTCTAAGTGGAACTCGCCTCGCCCACTTGGAAAAGTAATCCGTAGCCGCAAGAATGAAGCGATGTCCTTTTGACGACGGCGGTTCTATTGGACCCACTATATCCGTGCCCCAACATTCAAATGTCCACGATGCAATTGTCGGATGTAGCACATTTGGAGGTTGGTGTAGAACCACTCCGTGCACTTGGCATTGGTGACAGCTCTTGGCGATTTTCATGCAGTCGGTCATCATCGAGGGCCAGTAGTACCCTAGTCTTTTAATTTTCATTTTCATCTTTGGACCCGACTGGTGAGCGCCACAGAGTCCTGAATGTACCTCTTTAACAATTTCACGGGCCTCGGACCCGCTTAGGCATCTTAGCCACATTTGATCAAAAGACCTTCTGTATAACGTATTGTTTACTAATGCGTAGGACAGAGTTCTTTTCTTGATCTGATGGGCTAGCGACCTATCGTCTGGTAGCTTTCCGTTTGCGGTGTAGTCTATCAATGGTCGTCACCAATCTTACGTGTTTTCTCGTCACTCGCTGCAACCGATTCTTTTTCTTTTTCGATTTGTGTATCGTGTCTATGTCAAGTCGTGATAGGATCCGGCGTCCGTGAACCGACACTTCCACCGATTCATCTTGCAAACGAGCAAATTCTTTTGCGAGACGAGCTAGCGCATCCGCTAAAGCGTTTTCTTTTCTGGGGATTTTGTAAATTGTCACATTCGGAATTTGTTCCAACAGCTGTATGGCATACTGGAAGTATTGCTCGAGTCTTGGTTTTAAAATTCTGTACTATCTGGCGATCTGTTGAATGATTAACTGTGAATCCCTGTAGATGTTGATGTTTGTTATCCCCATTTGAATGGTTAATTCCAGTCCCGTTATGAGGGCTTCGTATTCCGCTTCGTTGTTTGTACATGGTTCTGTCAAGTGGTAGGAGTATCTTAACATCCCCCGCTCCGGTGTTATAAAGATTAGCCCGATTCCTGCCTTACCGGGCACTATCACTTGCGATTCTTCGTCTTTATGTGCTGAAGATGCTCCGTTGAAATATAATTCCCAACGTCGATCATCATGGTCTTCTAGGTTCATTATTTGTTCATCTGGCAAGTCGTCATTGAGAGGCGATTCTGCCGGCAAAGGGTGTGCTGCGAGGAAGTCTGCTAAGACTTGTCCCTTTACGGCACGAAGAGGCACGAAAGTTATATCGAATTGCAATAATATCATTGACCATCTGGCAAGTCTGCCGGAAAGCGTTGGACGAGTCATCAAGTATTGCAATGGATTAAACTTCGAGATTAGGTTGACCTTATGAGAAAGCATGTAATGCCCGAGCTTTTGAGCGGCGAAGATCGGGCCAAACAATGCTTTTCAATTGCGGGATACCTTATTTCCGTCGGCGATGAACGACGGCTTAAGTAGTAAAGAGCATTTTCTTTACCCTCATCATTGACCTGGGCTAACAGGGCTCCGAGAGAGTCGTCTAAAGCCGCGGTATAGAGTATTAGCGGTCTACCTGAGACTGGGGCTGCTAGGACAGGAGGTGTCATTAAATATTGTTTAATGTCCTCGAAGGCTTTCTGGCATTTCTCTTCCCAAATAAATTTGGCGTCCTTTTTAACTAGTGCCGAGAAAGGCTGACACCTACCTGACAGGTTTGAGATAAAGCGTCGAAGATATGCCAACTTCCCTTGAAAAGATCGTAGTTGTTTTAAGGTTCTGGGAGGTGGCATTTCTAAGATAGCTTTAATCTTCTCCGGGTTGATTTCAATTCCACGATGTCGGACAACGAATCCTAAGAATTTCCCGGAGGTGATGCCGAAGGCGCATTTTAAGGGATTCATCTTAAGGTTAAATTGTCTTAATCGTTCGAAAACAATTCTCAAATCATATAAGTGGTTGTCCTTTATTTTGCTTTTGATGACCACATCGTCCACGTAGCATTCGACTTGATTATGGATGAGATCATCAAAAATTCTTGTCATTGCTCTCGGTAGGTTGCTCCTGCGTTCTTCAATCCGAATGGCATCACGGTGTAGCAAAATACTCCGATCGGCGTTCGAATGCCGTAAGCTTTTCGTCTTCGGAGCCATTTTTATCTCGGTTGTATCCCGAAGATCCATCCATGAATGAGAATATTTCATGCGTTGAAGCAATGTCGATCATTAATTCTGGATCGGTAGAGGGAATTCATCTTTTGGACATGCCTTGTTTAAATCTCCGAAATCCACACAAATTCGATCCGACCATTCTTCTTCCTGACTGGTACCACGTTAGCTAGCCAAGTCGGGTATTGTTCTTCACGGACAAATTTAGCGTCTATTAGCTTTTTAACTTCAGCTATGACTTGTTGTTCGATTTCTAGACGCATTCTTCTGGGACCTTGTCTGACTGGGACGGAAGTAGGGTTCACTCCTAGCTTATGGACTGCGACCTCTGGAGCTAATCCTGGCATTTCATCGTAGCTCCAAGCAAAACAATCTTTAAATTCCATTAATAACTTGATTATTCCTTCTGAGTCTTCTTTATTGAGTAAGGAGCTAACAAAGGTAGGTCTAGGCTCTTCGCTAGTACCTAAGTTAACTTCCGTTAACTCATCTATTGTAGATTTGATTTCTTCTTCGAATACTGGTGGAGCGTTTCCAATTTGTAAATCTTCGAGTTCGTCCGTAGTTTCCATGCAGTTTTCATTAGATTCTCAAGTGACAACCAAGCAAAATTCAGTATCGTCAACTGATCCTACTGTGCCGAATCCGAGACCATGCTTTGAGTTGGGTGGACGACCTGAGTTATTCCATAAATTTTCAAAACGTTGTGATTGACCTTTTGTCCATTGTCGAGGTAAGAAACCACGCCGAATTAAATTTTGAACACAGGGAGAGTACCACTCAAAAGGCAATTCCATTAATTCGATGAAGTAACATCTTCAAATTGTACATTGTTTTCAGTTTTGGAGGAAGAAGCACCATGGTAGAATTTGATTGGTTTTGCACCACCGCTACGTACCTCTTTGACCTCCATACCCTCGATCTTATTAGAATGGATCGGGGTCAGGGTCATAGTATGTACATAGTGGTTAATCTTCTCGTACATTGATTTATATTCTTCGTTTCTTTCATCTTCGAGAGGGATTCGAATTGCGGCTTCTTCGACTTATTGTCGTCGCTTCTTGTTTGATTTCTTTTTCCTCTTCAGAACTATCTTCCCAATCGACATTAATGGTTGGTTTCTTCTGTCCAATTGTCCTAACGTCTCTACCACGACCTCGTCCCCTGCCTCGACCTCGGATGCGAGTTGTGGAGAAACCTTCACCATCTCGCCGTAAGGGAGTGGTGAGTGACTGTTGGACTAGAACTTCAGGTTCTTCGTTGTCCTGAACTTTCTTTGCTTCATTTGTTATGGTATCTCGGAGAAGATCGTTTTCTTCGGTGGTGCATAATAAGTCGCATCCTCGTGGATTCCAATTTGATGTACGGAGAACGGTTGTAAGTCACCTTTAATACACTCGTTCCCCTCCGTCGTAGTATTTGATGCACCGATGTAGAGATGATGGTACCATCCTGTTTTCATGTATCCATGGTCGGCCCAGTAGAGCGTTGAATGACGTTTCTGAATCAATTATGTGAAATTTTGCGGTTGTCTTTGCTAAGTCACCGATCTTCATCAGTAGCGTTATTGATCCGAGGGCTCTTTCTCCTTTCTGATTGAATCCTCTTAATAACATTTTGTCTGCCTCGAGCTCGCGAGCATCAATTTCCAAGTATGCTAGCGTTCGAAGATTCATTATATTGATTGATGCTCCTGGATCCACCAATACTCTGGAGAGTGTAAACTTCCCAATTGTAACTGAAATGTACAATGGTCGGTTGTGGTCTCGTTGTTCCAAGTAGTAGGTCATCGTCCGTGAAGGTAACACCTCGTTGTTCCTTTAACGAGCAAACCTCATCTAAGGAATCTCCGGCCATTTGAGCTAAGCAAATTTCCGGATCAAGTAAGGCCTCGATCGAGCTTCTCTCATCTCCTTTGATAATATGAGAGCGTCGTAGATGCTCGGTTGGGCTGGTAGTTTCCTAAGATGGGCTAGCACGTTGTAGTCCACTTTGTTTTCATGTGTCTCCGCTTCTTCTCGAATGGGTATTTCTTCTGCCGGGGTTGGTTCTTCCCGAACAACCACCGCTTTTCTTTGTCTTTTGGACCCATTCTCGGAGGTAGAACTTTTCCACTCCTTAAGTTGACTTCGTAATTTCTTCGAATCTATTGTTGAGCTTGCCGGTGTCTCTTCTTGAATCGGAATGACGAGCTCTTCCGGATTAGCTTCGCAGTCCGAAGGCTCTAACTCTATCGTGATCTGGAGCTCCTCGAAACTCGCAGATAGATTCGTTGCTTGTTGAACTCTCGTAGCCTCCTTGATGGATGTCTTCTTCGTTATTTTGCTCGTCGAAATCGTGTATGATTTGAGAATTGTCGTTGGTATCGAAATCGACATCCGGATTATCGTTAGTTACGTAATCGTTAGAAACAGTCAAAACGTAGCCAACGCCATCACCCTTATCATTATATGATCCCACCGAAGTGAATAGATAATCATACAGAGTCAGGGGTTCGAGGGATTTCTCTCCCGAATCGGAAACAACTATCCTAGGATAAGCAGCCCCTAGTCTAGCCTTAGGTGCCTCGGTCCTCTCTTCTTCGTCGATTTTCTTCTTCTCTTCAATCGTCTCCTGTTAAGGTGGTTCTTCTATCGCAAGTGATAGTACCGGCTTAACAGGTTTCAAACTCTGAATTGAAGCTCACACCGAAGCGGTTTGGATGCTGTCTAAAATCTTTTTCGAAGACCTCGTCCAAGCGGTAGTCCATCCATCGTCAGTCGTATAGGGATCTATCGGAATGATGGGATCAGTCGAGACAACATTGACGGAACCTCCTTTCTGGGGTTCCTTCATGTACTCCTTCGGGATCGTTATATTCCCTTTCCGCAGGTTGTCGTTGAGCCAACTTTTAAAGGTAATGCAATCTTCTATCTTGTGCCCAAGCATCCGGTGGTAAGGGCAAAAGTTGGGATCACCTTTCTTGTTGACTTCCTCTGGTCTTTTAGGCTCTGGCAGCTGGAAATCTGGAGTCTTCATCAAACTGCGGAACATTTTCGGCACTGCCTCATTCTTGAACGGATACTCCCTGCTCAGAAGCTCCCTTAACGTACGTTGCGGACGAGGCGACTGTTCATACCGTCGAGATGACCGATAGCCGGGCCGGGGTTGCTGGTAATTCCGTTGTGGTTGCTTGCAGCCGTTCGGTGGTATTTGCATCGGTTGCTTGCCTTTGTCGATCGCCGCAACGATCCCGGATTTCTTTTCAAAAGTTTTCACGGCTATCGTTTATCCGTTTTATCGGTGAAACTTAATTGCTTCGCCTCCTCTTGCAAGCTTCCGGCCTTGCTTAACAACTTCTCGAAAGTCTTAATAGTAAATCCCTCGAGGAGAAGTGTTATCGGGCCGTGAATGCTTTTTAGTAAAATGTCGATCGCATGTCGTTCTTGCAGCTTGTGGTTCACACTTCATGCTTAAGTTCCTCCATCGAAGTATGTAATCCACCAAAGTTTCATTCGGCTTTTGTTTCTCTACCACTAAATCACCTATAGTGATGTGGTGCCGAGCTCCGCGAATCGCTTGATGAAGAGGTTCTCTAGCTCCGAGAACGTCTTCACCGAACCATTTGTAATCCCGCATACCGCCGAAGGCGATTCCCGACGGACTCGCCGACGAACCGTCGGAAGAGTAATGCATCGCTCCCGCCGGCATTGCAACAACTGGCACGAAAGTGTGCCACATGCTGTCGGGGGTTTCCAGTTCCGTCGAAGGTCTTGAACAGAGGTGGTACGAAGCCTTTCGGGTATTGGACAGCGTCAAATTCTTCTGGGTAAGGTCTACCCGTCCGAATGGATGTCCCGCTCTTCGATTGTGCTAAGGCTTCTCGCACTTCGTTGTTCCACCAAGTTCTTGATATCCTTTTCAGGAATCATACTTTGTGTTGTATCCTTTTTTAGCTGATCATCCCCATTGACGGACGTAATCTCCTTTCCTCCGTCTACAATGTGAATGACCTCTGGGGGTGTCTCTCTATGTGGTTGTACTTGACTCTGGAGAGTGGCCAGAGCTACGGCCATTTCTTCCATCCTTTTCGCCATTTGAGCGATCGTGTCGTCTTTTTCCTGAAGCTGCCTTCTCATCAGTTCTGGCTCCTCTCTTTCTGTGGCTGCAGGAGCACGTTGCGAAGCTGCTGAAGCTCGTGTCTCAACCATGTTGATTTCTGCGTATTCGTCGTCCATGAATTCCGATGAATCAATCTCGTCTCCGAACTTTTCTTCTCTTTCTTTTGCCAATCGTCGGATATCGGTTCTCAACTTTTCCATGGCATCTTCTAGCGGGGCTTTCTGTGTGTCTTCGTGGTTGTCGTGCGATAGCCGCCGGGTCCCCTTCTCACGAGTCCCCTTCATCGCGGTAGCACTTTCTTCGCATTCAAGTCTCCCGGCGAGACTTTCTTTCTCGGGCTCGTCGTTTCAACCTCAATCGCCCGGCAGTGGGACGCCATACCATCCTTCCGGCAACGGAAGGTCTAGGACCGGATGGTCCGTCGGCCAAATGCCGGAAGGTGGTATCCTCCCTAATCCGTAATCCCGAGACGACAACGAGTGGACTAGCCTTCATTCTTTTACTCGGCTTTTCCGTCATGATGGCGGGTTCTACTCGGGGCCCAAGACGGGATTTGGCCGGCACCCGCCCTATCCTTCGTAGAATTTCGATACGGGGCGGTTTTCCTTCTTTGCTAACTTTTCTACCAAAGTTTGCAGTCGAGCAAACGGCGTAGTTCTAGTTCTTTTCTTGCGGCTATCGTTGTAATATGCGGGTCGTGGTAATGTGGCAGCAATCTTGCGAATATTTTCTTCATCTTCTCGCGGCGGAGAGGGGATGAAACCTGCTTCCTCCCAAGAGTGGTATGTATTCGAGCGAGCGGTGTGTATTCGGCAGCTTCCGGAATTTCCTCTAGGAAAGCAATTTCAGCAGCTCCGGCTTCTCTAGCGATCCTTCTATTTCGTTTCTTCTTTGGGTCTTTGTCGGTGACGGAATCTTCGAACTGGACCCGATTTCGAAAACGAAGGTTTTACGAGAAGATCCGTACCCTCCACGGTAACGGTGTCCATCATAATCCTGGATTTCTTTCCCCTTTGATTTGGCAAAAGTCGGGGTAGGTGCGAAACAACTAGACCAGGTGGGGGTAGAGATAACGGTCCTTCTATGGACATCGGTACTCCTCTTAGTCGGGATCCTTTGCGGAGGAGGGAATTCTTGGGTCGACCTAAGGTTGAACTCGAGCGGCGGCTCCTCGGCTTCGGACACCTTGTTCATCGGTGCAAAGAGGGAGACGTCGGTGATCTCGACGTTCGTGTTTTCAAATCCTTGTCCAAATCGGATGATTCCATTGTCGGGCGACTCATCCTTATAGACAGCGAAGTCCAGTCCATTGGTAAAAGAGAAAATCAGTTTCGGGGCTTCCATTTCTGCAGGGTAGATTCTGATTGTCAGTCCCAAGTTATGCTTCTTTTCTTTAGGACGAAAAGAAAGGAATTGAAAAGAGTCCGAACTCATTCTTGTTCATGTATTTATAAGAAGGAATCACTTATTAAAAGAATAACTTATTAGAGGGTTTGTTTATTTAGAACGGAGTGTTCAAAGGTGTAGAGAAGGTAAGGAATCGAATCGGAGTTGGAAAGGAAAAGAGAGTCTTAAGCAAGACTTCTCGACTCGAAGGATCACTCCTAAACTAACACCTATCAGGGGTCCACCCCACCTCGAAATGAGGTAAAAGGATCTCGGAACCTCTCTGTTTAGGGGTGTCTAAACAAGTGGCTCCTAAATCCGAGAGAATGTTGGTTATACTTGTTCAAGGTAGGAATGAACACAGTATCCCAACGGAAAGAAGGGTAGTTTGATCCATAAGGGACAAGGATGCACTACCGATTTTTGAAAGCAGAATTGTCTGATTAGAATGGAGAGAGGAACTTTCCCCAGCGGAGTCGCCAGAAATTGTCGGCATATTTTTAGGTTATGTGATATTTTAAAAGGGGGTCGCCTAACAGAAGTTGTCGGCAAATTTTTTAATTTAATTTACATATATATATAATTTGAAAAGTAGTGTTTTGATTTTGAAAATAATTTTAAAGAATTTTAAGATATGAAATCAAACCGATCTCACATCTCAAATAGTTTATATAAACGAGCACCGCACCGCAAACTGTGTATCTATCCCTAAGGATAGACACACTGCTTGATGGTGGGGCTCGGTTAAATAAACTAGAAGATTTGTGACATCCGTTTGGTCTGCGAACCAATTTTATAAGCCGACAAATTCCCCTGCTTAATATGAAACTATTAAACAGGGTTTATATTACCTGGGTTCTTTAAAATTCCCTATAAGGGCAAGCCCCTATAGTAAATTATATCTTAAGTGACGGGAATCACCTAAGAAAACTCTCGATAATAATCAATAATTCTGCTCTCAAGAATTTCAAAGTTTAAGTTTTCAAAGAATTGAATTTTTGAATCTCAATAGGGGATGGATCAAGTTTGGAACATTTTATTTTGGGAATTCAAAGGAAGAAAAGTAGGAGAAATTATGGATTCGAAGCGAACTTCGGTAATTTCCCGACTATCCTATTGTTTGGCTTGGATTTAGGAAAGTCCTAATGTTCATTTAATGTTTTAATCTTGCCAATTTTAGTTAATTAGGGCTTATATTTATATGATAGAATCATACAAATTGCCCGGAAGATATGAGGGTTTATGTCGTATCGGACGACTACCTCGGAATCCTAAGACCGGTTAGGGCTTAATTTGCAATGCAAATGCCTAACGAAGAGTTGAGGATTTATGTTGCACTAGGCAAACTACCTCGAAGTCCTATGGCTTTGTTATTTAATTCTAAGAATGGTTTTGCTTGACGACGATGGCCGTGCTCGCCCACCATGCTCCGAGCTCCTTGTTGTTGCAGAGGTTTAGTTTTAGAAATCATAAATTAGGGGATGAGAAAAGTGTTTTGGTTTAGAGAAGTCTTAATTTCCAAGTGTTTTTTGTGTTTTAATTAAAACAAATCTTAAAGTTGATTATAACGACACCGGTTAAGATCCCACGGTTCCATCCTTCCGCATCATTATTTTTATCGGATTCACTTAGTCCGGATGAATTTGCTAAACTCAACCGAATGAGTTCCACACTTTCATTTAGACCGTGGGAAATCCCGTTAGCAACACGTAGGTTACATCATCCGAGGTATTCCCGATCATCCAACGGGACGTTTTAATTTAGTTGTAATTGTAGTTTTGTGTTCTGTTTGTGATTAAATTTTGAGTTGTCTTATATTTTGAAATGTTGTGGAGGTGAATTTTATCTTGTAGTGTCTTTTAATTTAGTTATGGGTTTCAGCTTTTGGTTTCGTCCTAAAGGTGTAGGTTTTCATGCAACCGTTGTTTATCATGCAAGAAAAATAAGTGCGATGCGATTAAATAAATTGCAATAAAATAAATTGCAATAAAATAAAAGCGTACCCGGAGGGTCTTCCCGTCATCCCAAGCCGCACTTAAAACACAATTTAGAGCATTTAAGCATTCATAGCAATTTCCTGAGTAAAGCTAAGGGAAAGGGTTATGGTTTTCTACCAAGTTCCTAATCCTATAGCTAGTCATTTCCTATGACGTCTAGGTTCTTTGTGTTTGAGGACGATTTTCTTCATCAAAGAATAACTAAGTTCAATTGTTCTTATAAATGTCCTATCATATCGAGGAAGTGCTTAGGAAGGATCCTAAACATCTTTTCAATATTTCTAGGATTGTTTTAAGTCCAAGAGAATTTAATTATGTAGATGAATCGATCGTCCGAGGTTTTCAAATTTTATTAACTTGCTCAGTGAACTAGGACATTTGAATATCCTATAAGTGAAGTAACATTTCATTTTATATTCTGTTTAGGAGTTATGATAACTAAAGCTCCTAGGGCAAAATGATACTTAATGATTTGTGATGCAAATTTAAGTTCAAATTAATGATTTAAGTTTGGAATAGTGTTCAAGTTATTTTAGATTTATTTTTGAGTTCTTTATGTCTTAGGTGACGTTATTTAATTCAACTTAATTCAATTTAATTTAATTTAATTTAATTTAATTCAATTTAATTCAATCTAGTTTGATTTGATTTAATTTTAATTTAATTTAATTTAATTTGATTTAATTTTTAATTTAATTTAATTTAATTTAATTTAACTTAATTTAATTTAATTTAATTTAATTTAATTTATTTAATTTAATTTAATCTATTTAATTTAATTTAATTTTAATTTAATTTAATTTAATTTTAATTGAAATTTTTGAAAGAGTTTAATGATTTAATTTTAGTTTAATGATTAAGTCTTTTAATATTTTAAATTTGAGTTATCATTTTAATTAAGAGTTGAATATTAATGAGATAATTAAATTTAGGGATTTTTAAATTAAAGAATAAACCTTTTCCTAATAATATCCCTATTTTAATAATTCCAATTTTATTATTCTTCCAAATTTAATCAATTATTTAATTAAAGTTTAATCATTTTAAATTGCTTAATGGGTTTCTACCCTTTAATTATTTAAATTTCAATCATCCAAATCAGGTTAGGATCAAATATTTTACTTGTTAATTTTTTATTAAACCTAAAGTTTTAATTAAGGGTTAAAATTTAATTACCATTTTACCCTTCAAGCCTAATAATTTCATAACTCACTAAATTGAACTCAAATGAACTTGAAATTTTTATGTGACTTCACTCATATGTCAATAAAGACATGAGAGGAGAAAATGTGATTTTTCTGTATTTAATTTATTTATATAATTATTTTTAGTAGAAAATAGAGATTTTCAAGGAAAATTTGATAACATGACCAAGGGAAAGTTTCTGTCCTTAAGAAAATTAGGGGACATTCCTAATGACCAGAGGACTACTTGGACTAATTTTGGTGATTTTTTGAATTATATTATTTTTATTATAATTATTTTAAGTTTTAGAGTGTTAATTAATTTTAAAATAAAATAAATGTTGAAAAATGAATTTCATGTTTTTTAAAAATCTCTCTGATATCAAGGATTCCAGAGAACCAAATTTTACAATTTTCTGATTTTTCTTTGATTTATTATAATTATTTTGGTGAAAATGCTAGAAAATACATTTTTTTTATTTTAAAATTACCCTAGAGCTTTAAAATTTAATATCTTACTAAATAGATCTAGGAAAAATATGGGGTTTGTTCCTAAGTGATTAAAATTCAAAATGTGACATTTTGGTGAATTTTATTATTTTTGTGATTTTTATTATTTTTTAATTATTAAAAATATTAAAATAATATTAAAAATCAACTTTGTTAGAAAATTGAAATTTTAATTTTCTTAAACTCCCCGATATCGGAGAGACTCCAAAACCAATTTGGTGAATTTTTGAAAGATATTTTGAAAGTTATGAATTTTTAAAGTTTAAAATGACTAAATGGCTTAATCAACCCAATTAATAGGGCTAACCAAGTCCAATTGACTTCAAACTTTTATGGTGGGTTCCTCTGAATCTAAAGGTCAGTGGAGAATTGATTTCAAGTCAATTTGATGTATGGTTAGCTCTAATTAATTAGAGACCTATTTTGGATGTTTAAGCCAATTAGGGTTATTTTAAGTGAATTAACTCAAATCCTATTTTTCCTAGGGTCCTCTGGTCATAAGGAACATCACCAAATTTTCCTAGAATTTATTACACAACATGCTATTTATTGGAATTAAAATACTCTAAACAGTAACATGAATTTGAAAAATCAATAACTCTTCATAGGGATGGCCTCTGACTTTGGAAAATTCAGGGAATGTTCCCAAATTCGGAGGCTTCAAAAGCCCTATGGTCTCATGCCATGGTGAATTGTATGAATGCATGGAGAATTAAATGTATGCAGAGAGTAAATAAATTACTAAAAATAAAATACTTAATGAAATTAAATGATTTCTTTTCCACATTATTCTCCTCTGTTCAACTGAGCAAGAGGGTATTTTTCTTTTATTTTTCTGATTTTTCTACACAAAGTTATGAATTTTTGAAGTTTAGGGAATTAAATAAATAGAAAATACCCCTAATTTTCTACTTATCCACGCGGCGCCAGCGAAACATCGGCAGCTCCGAAGTGCCGCGTGGCGCGCTCCCATTCGACGCCGCCATCCGCGTCAGCGCTCCCGGGACCCGCTGTATCGCTCCGTCCTCTGATCCGACGCGATCCTGGTCGTCCGTCCGCGCGTGTATTAAATGGACGGCATCCGTTCATCGTCCCCAAGTGTCCTCACCCGAGAGCCGTCCACACTAAATCCTTAATATCTCACTCGATACTCAATGGATTTTCATGTTCTTATGCTCTATGGATTCGTCTCGAAGAGACGAACACATCTATACGGTTATCATGCATTGAAATTAAGGCATTTGAAATGGAGAATCTCCGGAAGCTCGGGATGAAGAATTAGTTCATACCTTTGCTCGGAGAAGTGTGGCTTCGATCCGAGAGTTGTTGCACCTTCGATTGGATCCCGGAAGCTCCGCATGAAGTCTCCTGGTCCGGTGAATTGTCTGCAGACGTGATTTCGACCAAGCCCGATCACAAAGCTTGGAGGCCGGAGCAACCGGGTGGCCCGGAGATGGGGCTTTTGCTGCGTGGACACCTTCCCTGGTCTGGTGAAGGTGTAGAACCAATCAATTTGGGGATTGGCTCACTGTGGAGAAGTGTCCTGGTTTTGGGTGGAATTTCAACTCTGAAATTGAGCTCACAGAGAAGAAATGGCAAGGGGATCTCACTGGGGATCAAGTGCTCTAAGTATGGAGAATGATCTGGAGCAATTTTGGCAGGGTTTCAGTAAGGTCTGGTTCAGCACCTCCTTTGGCCGTGAGGGTGAAGGGTTTAAATAGGCATGGCTGGAGGGCCTCCCAGGGGGAGTTGAGGGCTGGGATCAGCTGCTCTTGGCATGTGAAGAACAGCCATGGTGGCCATTGGGCATGGGGCAGCTCAGCAAGGGAGAATTCCAAAGTTTGGCTCCTCCCAAGGTCTCGGCCATGGTGTTTTCCGGCGGCCTGGTGGTTGGCCGGCCAGGCACTGGTCACCATCTTGTTCAGGTGGGTCGTGGCCGGGGTTTGGTGCATTCAATTGAGGTTTGACATGTGTAAAGTGGTTGAATCAAAGTAGAAAGGGGAAGGGGCTATTTTAGCTTATTTTGGTCAACCCATGCAAATGGGTTGGGTGCACCTCCCCAAGACCCGGTTTTGGGCCGAGGAGGTCGGGTGGGTCAATCTCCCATGTGTGGTGGAGTCTCCATCAAGGATTAGGTGGCAAAGCATGGTTTAGAGTGTGACATGCTTAAGGTAAAAAAAGGCTTAAGAAGGATTAGGAAAGGGGGTCCTCCTTTTTCCATTAATGGCTTGATCACATGTCAAACTCTCCATGGCTTCATGTGGCTTGTCCATGGCTTCGCATGGCTTGTCTTTGGCTTAGGGAAAAGTTTAGTCAATTTCATGAAAATGGATTTTAGGAATTTTTTGGTAATTTGATGGAAATTTGTATGAAACTTGATTTGGAATGATTTGATGATGAATTTAGGACTTAGGTATTGAGTTTAATTGAAAGTATGATGAGGGGAAATATCATATGGGCTTTGGGACCAATTTTGGGCCTTTGGATGTGGTAAAAGATGGGCTTTTAAAATGGTTTAAGGAATGGGCCTTTAAGTTTAAAAATGAATTTATGGATGGAAATTTTGTAAAGAGGTTGGGCCAAATAATTGTTGAGTTTGGTTTAGGGATGTGTCATGAGTGGTTTGAAACAAACTTGAGGTGATTTGGGTTTGAATTGGGTTGGATATGGGCCTTTTGGTAAAGAGGCTAAGGTGGGCCAAAATGGGCTAACTTGGGCCAATGTTGGGCTAGAGTTGAAATTGATGTAAAATAAATGTTGGGAAATGTTTTTGGGAGTGTTTAAAAGAGGTTTTGGCTTTGGTTGGGTTTTGATTTTGGGATTTGGGCTCATTTGGGCTAGGTTTGGGTTTAGGTCAAAATTGATTTTTTTTTTTGATTTTGGGTTGAATTTGAGTGAGGTTTGGGTCTAAATTTTGGGCAAACCATGTTAGTGTTTTGTTTATGGGGATGTCAAGGAAGGTTTAGAAAAGATTTGGGTTTAATTGGAGTTGAATTGGGTGAGTTTGGGCTAAGTTTGGGTCATGGGTCCAAATTGGGCTTTAAGGCCAAATATGAAATTGGATCCACATGTCAATCAAATTAAGCTTGGATTTGGTCTAGATTGGTGTTGGGAATGTTGAATTGAAATTTAGAATTGAATTGGACCAGAATTTAGGTCAATTGGGTAGGTTAGATTTGACATTGGGTTCACTTAGGGTTAAAATGGGTCAAATTGGGGGTTTTGATAAAAGTGGGGTAAATTGACAAAATTGGCCCATGGTGTAGTTGAACAAAATGAAATTGGGAATATTTGGGATTTTCTGGAATTTTCTGGGAATTTTCTGAATTTTTGGATTTTTTGGCTAGGAGGGGTATTCTGGGTATTTGGAGGGTATTGGGAGGTATTTTTGGAATTTTTGGTATTTTTGGATATGGATGATCAGTTTGAGTGATGTGGAAATGTTTGGGATTGGTTTTGAGGAATTTTGGGTGATTTGGAGATTTTTGGAAAATTTGGGTAATTTCGAGGTTTTGGGTGGGTTAGGCGGGTGTAGGGTCCCGGGGTCAAAAATTGAAAATTTGGAAAATTGAAGATTGGGTGAATGTAAGTGGAGTAAAATCACTTTGGTTGAGCCATGAAGCCATATCAAGCCCACATGAGCCATAAAGGGACTCATTTGAGGCATTCACTATGTTGTTCCTAACCTCTTGACCAAGGGCTTAGTGGGTTAAGGAACATCCATGCGAACCACCTGCATGAGTCAGGAGGTCAAATTAGGTATGGGTGTGTTTTTAGGAGGTGTGTGAAAGTGTAGTGTATAGGTGTAGTGTGTGTGTAAGTCAGCCCCTTCACCAGACCAAGCCACCCGTAGGCGGTCCTAAGGCCAAAGAGTCCTATAGGAACTCATCCTTTAAACTTCCACATTTGATTTCAACCCTCTAGGTGATTAGGGGTCTACAGTCAAGTTTGTGGAGTTTGCAGGGAGTTTAGAAGTGGTTTGAATTCCTAAAAGGTGGGTCCCAATTCTAATCCTCTAAGATAGTCAAAGGAAAAGCCTAAGGCTAGATCCTAAGCACTAAAAGAAGAAGAGAAGACCTCATAAAAAAATGAGGTCAACACATCCAAAAAAACTTCAATCCCTTTTTCAATAAATCACAGAAAATAGCCATCATACATCTTTGAAAAGTAGCAGGGGCATTACACAAACCAAAGGGCATTCTTTTAAAAGAAAATGTACCATAAGGACTAGTAAACGTAGTTTTCTCTTGATCCTTAGGAGCAATTCGAATTTGGTGTTAACCAGTATATCTATCCAAAAAGCAAAAGTATTTATGCCCAGCTAGTCTATCCAGCATCTGATTCAGAAATGGGAGTGAAAAATGATCTTTCCTTGTCGCAACATTTAATTTTCTATAATCAATGCATATTCACCACCCTGTAACTTGTCTTATTGGAATCATTTCATTCTCTTCATTAACAGCCACCGTTACTCCTCCTTTCTTAGGAACACAGTGAATATGACTAGCTTATGCACTATCTGAAATAGGGTAGATAATTTCAGCGTCCAACCACTTAAAAATTTCTTTCTTGACAACATCTTTCATGATAGGATTTAATCTCCTTTGGGGATCAGCCTGAGGTTTGCAATTATCTTCCATAAGAATTCTATGCATACAAATTGAAGGACTGATTCCTTTAATATCAGCAATTGTCCATCCAAAGGCTTTCTTATACTTCTTCAAAATTTCAAGCAAACCCTCTTCTTTTTTTTCAGTCAATTGAGATGAAATTATAACAGGCAAGGTTGAGGACTCACCTAGAAAAACATACTTCAAATGATCAGAAAGCATTTTTAACTCAAGTTCAAGAGGGTTTCCAATTGATGGACCATAAGATTCATCTTTTTCAGTCATATCCAACAATTCAAAATTTCCATAAACATAATTTAATTCTTCCTCTTGAAAATCTTCAGAATGATGTAACTCTTCTTCTTGCTTAAGTTCCAATTCTTCTCTCATGTTTTTCTTCATAAGTTGATTTGAAATGACATTCACTCAAATATCTGATAACATTCATCCTATAACATTCATCATATCACCCTCTTGCAGGATATTTCATCAATTTTGAAATAATGTATGTAACAGTTTGATCATTAACCCTTATTTTTAATTTCCTCTTTTGCACATCCATCATTGCTCTACCTGTGGCTAGGAAAGGTCTTCCCAAAATGATGGGTTTCTCTTTATCTTCTTTCATATCAAGCATAATGAATTCAGCAGTAAAGATAAATTGATCCACTTTAACCAAAACATCTTCTATAAATCCTATTGGATATGTCATCGAACGATCTGCTAATTGCAGAGTTACGGTAGTTGGGATTATTTCTCCTAATCCCAGTCTTTTGAATATTGATAGAGGCATAAGGTTAATGCTTGCACCCTGATACACCTAAAATATATAGTATTTTTATGCACATTTTTATACCTATTTTTAATTATATTGCACTTTAATGGAAGGTATTTTGTGTTTTTCTTGCAGGTATGATGAAAATAGATGGTCACGATCAAAGGAGCATAATTGGATCAAATTTGGAGCAAAAAAATGAAAAACAAAAATTTGGCACTCGCGGCTAAGCGCCGCTGGGTCGACACTTAGCTGCCACAGTTATATATTGAACTTTAATTAGATTTGGCGACAAATTCAATAGGGAATGGATGCAACTCTTGGTGGTAACGTCTATAACTTCCTTTGGGCAGCAAATTTCAGAAGGGGTGCGTTCATTGGTATTAACCAATGTTCTTTATAGAACCAAGTAAGGGTAATGAACACATTTGCTTCTATCTGTCACAACAAAATTTAAATACTTCCACAACAATACTTTAAGAATTATTACTACTTCATGAAAGGAAAGAAAATGATAATTTAGTTAATAGTATTTTTACATCCAGTGTTATTAGTTATTGAAACATTTACTTTCATTGCTTAGCATTTTATTAAGAAAATTTCAAAAGAAAAATCAACTTTCTAAAACTTTTCAAAATCAAGACATACTATTTCAAAAATTATTAAAGAAAGTAAAAACATAATTTTCTAAATTCCTTTAAAGATATTCAACTTTTCCCTGTGGGTTCGATATCTCAGGGCATAATTTTCAACTTTTAAATATGATGGTGTTTCGGATGATGTTATTAGACTTAGAATTTTTCCTTTCTCACTAAGGGATAAAGCTAAAATGTGGTTACATTCGTTAGCACCTGGATCAATTAGAACTTAGGGTGAACTGTCACAAAAATTCCTTGCTAAATATTTTCCACCATCTAAGACTGCTAAGTTAAGAAATGATATAACATCTTTTTGTCAGTTTGAAGGGGAATCAATATATGAAGCATGAGAAAGATTTAAAGATCTCCTCGGGAAATGTCCACATCATGTGATACCAGATTGGTTAATAATTCAAACTTTTTATAATTGATTAGTTGGATCTCTTAGATCTATCATCGATGCTGCTGCAGGTGGATCATTAATGTCTAAACCATTTACTGATGCTTATGATTTAATTAAAGAAATGGCTACTAATAATTGTCAATGGCCTTCTGAAAGGTTAAATCCTAAAAAGGTAGCCGGTGTTTATGAAAATGATGCTTTTAGAATTTTAGCAAATCAAGTTGCTGCTGTATCAAGGAAGATAGACCAATTTGGGATGAATTTTTCTCAACCAAATCTCATGATTGAAGAAAATTCATTAGGCCAAATGGTTGATTATTATTCTTTACCAGAAACTGTGAATGCTATAATCAAACCCAACAATCCATATTCCAATTATTATAACTCAAGTTGGAAGAATCATCCAAATTTTAACTGGAATAACAATAATCAGGGTGGGGAACACCCAAGGTAATAATAATAATAAATTAACTTATCCTTCAAGTTATAATAATGCTTTACAATATAAGGAGAAGAAGTTGTCTATGGAAGAAGTAGTATCACATATGGGAAATCAATTACAAATTCAAGGAGCAACCATCAGAAATATTGAAAATCAATTGGGACAAATTGCAAATGCCTTAAGTAATAGATCCCGAGGAATGCTTCCAAGTAATACTGAAGTGAATCCAAGAGAAAAGAATGAAGAACAGGTGGAAACAATTCAACTGAGAAGTGGAAAAGAATTAGAAGGTAGAGTTCAAAAAGAGACTAAAGTAGACAAAGAAGAGATTGAAAGACTTAAAGAGGACGCTCCAAACAGTTTTGAAAGACCTATTTATCCACCTAAGGTTGATTTAGAAAACCACCACCTCCATTTCCTCAGAAACTTCGTCAACAAAAGTTGGATAAGAAATTTTTAAAATTCTTGAAGATATTAAAGAAGCTTACCATTAATATACCATTTACGGAAGCACTAGAACAAATGCCAAGCTATGCGAAATTTATGAAAGATATTCTTAATAAGAAGAGTAAGTTTGAAGAAAATGAGACTGTTGCACTTAGTGAGGAGTGCAGTGCGATAATTCAGAAAAAGCTTCTTGAAAAACTTAAAGATCCTGGTAGTTTCACAATTCCATGTGCAATCGGAGAAAGATTCTGTGGAAAAGATTTATGTGATTTAGGTGCAAGCATTAACCTTATGCCTCTATCAATATTCAAAAGATTGGTACTAGGAGAAATAACCCCAACTACTGTAACTCTGCAATTAGCAGATCGTTCGATCACATATCCTAAAGGAGTTATAGAAGATGTTTTGGAAAAAGTGGATCAATTTATTTTTCCTGTGGATTTCATTGTGTTAGATATGGAGGAAGATAAAGAGATACCCATAATTTTTGGGAGACCCTTTCTAGCTACAGGCAGAGCCATGATAGATGTGCAATAAGGGGAATTAACGGTGAGGGTTAATGATCAGACTGTTACATTTCATATTTCAAAATCGATGAAATATCCTGCAAGAGGCAAAGAAGATGAGTGTTTTAGGATGGATATTATTGATTATTTGAGTGAATGTCATTTCAAATCAACTTATTAAGATAATGGTGAAAGAGAAGAATCTGAATATAAGCAAGAGAAGGAGTTATTTGATTTTGAAGATTTTCAAGAGGAAGATTTAAAGTATGTTCATGAAAATTTTGAGTTGTTGGATATGACTGAGAAAGATAAATCTTATGGTCCATTAATTGAAAAACCACCTGAACTTGAGCTAAAAATGCTTCCTGAAAGTTAGAAGTTTGCTTTTCTAGGTGAATCCTCAAACTTGCATGTTATAATTTCCTCTCATTTAACTAAAAAATAAGAAGAGAGTTTACTTGAAATTTTGAAGAAGTACAAGAAAGTCTTTGGATGGACAATTGCTGATATTAAAGGAATCAGTCCTTCAATTTGTATGCACAGAATTCTTATGGAAGATAATTGCAAACTACGGGCTGATCCCCAAAGGAGATTAAATTCTATTACGAAAGAAGTTGTTAAGAAAGAAATTTTAAAGTGGTTGGATGTTGGAATTATCTACCCTATTTCAGATAGTGCATGGGTTGGTCCTATTCACTATGTTCCTAAGAAAGGAGGAGTAACTGTGACTGTTAATGAAAAGAATGAAATGATACCAACAAGACAAGTTACAAGGTGATGAATATGCATTGATTATAGAAAATTAAACCTTGCCACAAGGAAAGATCATTTTCCACTCCCTTTTCTAGATCAAATGTTGGATAGATTGGCTGGGCATAAATACTTTTGTTTTCTGGATAGATATACTAGTTACCATCAAATTCAAATTGTTCCTGAGGATAAAGAGAAAACTACGTTTACCAGTCCTTATGGTACGTTTCCTTTTAGCAGAATGTCGTTTGGTTTATGTAATGCCCCTGCTACATTTCAGAGATGTATGATGGCTATTTTTTGTGATTTAATTGAAGAAGGGATTGAATTTTTTGTGGATGACTTTTCAGTGTTTGGAATTTCATTTGAATCATGTTTAGAACATCTATCTAAAGTTTTAAAATGCTGTGAAGAAACTAATTTGGTCCTTAATTGGGACAAATGCCAATTTATGGTAGCAGGAGGAATTGTTTTGGGACATCTGATTTCAGAAAAAGGTTTGGAGGTAGATCCTTCAAAATTCAAGTTATATCTAATTTACCTTGCCCAACCAATGTAAGGGGAATTAGAAGTTTTTTAGGACATGCTTTGGATTCTACGGTGCGTTACATTAAACACTTTTCAAAAATTACAAAACCTTTATGCCGTTTATTGGAAAAGTTTGCAATTTTTAATTTTGATGATAACTGTCGTAAAGCCTTTGAAACATTAAAAGAAAAATTAATCACTGCACCTGTAATAATTTCACCAAATTGAGAAAAATCTTTTGAATTAATTTGTGATGCTAGTGATTATGCTATTAGTGTTGTTTTGGGTCAGAAATATGATAAAATTTATAAAGTAATTTATTATGCTAGTAAAACTCTTAATGAAGCTCAAATTAATTATACCACCACTGAGAAAGAGTTATTAGCTATAGTATTTTTCTTTGATAATATTTGATCATATTTAATTTGAACTAAATGTGTTGTGCATACTGATCATTCTGCTATCAAATACTTAATGAAGAAAAATGATGCAAAACTGAGACTTATAAGATGTATTCTTCTTTTGTAGGAATTTGATTTAGAAATAGTAGATAGGAAGGGTTCTGATAATCAAATTGCCGATCATTTGTCCAGGCTTGAAATTGAAAATCTTTCTGTGATATTGAAGAATTAATGAACATTTTTCTGATGAAAAACTATTCACTGTTAAAGAAAGGAATGTTCCATGGTATGCTGACATAGTAAACTTTATTGTTAGTAATATTATACCCTATGGTTTGACATATCATGAAAAGAAAAAATTTCTGTCTGATGCTAAGACTGATTTTTGGGATAACCCATTTTTATATAAACAAGGAAAGGATCTTATAATTTGAAGATGTGTACCTTTGGAAGAGACTTATGAAATTATTCAAAAATGTCATGATTCTGATTATATGGGACATTTTGGAAGTGATAAAACTGCATATAAAATATTACAATAAGGATTTTATTGGCCTATAATTTTTAAGGATGTGAATGATTATATTAAAAATTGTGATAGATGTCAGCGTGTAGGCAATATTTCTAGAAGAAATGAGATGCCCCTCAATTATATGTTGGAAGTTGAAATATTTGATGTTTGGGGATTAGATTTTATAGGACCATTTACACCTTCTTTCAGAAATGTGTATATTTTCATAGCAGTAGATTATGTTTCCAAATGGATTAAAGTTATTGCTTTACCTTGATGTGATGCTCAAAGTGTTGCAAAGTTTTTAGAAAAGAATATATTTTGCGGATTTGGAATACCAAGAGTAATCATAACTGATGGGGGAAGTCATTTTAGAAATGCGATTATTAGGAAGTTAGCAAAGAATATCATATTAATCATCGCATTGCTACTGCTTATCATCCGCAGACAAGTGGTTTGGTTGAATTATCTAATCGTGAAATTAAAAGAATATTGGAAAAAAACTGTTAATCCAAAGAGAAAGGATTGGTCAATTAAACTGGATTATGCTTTGTGGGCCTATAGGACAGCTTACCGAACACCTATAGGAATGTCCTCATATAGGCTGATTTTTGGAAAAGCTTGTCATTTACCTTTTGAACTCGAGCATAAAGCTTATCGGGCTATTAAAGAGTTCAATTATAATTTGAAAGATGTCATCGAAAAGAGATTATTGCAACTGAATGAGCTTGAAGAAATAAGAAATGAATCTTATGAAAATTCTAAGATTTATAAGGAAAATATGAAGTTATGGCATGATCGGAAGAATCTTACCAAAAATCTTGTACCAGAACAATAAGTGTTGCTGTATAATGCTAGATTGAGAATATTTTTTGGAAAACTTAAGTCCAGGTGGATGGGTCCATTCATTGTGATAAAAGTTTATTCTTATGGAGCTTTAGATAATCAAGATCCTAAGACTGGAAAAATATTTAAAGTTAACGGACATAGAATTAAACCATATTTTTCGACCAATAAATCTAAATCCGATGAGAATTTAATGTTGGGTCACTCAGAATGAGTTTTGGGTATGTCAGGCTGAAGACGTTAAAACAAGCGCTTTGTGGGAGGCAACCCATATTTATCGGTGTGCTTTGCTTTATGCTTGTTTAGTGTGTTTTGTTTGGTTTGTTCTTATGTTTTTAATGGTAGCAATTTGGAGTTTATAAACTTAAGTAGAGTTTATTAGACCTTAATTGATGATTTAGTGAAGTTAGAATGAAAATTTGGACATTTAGCTGACCTGTGCTACAATGTGCACTGGCGGCTAAGCGCCGACTAGTTGGCGCTAAGCGCCTACGCTATAAAAAACGTGAAAAATATGGATCTAGAAGCCTAGATCGTGGGGGAGAAGTTATGGGAGTTATTTAGAAGATTCTAAACGTCTAGGGGATTATTCTAGCATCTCCCAAGTCTATAAAAAGGACTAGACATGATAGAAACACTTACCCTAAGCCCAAATTTCATTTCTGAAGTCTAAGAAGAAAATATTGAAGAGCACCATGTCTTCCTGGGAGAATGAGATGAAGAAGAAGCAAAATTCCGATAAAAGTAAGTTCATTAGTGAGAGTGCTAAGGAGTTATTTAATGGATATCTGGCTGTTAGTATTCAAGGTATAGCAGAGATAATTGTAAAAATTAAAGCCCGAGTGACTTCAATGGAAGCAAAAATCAATGATATTACCTTACATCTGGATCACATGGGATGGTAACTCAAGATGCAATTCAATCATTCGAGGTATGTGGAAGAAATAGATAAAGTGATATTTGTGAAAAATAAATGGATTGAAGAGAACAATGATCGCCCATTCTATCAAATTAACATTCCTGAAGGGTCAAATGAGAATAATAGTGGTCCTGGTTATATTCTGCCTAATGGAGAGTGAAATTAAATGTGTTTTGTTTGTATCTGTTTAGTGTCTTAATGTGTTATTTTAGTGTTCTTGTGAGTTCATGTTTGATGTGTTTAGTGTTTTTATGTATGCTTGATGATGTGATGGGTACATCTTAGAGATGTATACTTACCAGTTTAATATTATAGTGTCTTCTATTTTGAGAATTTTTTCCTTTAAGTTTGGATAGAAATTCTAGTGTTGTATTAAATGTTACGTTTATTTGAATATAAGTTTGTGTTTTGTGAAATTTGTGTGGAATCAATAGTTATTAAACTTTGATTTAGAGTATTAGAAGACTTATGTGGGAGAATTAATTATTGTGGACTAAGTAAGGGTAATTAATAAAGCGATTTAGTGTTAATACCTTATTTATAAAAATTTGGTTATTGGCGGTAAAGCGCCAGAATGCCGGCGCTTACACGCCAGATTTCGCGGCTAAGTGCCGATAGTTCGCGCTTAGGCGCCAGTTCGCAAAAATTGATTCCTGAAAGTTAAAAACCTGAAAATTTCCATTTTCAACCGCCCCATCATCTTCAACCTTTTCTTTGCTACGAAAGAGGAGCCTAGGGTATCATATTGTGGATCATTTAAGAGCCGATGTCAACAAAAAATGTTAGATTTGGATTCCATGAGGTAAGAGCTCTACTCCTAAGTAAAAATTTTTTATTTTCACCATGTATTTTGAGTACATTATGGAAAATCTTAAAATCACTATTCATGGTGAAAATTTGAGGAAAAGCTTGATAAATTGCTTGGATTTAGTGAAAATATCTTTTGGAAGATAATTTAGCAAGTTTAGTTTGATTTTGGAATTTATGGTAAATTTTTCGTGAATTTTTAGAGATGGCTCCAAAGTCAAAGCGCACTCAAGATAAGACGAAGTTTGATTCTGACAAATTTGTTAGTTTTAGCGCTGAGGAACGATACGTTGATGCATTGCAAGCACGTAAGTTGATTCATGAGAGAGTATTTAGTAAGCCAGGAGAGGTGATTAAAGATATGATTGCAAGAAGAAACTGGCAGAATTACTGTTGCTTCTCCGCTGTTGCTGTTGTTTCTGTGGTAAGAGAATTTTATGCAAATTTACCTGCTGCAGAGGAAAATCAGGTGATGGTTAGGAGGCATGAAGTAAAATTTTCTTCGGGTGCAATCAATACCTTTTATGGACTACCTCTTGATATGTTTTGTTTTTATTCTAACTATCATCCTTCGGAAGGAGAATTAGATGAGATTATGGAGTTTCTGACTGATGGAAGAGGATTATGGAAAATTACAAACGATAGAAGAGTGAACTTTCCTGCTTCCAAATTGAATGCCATTTCTAAGGCATGGCAATATTTTATCTCATCTAAGTTGTTACCTTCAAGTCATATGAGTGAAGTGACGAGAGAAAGAGCGGTGTTGAACCATTGTATTCAGCATGGGAAGCTTATTGATATTGGAGGGATAATTTATGATTATATTTTGAATTGTGCTAGATCAACCACGACTGTAGGTATGGGATTTCCTTCTTTGATTCATTCACTTTGTGAAAGATCTGGAGTGAAATTTGAAACCTGGGAAGAGGTACTTCAACCATTGAGACCAATTACTAGTGTAAATGTTGGTGCTTACACTGTACATTCAGAGTTTGGTTGGAGAGGAGGATTTGGTAGGGCTTCTACCGTCTCGCTTCGTCGCTTCTACTTCTCGTGCTTCTACTTCACGTGCTTCATCATCTACCGATTCACGGATCGGTTTATTAAGAAAGATTTTGAAAAAAGTGAGTCTTACTCGAGAGCATGTGAGAGATATGGATGGTAAGCTGGATAATGTTAAGAGATATATTATAAAACATGATGAATATGAGGAGAATTTATCAGCAATATTTGGATAGACTGATTAGAGGAGATCAGAGTGCTAAGATGCCACCTCATCCATTCTATATACCTTATGTGTCATCCAGAGATTGGAACGAGCAAGATGATGATGATGATGAGGATGAAGAGTAGTTGTATGTGTGTTTGTTTTAGTTATTGTGTTGTTGTGTTGTGTTTTTGTATGCTTCATCTAGTATTTTATTTGATGATTGTATTGTGATGTAAACCTTGATAGTATGCAGATTGTAGTTGTACTATTTATCTGTTATGCATATTCAAGTATTGTTGTTGTTTTATTATGGATTTATAGGTTGATGTGTGGTAGTGTGTAATTGTAAATGATTTTTATGTGTATGTTATGTCAGAGTTTTTAATAGTGTGTACTTTAATTCAAAAACTGTTAGGAGATTATAAACCACTATTAGGAACTTCTACTTAGGAAAACTACATGTTTAAAATTCTTCAAATTCCACTATTATCTGTTATCTGTATCAGCGTTTTATTTTAGTTGGTGTGTATTTGCTTTGAAAACCTCCACTACTGTCTCTGAAACTTTTACTTTTCTTATTAAAAAATAAAAGAGAAAAAAAAAATGTTTTGAAAAACTAAATTTGATTTCATGTTACTCATGTTATTTAAATTGTTATACATGCATATTAGGATATTAAAAATTCCTGCAAGCATGTTATGTCAGTTTTTTATTTTTCACCCCTGTATCATTTCTTATGCTTAAATATTTTATCTTAGATAAAAATTTAAAGTTTGGGGGTGGGGGATTTTAAAAAAAAGATTTTCAAAAACCTAAAATATTATTTGATTCTCAAGAAAACTTAAAATAAATCTTATTTTTGACTGAGAACAATTATGTACATGAAGTTATATTAGGGGAATAAAATTTTGAATATAGAAATGAATAAAAGAATTTAGTTAAAATTTATAGTAATCATGAAAAACATAAAGTTAAAATTTTCTTAATGAAGAGGTGGTAAGAAGTTTTGTATTTTTGAATAAATAGAAGATTTGACTTTTATTCTTCAAATCTTAAATTTATTTTATTGAAGAGTAATTTTCAAATACTATTATTATGATTTTTAAGTGAAAGGTGTATATCTGACCTTTATTTAAAATGGAAGGGTGGAATTCAAAATCATTAAAGGCCTATCCAAATATAGTAATCCTTACCATATAAAAAAAGAAAAAAAAGAAAAGAACAGAAGAGAAAAAGTGAAAAATAGTATATGGAAAGGGAGGAGAAGCTTGTGGATTTAAGGGCCTACTCAAAAATTGGTTTCATACCTAAAGTTTAAGATATAAGATCAGAGAAAATCTAAAGCTTAAAGTTGTAATGTAGTAAGTAAAATTATTTATCAAATAAAGATTTTTAAGTGAGAAAAATAAATGTTTGAATCCTATATTTTGAAAAATCAACAAATATTTCTGAAATAGATAGAGACTTATATTTATCATGTTCTTTTACTTAAGAACTTTCTAAACTTTAAGTTGGTTTTAATTACTGAAATTTTTTCTAAATTGGACAATTCCATTTCTAGAACAAAATTTTGTTATCTTCCTAAGAAACTCATTACATAATTTGCATGCTAAAATGTTTTATGAGATTAACTGTCACTTGAGGACAAGTAACATTTTAAGTTTGGGGGATTTTGATACACCTAAAATATATAGTATTTTTATGCACATTTTTATACCTATTTTTAATGATATTGCACTTTAATGGAAGGTAATTTGTGTTTTTCTTGCAGGTATGATGAAAATAGATGATCATGATGAAAGGAACAAAATTGGATCAAATTTGGAGCAAAAAAATTAAAAATAAAAAATTTGGCACTGGCAGCTAAGTGCCGCAGGGCCGGCGCTTAGTCGCCACTGTTATAAATCGAACTTTAATTAGACTTGGCGCCAAATTCAAAAGGGAATTGATGCAACTCTTGGTGGTAACGTCCATAACTTCCTTTAGGCGGCAAATTTGAATGAAGGGGTGTGTTCCTTGGTAGATACATCGAATCTGGACACATTTTGAGGAGACACCAAGGCACCTTTTAGTTCACTATTTAAAGAGAGTCTTAGAAGTGAAGAAGGAAGAATTGAAAAGGCTCTTCACTGTATTTCAAAGAGAGGAATTTAGGAGATTCTTCCACTGCATTTTATCTTTTTATTTAGAGTAGGAGTAGAGAGTAGAAAGGAGAAAAGGGTCGGAGTTAAGAGTTCTTCTCCCACTTCTTTTCTTTCTTTTAGTTTAGTTTTTATTGAAGTCTGAAGTCTGTAATTTGAGTCATCGGAGTTTGGAGACTTGCTCTGAGGAGTAGTTTAGCGAAGAGTCAAAGTTTTAGAGGAACTTCCTTAGTCTTGTGGAAAGGATTTTCAGATAAGTGTTTACTTTTATTTTGCTTATCAATACTTACTTTCGTTTATTATTTTTCTTATAATTTTTAATTTCAAATCAATGTGTTTTTATATTTTCCTAATGCATTCTGAGTAGTTTACTTTATCTTTTTATTTCTTAAAATGGAGAAGTAATTAATTTAAAGAGAATTGTTGTGGAAAGTATTAGTGTTTAAAAGTTGGAAGAAGTTGTGAAGATTGATTCTGAGAACTTTGTTTACTTCTTAATTTGGCCTGTTAAGTTTTAAAATTTCTTGAGATTATGTAAGATCCAATGCGATATTATCTCATTAAAGTTAGTAGGAATCACATGCAATTATATGGGTCAGAACTGTAGTCCATATAAGTGAATGTAATATTAGAAGATATTTTTATAGAAGGAGTAAAATTAAAGGATTTTAGAGTGACAGTGCTAAAACCTCCTAATTTGGTTTGAAGTTTTGAGTTTTGTTATGAGAAGTTAGCCCCAAGGTGGTGGGAATCGAGGGAACTCTAGAGTGAGAGACTGGTATCTTCCCTGCCTAACCATGTTCAAAATAATATAAATTTCAAATTAACCTATGTTCTTTATAGAACCAAGTAAGGTTAAATAACACATTTGTTTCTATCTGTCACAACAAAATTTAAATACTTCCACAACTATACTTTAAGAATTATTACTACTTCATGAAAGGAAAGAAAAAGATATTTTAGTTAAAAGTATTTTTACATCCAGTGTTATTAGTTATTGAAACCTTTACTTTCATTGCTTAGCATTTTATTAAGAAAATTTCAAAAGACAAATCAACTTTCTAAAAATTTTCAAAATCAAGACATACTATTTCAAAAACAATTAAAGAAAGTAAAAAGATAATTTTCTAAATTCCTTTAAAGATTTTCAACTTTTACATGTGAGTTCGATATCTCGGGGCTTAATCAGAAAGTCCTATATTATTTGATAAACGATGTGTATACTTGTGTAGTATCACATATTATAAAATCATAATTTTCATATCTTATATCATCAACGCACTTATATCCAGTGGAGTCAAGTTTTTGGCAACCGTTGCACTTATATCTATCGGGGATCACACCCAAATCACATAAAGCTTCTTCATATAATTTGTCTCTGATTGCACATGGACTTGTGAAACTACCAGGATTTTTAAGCTATTCAGGAAGCTTCTTCTGAATTATTACACTGCACTCTGATACACCTAAAATATATAACATTTTACGCACATTCTTATACCTATTTTTGATGATATTGCATTTTAATGGAAGGTATTTTGTGTTTTTCTTGCAGGTATGATTAAAATAAGTGATTATGATGAAAGGAACAAAATTGGATCAAATTTGAAGCAAAAAAATGAAAAATGAAAAATTGTACTTTAACGGCTAAGCACCGCCTGGTCGGCACTTAGCTGCCACAATTAAAAATCAAATTTTCTTCATTTTTGGCACCAATTTCAAGGGGTGTTTGAAGTAACTTTTGGTGGTGAATTCCTTAACTTCCCATGAGCGGCAAAGTTGAATTAAGGGATGCATCTTTTGGTGGATACGTTGAATCGGGACATGATTTGAAGAGACACCAAGGCAACTTTTGGATTATTTTTAATATTATGCCATGTAATGAATGAGAGAGTCTTTCGGTGAGTCTGGTTTTCAAAAGTCTTTTCTAATTTTTATAGTTTTTTTTTTTTATTTTAGAGAGTTTTTACTTTCAATCTTTTATTATTTATAGTTTAGTTAGTTTAGTTTTAAAGGAGAAAGGGTTGGTGTGAAACTCTTTTTCCAGCAATTTTTCTTTCATTCATTTCTCTAGTTTTTATTGAAGTCTAAAGTCAGAGTTGGAGTCAACAGAGTTGAGCGCCAACCTCTGTAGTGTTGTCCTATGGAAAGTTAAGTTTGAAAGGAACATCTAGAGTCTTGTGGAGAGGATTTTCAGATAAGTGTTTATTTCTGTTTTTCATATTTATTTTTCTTGTTGTGTTTTCTTTATGATTTTTATTTTCAAATCAATGTGTGCATGTGTTTTCTCCATGAACTCTGAGTACTTTTCTTTATCTTTTTCTTTCTTAAATGAAGAAGTAATCAAATTATATAGATTATTGTGGAATGTATAAGTGTTAAAAGTTGGAATAAGTTGTGAAGATTTAATTCAATGAACTCAATTCACTTCTTAATTTGGCCAGTTAAGATGTTAAATTTGTTGTGAGATTATGTAAGATCTAATGTGGTATTGTCTCAAACAACAAATGGTAAAAATCACATGCAATTATATGGATGAGAATTGTAATCCATATAATTGAACGCTTAGGAGATATGTTTTTTATGGGGAGTAAAATTAGAGGTCTTTAGAGTGATAGGCTAAAGCCCCCTAATTTGGTTTCATATTTTAAATTTTCTTATGAGAAGTTAGCCCCCAAGTGGACGGAATCGAGGAAACTCTAGAGTGACAGCTAGTATCTTCCTTGCTTAACCATGTTCATATTTTTAAAATTTCAAATTAACAAATGTTCTTAATAGAACCAAGTAAAGGTAAAGAATAAATTTTCTCCTATTTATCACAACACATTTAAATACTTCCACAACAATACATTCATAATTATTACTGCTTTATAAGAGAAAGAAAAAGATATTTTATTTCATAGTATTTTATACCACATTTTAAAGTTTTGATAATTTTCATTTCCTACTTAGCTTTTATTAAAAATACTAAAAATAAGTTTCAAGCTTTTCAAATCAAAACATACTTTCAAAAGTCATTAAAAAAATAAAAATACAACTTTCTTAATTCTTTAAAAAGTTTTCAAATTTCCTTGTGGGCTCGATATCTCGGGGCTTAATCATAAAGTCTTATATTACTTGATAAACGATACATATACTTGCGTAGTATCCCATATTATAAATTCATAATTTTCATATCTAAATCATCATCACATATATTCGGTGTGGAGTTAAGTTTTTAGGTGCACATATATTTATCGGGGATCAAGTTTTTGGCACCGTTGCTGGGGAAATTAATTAAAACTGAATTTTTAAAGAAAATTAAGAAAATTGTAAATATTTATTTTTCTTTGTTTTTGTTATAGTGTTTTGTTTTGTTTTATTTTATTGTTGCATGCGTAGTTTAGGTTTTGACAGACTTGTGCCTTACGATTCTGAATTTGAAAGAACTATCAAAAAAATAAAAAAAATTAACAATTCTGAAAAAGATAAAAATATTCAAGAAATGGCAAATCATCAAAATAAAAATGTTGGCATACATTAAGAATTCAGACCTTTAAGAGATTATGTTAACTCTACAGTGGATGAACTTCATGGTAGTATTCAAAACCCTGTTGTAGTTGCTAATTCCTTTGAACTTAAACCTGCTATTATCCAAATGGTGCCTAATAATCAGTTTGGGCGAGCAACAACTGAAGATACTAATTTGCAACTTGCTAATATTCTAGTGTTGTGTGCTACTTTTCAATATGATGGTGTTTCGGATGACGCTATTAGACTCAGACTTTTTTCTTTCTCACTAAAGGATAAAGCTAAGATATGGTTAAATTCGTTAGCACCTGGACCTATCAGAACTTGGGGTGATTTAGCAGAAAAATTCCATGCAAAATATTTTCCACCATCGAAGACTGCAAAGTTGAGAAATGATATTACATTTTTTGTTGATTTGAAGGTCAATCAATATATGAAGCATGGGAAAGATTTAAAGATCTCCTCATGAAGTATCCACATCATTCGATACCAGATTCGTTAATAATTCAAACTTTTTACAATGGATTAGTTGGATCTCTTAGATCAATTGTCGATGCTGCTGCTAGTGGATCATTAATGTCTAAAAAGTTTCCTGATGCTTATGCTTTAATTGGAGAAATGGCTACTAATAATTTTTAGTGGCCTTTTGAAAGGTTAAATCATAAAAAGGTAGCCAGTGTTCATGACAATGATGCTTTTGCAATGTTAGCAAATAAAATTGCTGCAGTTTCAAGAATGATAGACTAATTTTTGTTAAATTTTTGTCAGCCAAATTACATGATTGAAGAAAATTCATTAGGCCAAATGGTTGATTCTTATTCTTCACCAGAAACTTTGAATTCTTTAAGTAAGTCTAATAACCCATATTCCAATTATTATAACCCAGGTTGGAAGAATCACCCAAACTTTAACTGAAATACCAATAATCATGGTGGTATTAATCAACAATGGGGGAACCAACAAGTAAACCCATTTGGGAACTCGAACAACCAAGAAAATAATAATTATAGACTAACATATCCTCCGGGTTTTAACAATACCTTACAATTAAAGGAGAAGAAGTTGTCTATTGAAGAAGTGGTGTCAAATATGGGAAATCAATTGCAAATTCAAGGAGCAACCATCAGAAATATTGAAAATCAATTAGGGCAAATTACAAATTCATTATGTAATAGATCTTAAGGAATGCTTCCAAGCAATACTAAAGTGAATCCAAGAGATAAAATTAAAGAGCATGTAAAAGCAATTCAACTGAGAAGTGGAAGAGAGTTGGAAAGTGGAGTTCATAAAGAAACTGAAGTAGAGAAAGAAGAGATTGAAGAACCAAAAGAGGACACTCCGAAAGGTTTGGAAAGACCAATTTCTCCAACTAAGCTTGATTTGGAAAAGGCACCACCTCGATTTCCTCAAAGACTTCGTCAATAAAATTTGGATAAGCAATTTTCAAAATTCTTGGAGATATTTAAGAAGCTTACCATTAATATTCCATTTGCTGAAGCCTTAGAACAAATTCAGAGCTATGTGAAATTTATGAAGGATATTCTCAACAAAAAGAGGACGTTTTAAGATAATGAGACAGTTGCACTTAGTGAGGAGTGCAGTGCAATAATTCAGTAGAAGCTTCCCGAAAAGCTTAAAGATCCTGGTAGTTTCACCATGTCATGTGCAATCGGAGACATATTATATGGAAAAGCCTTATGTGATTTGGGTGCAAGCATTAACCTTATGCCTTTATCAATATTTAAAAGACTGAGATTGGGAGAAATAACCCCAACTACTATAACTCTGCAATTAGCAGATCGTTCGATCACATATCCAAAGGAGTTATAGAAGATGTTGTGGTTAAAGTGGATCAATTTATCTTTCCTGTTTATTTCATTCTGCTTGATATGGAGGAAGATAAATAGATACCCATCATTTTGGGAAGACCTTTCCTAGCCACAAGCAGAGCAATGATAGATGTGCAAAAAGAGAAATTAATGATGAGGGTTAATGATCATACTGTTATATTCAATATTTCGAAATCGATGAAATATTTTGCAATAGATAAAGATGATGATTGTTTTAGGATGGATGTTATTAGATATTTGAGTGAATGTCATTTAAAGTTAAATTATGAAGAAAAACCTGAAGAGATGAATTGGAAGATAAGAAAGAAGCGGTGTTACATCATTCTGAAGATTTTCAAGAGGAAGAATTAAATTATGTTCATGAAAATTTTGAATTGTTGGATATGACTGAAAAAGATGAATCTTATAGTCCATTGTTGACCTCATTTTAGGCGACGTCTCTTCCTTCCTCTTAGTGCTTAGGATCTAGCCATAGGACTTCTCCTTGACTATCCTAGAAGACTAGGGATGGAACTCACCATTTAGAAATTCAAAGCAAATCCCGATTCTCTTTGGAATCCTACATAGATGGTCACTAATCTCTAAATCACTTGGAAGGTTAGGACCAATGTGCAGGAAGACATTGATGAACTCTTATAGGTTATTAAAGGCTTAGGACTACCCTGAGTGGCCTGACACACACTGCACTCTCACACACACATTCTAAACCCTGAACTATCCTTACCCAATTCCTACCCCTGGTTCATTGGAGCACTCATGTGGCTAAGTCCAAACCCCTAGCTCTTTGGCTAAGAGGGCTAGGAACAACCCATGAGATGTTCAAAATGGAAATTTCTTAGTCCATGGCTCACTTTAAGCTTTTTCACCCTCTCAACCATGATCAAATTCCACTTTTGCCAAAATTCCTAGTTTTGACATTGGGTCCTTTAAACCTACCTAAAATTACCCAAATTGCCCCTACAACTACCAAACTATCAAAATTTCTAAAAAAAATTACCCAAAATTCCCAAAAATCCTAAAAATCATTTTGAAACAATTCCCACCTCTTAAATCCACCAGAATATCCCAATACCCTCCAAATAACATCTCAATACCCTAAATACCCTCTTTGGCCCAAAAATCCAATAATTCCAAATATTCTCCAAAAAATCCCAAAAATCCCAAATATTCCCAATTTCATTTTGTTCAACTACCTCATGAGCCAATTTTGATAAAATAACCAACTTTTATCAAAATCCCCAATTTGACCCATTTTTAACCTAAATGGACCCAATGTCAAACCAAATTGACCTAATTGATCCCAATTTGGCCCAATTTCAACTCTAAACTTCAATTCAACATTTTCAATACCATTCTAAATCAAATCCAAGCCAAATTTGATTCACATTTGAATTCAATTCCAACTTGAAGCTTAAAGATCCAATTTTGGCCCTAAACCCAAACTTACCCCAAACCAACCCAATTCAACTCAACTTTCCTCAATTTAAATTTCAAACTCTTCCTATTACATTCCTACACCAAGCACAACATCAATTGGCCCTTAACTTAAACTCAAATCCTACCCAAAATTCCTTTGAAATCAAAACCCCCAAATTTGCCCTAAAGTTGTCACATATCCCTAATCCTCCAAATTGAAGCTCCAAATTAATTCCAATCCACCTCATGTCTTCGTGGAAGTTCTTCATGGAAATCATTTCTACAATGTTTCTCAAGACACTTAGACCTAAATCAAACCCAAACTCATGTTACCCTAACCTAAACCCAAGTGAGCCAATTTGAACCCATGGCCTAACCTTACCAAATTAAACCAAATGTGGCTAAACCAACTCTTTCACATCCACAATTTGAACCCTAGGAGCCACCCAAGATCCACCTAGCCCAAGCTAAGTGAGCCATGGACCAAGGGTTCCCCATTTTAAGGGATCTATTCCCTTAAGTGGATAAATCTCCTTTTGCCTCGCCCCAAATCCTCCCATACCTGGTTAATCACCATTAAACCTTCCCACCTGACTCACCTGACCTGGGGCCAGCTCCCCTGTCCTTGCCGGCCGGCCTACCCGCCGGAGGGGGTCAAAATCGAGAGCCACCATTTACCTAAACTCACCCAAACTCCACCAAATGGCCACCTCAGCCAAATTAAACATTAGAGTCTCTCTGCCCTCCACCTAAGCAACTGGATCCACCCACCAATTGAGCCCTAGCTCAGCCCAATGGCCCTGGTCATTTAAGCACCACCTCTCTGCGATGAGAGAGGTTTTGAAATTTTTCTCAACAGAAACCATCCAAATTGTTCCCAAAGCTCCTCCCAGCCAAGAGAAGCTCAGCTTTACTGCTTTCCTGCCTCCTCCCCCACTGGTTGAACTCAATTTTTGAGTTCAATCTCAGGCCAAAAAATAGGACACTCTCTAAAACTTCACCAAATCCAAATTAACTCTTCCCACACCTTCACCAGAGGTAGAGAAGAAGTTCCCCAATGGAAGCCCCCTCACCAGACCACCCAATCCTTACAGCCGTCAAAGCTTGAAATCGGGCTTGGTCGAAGTCATACCCAGGCAATTCACCACAGCTCCAGGCTCCATCCCTAGCTTCCCTGAGCTCCAATGAATGTGCCAAGCCTCTCTGATAGAAGCTTCACTTCTCAGAGCCAAGGTATTACCCTCTTCTTCCTCCCGAGCTTTCAGCGATTCTCCATTTTGTTTGGCTTGATTTCAATGCATGTTAGACGTATAGATGTGTTCGTCTTGTCGAGAAGAGTTCATAGAGCCCGTGATTGTGTGATTTGGTTAAGTATCGAGTGAGATCTTAAGGCTACAAGCTGGACGGCTCTCGGCTCACACCAGTCGGGCTGATGAACTGATACCTTCGGATCTCGCGTGTATCGGACGGACGGCTAGGATTGCGCCGAATGGAGCAACGTGACATGAACTGCAGGCCGCGTGGCTGCCAAGTCAGATGGCGGCGCCTTATCAGGAACCGACGTGTGGAGCTTCGACCTGCCGTGGGCTGAGTTGGCGCCGACGTGGTTAAGTAGGAAATTAGGATTTTCTGATTTTTTTAATTACCAGAACCTTTAAAAATTCATATCTTTGCATAGAAAAATCATAAAAATAAAATAAAAACACCCTCTTGCTCAGTGAATAGAGGAGAATAATGTGGAAAAAGAATTGATCTATTTTGTTGAGTATTTTATTTTTAATTATTTTAATTCTGTTTTGAATATTTTAATTCTCCATGCATGTGTAGAATTCACCATGGCATGAGACCATAGGGCTTTTGTAGCCTCTGATCTTAGGAACATTTCCTGAATTTTCTAAGGCCAGAGGCTATCTCTGTGGCAAGTTATTTATTTTCAAATTTTATCTGCCAGTTTTGGCATTTTAATTCCAATAATTAGCATGTTGATTAATAAAATCAAAAAAAATTAGGGGAAGTATCTCTGGACCAGTGGACCCTAAGATAACTATGGCTTGGCTTAAATCATTCAAATGAACCCTAATTCGGTCAAAACCCTAAAATTAAGATGGAATTAAGTAGGAGTAACCACTTATCAAAATAGCTTGAAATCAATTCTCCCTTGATCTTTAGGATCAGAGGAAACCCCATAAAAATTTTGAAGTCAATTGAGAATGTTTTAACCCACCAAATGAATTTTCTAAATAACATGGCTACTTTAAACTTTAAAAATTCATAAAACCTAAAATGTATTTAAAAAATTCACTTAATTCATTTTAAGGCCTCTCTGGTATCAGAGGAGTCTAAGAAAATTAAAATTGAGATTTTTCTAAAAATTTCATTTTTAACCTATTTTTGAATATTTTAATAATTAAAAAATAATTAAAATCACAAAAATGCCATATTTGGTCCTCTAATTACTTAGGAACCAACCAAATATTTTTCCTAAGTCCCTAGGTTAAGATATTGAATTTTTAAGGCTTAAGACGATTTTTAATATTAAAAAAATGAATTTTCAACCCTTCCCACTAAAATAATTCTAATAAATCAAAGAAAAATCAAGAAAATATAAAATTTGTTTCTCAGAACTCCTTGACGTTGGACAGACTTATGAAAAATATAAAATCTATTTTTTTGACGTTAATTTTATTTTATAATTAATTAATACCCTAAAACTTAAAATAATTATAATAAATTAAATATAATTCAGAAAATCACCAAAATTGGTCCAAATGGTCCCCTGTTCAGTAGGAACAACCCATAATTTTCCTAAGGATAGGAGCCCTACATTGGTCATGTTGTTGAATTTTCATGAAAAATCCTTATTTTCCCATAAAATAATTATATAAATTAAACTAAAAATGAAAAATCACATTTTCTCCTCTAATGTCTTAATTGACATATGAGTAAGGTGACATAATAATTTCAAGTTCATTTGAGCTTAATTTGATAAGTTATGAGATGAATGTGTTTAAAGGGGCATAAAGGTCATTAAGGATTTTAACCCTAATTAATTCATTAGGTCTAATCAAGAGGGAGGGTAAAATATTTGATCCTAACTTTCTTGGATGATTGAAACATAGGACATCTAAAGGGTAGAAATCCATTATTCACTTTTAACACATCAAAATGAAACCTTAATTAATTAAATCATTTAATTTATGAGGAGTAAACTAAAATTTGGATTATTAAGGTTAGGGATATGACCTAAGAAGATATCAATTCTTTAATCTAAAAATCCCTAAAATGAATCACTCTAATAATAATTCTTAATGATAACTGAAATTAATAATAACTAAAAATACAGAAAAATAATTTTTTTTTTAAAGATAAATTAAAGCTTAAAGCAATAAATGATTTAATAATTAAATCAAAAATAAATTTAAAATATTAAAATTAATTAAAAATTACTTCAGAACTAAAATCACCTAAGAATAAACTTAAAACAAATTTAAAACATTAAAACTAAAGTAAAGTAATATGATTAATTTAAATTAAATTTAAATCATCAAAATTTAATTTAATAATTTAAACACTTCTTTCAATTTAAGTAAGATCAAAACACTTAAAAAGCAAATCAACCCGGATTTTGAAACTAAATTGAATTATCTAAATTCCACATCTCAACTGTAATTAAGGCGGTTAAATTCTTTAATAGACTAATTTGTTCCTTATAGATGTTCATTATTATAACTGTTAAATGAAGCATCAGATGAAATGTCACTCCACTCATAGGATAATCAAACATCCTAATTCACTAAGCAATAGTAACCCTGGTGATTGATTCGCCACCTCATTGAAACTAACTGAACTTAAAGTAATCCCAAAAATGTTTAAGAAGATGTTCAGAATTCAATTCCGAGCACTTCTCTAACTTAATGGGATGTTTTAAAGAACAATGAAACTTCATTGTTCTTTGGTGAAGAAAATCATCCTTAACAAAACACCAGAACCTAGTTGTCATAGGAATTGACTAGCAATAGGATTAGGATTTTAGTAGACAACAAAAACCTTCCCTTAGCTTTACCTATGTACTTGTTGAAAATATATAAATGTTCTGACATGTGTTTTAAGTGCAGCCGGGAATGACGAGAAGACCCTCCAGGTACTCTTTTACTTTATTACAATTTACTTACCTGTGCTGCACTTTACTTTTCTTGCATTTTAAACAAGAATGTCACCCTGCATGAAAACTGAAACTTTTAGGATATCCACAAAACTGAAACCTAAAATTAAATTAAAGTCATAACAAGATAAAATTCACCACCACAACACTCAAAAATATAAAACAACTCAAAATTTAATCACAAACAGAACAACAAAATTACAACTACAACTAAATTGAAACGTCTCGTTGGATGATCGGGAATCCCTCGGACGATGTAACCCACATGTTGCTAATGAGATTTCCCACAGTCTAAATGAAAGTGTGGAATTCATTCGGTTGAGTTTAGCAAATTCATTTGGACTAAGTGAATTCGATGAAAATAGCGGTGCCGGGATGACGGAACCGTGGGATCTTAATCGGTCCTGCTTAATCAACTTTAAGATTTGTTTTAATTAAAACATTAAACCATCTCAATTTTTAACTCTTCCAAAACAAAACACTTCTCTCATCTCTTTATTGCCACTTTCTAAAACTAAACCTCTGCAACAACAAGGAGCTTGGAGCATAGTGGGCAGCACGGCCATCTTCGTCAGCAGAACTTGCGACTTCAGCAAAACCTTTCTTAGAATTAAATAACAAAGCCATAAGATTTCGAGGTAGTTTGCTTAGTGAAACATAAATCCTCAACTTTTTGATAGGCATTTGTATAATTATATTATGCAAATTAAGCGCTAACCGGTCTTAGGACTCCGAGGTAGTCGTTTGGTACGACATAAACCCTCACATCTTCGAGGCTATTTGTATGATTGTGTCATACGAATATAGGTCCTAATTAACTAAAATTTGCAGGATTGCAACATTAAATAAACTCTCAAATTTAAGCTAAATAATAGGATAGTTTGGGAAGTTGCCAAGATTCCTCTTGGATCGCCAGCTTCTCCTACTTCTCTTCCATTGGACTCATAAAATAAATTTTTCCAAATTTGGTCCATTCCCTATTGAAATTTCAAAAATTTAATCCTTTGAGACCTTAAGCTTTTCAAATTCTTGAGAGCAAGGACACTGATCATTATCAAGAGTTTTCTTAAATGATTCCCGTCATTTAAGATGTAATTAACTATAGGGGCTTGCCCTTATAGGGAACTTTAAGAACCCACGTAATATAAACCCTGCTTAATTATTTTGTATTAAGCAGGGGAACTTGTCGGCTTATAAAATTGGTTCACAGACCAAACGAATGTCTCAAATCTCCCAGTTTATTTAATCAAGCCCCATCATCAAGCAGTGTGCTATTCTTCAAGGTAAATACACGGTTTGTGGTGTGGTGCTCGTTTATATAAACTATTTGGGATGTGAGATCGGTTTGATTTCATATCTTAAAATTTTGTAACTTAAAATTATTATCAAAATCAAATGTTACTTTCCAAATTATATATATATTTAAATTAAATTTAAAATTCGTCGACAACTTCTGTAGGCGGCCCCTTTTCAAAATAAATAACCTAAAAATATTCCGACAACTTCTGGCGACTCTGCTAGAGACAGTTCCTCTTTCCATTTTGATCAGATGGTTTTGATTTCATAAATCGATAGTCAATCCATGCCCTTGTTGACCTCATTTTTTATGAGGTCTTTTATCTTCTCTCTCCTTAGTACTTAGGATCTAGCCATAGGGCTTCTCCTTGACTATCCTAGAGGACTAGAAATGGGACCCACCACTTAGAAATTCAAAACACTTCTTGACTCCCTTCAAACCCACAAGTTTGATTGTAAACCCCTAAGCCACTTGGAGGGTTAAAATCAAATGTGGAGGTTTCAAGAATGAGTTTCCTATAGGACTCTTTGGCCTTAGGACTACCCTGGGTGGCCTGGTCTGGTGAGGATAAGCTTACACAGACCACACTCCCACACACACACATTCCAAACCCTAAAACTACCTTTAACCAATTTGACTCCGTGACTCATGTCGGTAACTCATATGGATGGACCTCAACCCTAGGCCCCTGGCTAAGAGGGTTAGGAACAATATAATGAATGTCTAAAATGAGTCCTCTCATGGCTTTTGTGAGCTTAATATGGCTTCATGGCTCAACCAAAATGATTTAATTTCATTCACACTTGATCAATCTTCACTTTTCCAAAATTTCAATTTTTGACCCCGGGGGCCCTAAACCTACCAAGCCTACCAAATGCCCTTGAAATTGCCCAAAATTTGCAAAATTACCTAAATTACCCAAAATTCCTCAAAATCAATCTTAAACATTTCCCCCAACTCAAATTGATCAGCCATGGCTAAATACACCAAAATTTTCCAAAAATATCCCCCAATACCCTCCAAATACCTAAAATACCCTTTTAACCCAAAAATTCCAAAAATTCAGAAACTTCCCAGAAAATTTCAGAAAATCCCAAATATTCTCAATTTCATTTTTTTCAACTACACCAGAAGTCAATTTTTTCAATTTAACCCACTTTTACCAAAACCCCCAATTTGACCTATTTTTAACCTAAGTGGACCCAATGTCCCACCAAACAACTCCAATTGACCTCAATTTTGATCCAATTAATTCTAAACTTCAACTCAATATCCCCAATACCAATTTACACCAAATCCAAACACAATTTCATCTATATGTGAATCCAATTTCAATTTGAAGCTTAAATCCCAATTTTGGCCCATGACCTAAACTTAGCCCAAACCAACCCAATTTAACTCCAATTAACCCCAAATCTTTTCCTAAGCCTTCCTAACATCCCCAAAAACAAAACACTAACTTGATTTGCCCCAAATTTGAAACCAAACTCCACCAAAACTTAACCCAAAACCAAAAACCCCTAAATTAGCCTAAACCCAAACCTAACCCAAATAGGCCCAAATCCGTAAATCAAAGCCAAACCAAAGTTGAAAACTCTTTTTAACACCCCCAAAAACATTTTTCAACATCAATTTTACATCAAACCCAACATTAACCCAACCTTAGCCCAATTTGGCTCAATTTGATCCATTTTGAACCCATTATCAAAAAGACCAAAATTGAACCCATTTCAACTCCAAATGACACCAAACCTTTTCTAAATCACTCATGATACATCCCTAAACTAAACCCAACATTAATTTGGCATTGTCCTTCACAAAACCTTCATCCAAAAGCCCATTTTAAAATCTAAAAGCCCACTTGCCTAAAGCCTTTAAAAGCTCATTCCTAAACAATTCCAAAAGCCCAAAATTGACCCTAAAGCCCACATAGCATCTCTTTCCATCATCCATTTCAATTGAAGCCATCCCTATGTTTTAAATCAATGGTTAAATAATTCCAAATTAAGCCTCATGCCAATTTCCCCTAAATCCAACAAAAATCCCAAAATCCATTTTCATGAAATTGAGCCAAGCCATGGGCAAGCCATAGGCTAGCCATGAAACCATCCTTAAGCCCCATGCAAGCCATGTGAGTGGTGTTCATGTGACCATACCATATTGGGCAAAAGGAAGGAGTTCTTTAATGATTCCCTTAAGAGTGATTAAACCTTTTCATGCTTCCCCTAAACCATGCTTAAACTTAAATGTGCTTAGATGGTGACTTCTCCCCACTAAGCTAGATGACTTATCTGATTCCCTTCAGCCCAAATCAGAACTTGGTGGGTGCACCAAGCCCATTTCCATGGGTTGACCAAACCAAGTCCAAAATAGCCCCTTCCCCATTCCATTTTGAATCAATTACTTTAGACATGGCTAACCCCCACTGTTTGCACAAAACTCAACCCCTGGACTCACTGAGTCAAGATGGTGACCTGACCCTGCCGGCCAGCCACCAGGTCGCCGGAAAACACCATGGCCGAGAGCTTTATTTGGATTCAAAAATTCAAATTCAACTGGCTGAGCTGTTCCAACTCAATTGGACTCCATGGTTGTTCTTCCCTTGCATAGAGCAGCTGATCCCAAGCCCTAACTCCCCCTGGGAGGCCCTCCAACCATGCCTATTTAAACCCACCACCTTCTCAGCCAAACAAGGTGATGAACCAGAGCTTAACAAAACTCTGCCAGAATTGCTCTAGGACCTTCTCCTAACCGAGAGCAATTAATTCCCAGTGTCCCATTGCCCTAATACCCATTAACAGAGCTTAATTTCTCAGTCAAAAATCCACCCAAAAACCAGGACAACTCTGAAACCTCCACAAAAATCAAATTAAACTCACTCACACCTGCACAAGAAATAGAGAAGGAGTTCTTCAGTGAAAGCCCCCTCACCAGGCCAGTCATCCTCTCTATCGGCCAAGCTTTGAAATCAGCCTTGGTCACTTTTGTACCTAGGCAATTCCCTAGAGCCAGAGACTTCATCTGGAGCTTCCTTGGGTGCAATCGAAGGTGCCACAACTCTCTAATTGAAGCTTCACTTCTCAGAGCCAAGGTATGGATCACTTCCCCCTCTCGAGCTTCTGTGAATTCTCCATTTCATTTGAGTCAATTTCATAGCATGTAAAATGTATGGATGTGTTCGTCTCCTCAAGACGAATCTGTAGAGCATAAGAAAATGAAAATACGTTGAGAAATGAGAGAGATCTTAGGGTTTTAGTGTGGACGGCTCACGGGACACACCAGTCGTAGACAATGACCAGGTGACGTTGGATCGAGCATGTATCGAATGGACGGTGCAGATCGCGTTGGATGAGGGAAACAGACATGAACCGCGGGCCCCTAGAGCATTGAGTCAGATGGTGGCATCAAATAGGGAGGCGACGCGTGGGCTTTCGGAGCTGTTGAGGATGAGTCGGTGCCGCGTGGATAAGTAGATAAATGGGGTATTTTTGATTTATTTAATTACCAAGAAATTGAAAAATCCATATCTTTGCATAGAAAAAACAGAAAAATAAACTAAAAATACCCTCTTTCTCAGTGATTATAGGAGAATAATGTGGAAAAAGAATTGTTAATTTGATGAATATTTTATTTTTAATTAATTATTTACTTATTTCAATGTTTTAATTCTCCATTTGAATAGACAATTCACCATGGCATGAGACCATACGGCTTTTGTAGCCTCTGATCTTGGGAACATTCCTTGAATTTTCCAAGGTCAGAGGCCATCTCTATGGTAAGTTATTGATTTTCCAAATTTTTATGCTTGTTTTGATATTTTAATTCAAGTAACTAGCATGATGCTTAGAAAATTCTAGGAAAATTTAGGGAAGTATCTTAGGACCAAAGGACCTTAGAAAAATTATGGTTTGAATTAATTCATTAAGAATAATCCTATTTGGCCTAAACACTCAAAACTGAATTTTAATTAATTTGGGTTAACCATATATCAAAATCACTTGAAAATAATTCTCCACTAATCTTTAGGGTCAGAAGAGTCTCACAAAAAAATTTGAAACCAGTTGGAGGTGATTAGCCCCACTAAATGGACTAATTAAGTGATATGACCAAAATTAAACTTTAAAACTTCATAACTCTAAAAATACATTTCAAAAATTCAACAAAATGGTTTTTGGGCTTCTCTGATGTTAGGGGAGTCTATGAAAATTAAAATTAAAATTTTCTAAAAATCTTCATTTTTAATCATATTTTAATATTTTAATAATTAAAAATAATAATAATAAAAATCACAAAAATATTAAAAATCATAAAAATGTTATATTTTGCCTCCTAATTACTTAGGAACAAACCAAATATTTTTCTCAATTCTCCAGGTTAAGATTTTGAATTTTAAAGGCTTAAAACAATTTTTAATATTAAAAAATAAATTTCCTTACATTTTCACTAAATTAATTCTAATAAATCAAAGAAAAATAAGAAAAAATATTAAATTTGCTTCTCTGGACTTCTTGAGGTTAGAAAGATTTAAAAAAAATATAAAATCCTTTTTTCAACTTTAATTTTTTTTAAAATTAATTAACATAATTGGTCCAAATAGTCCTCTGGTCAGTGGGAACATCCCATAATTTTCTTAAGGACAGAAACCTTGCCTTGGTTTTGTTGTTGAATTTCCATTGAAAATTCATATTTTTCATAAAAATAAATATATAAATTAAATTAAATTCAGAAAAATCACATTTTCTCCTCTAATGTCTTAATTGACATGTGAGTGAATTGACATAAAAATTTCAAGCTCATTTGAGCCCAATTTGATGAGTTATGAAATAATTAGGCTTAAAAGGGCATAACAGTAATTAAGAATTTTAACCTCTAATTAAAACTTTAGGTTTAATCAAAATGGAAGGTAAAATATTTGATCTTAAGTTTCTCTTAGATAATTGAAATTTTGGGAAATTAAAGGGTAGGAACCCATTAATCATTTCTAATAATCAAAGAGAAAAATGAAACCGTAATTAATTAAATAATTTAAATTTTTAAAGATTAATTGAAGTTTAAATTATTAAAATGGGGATGCAACTTAGGGAGACCATAACCCTCTAATTTAACATCCTTAAATAAATCACTTTAATAATATTCAACTCTTAAACAAATTCAAAAAATGTTAATTGAAATTAATAATTAATAATGAAAAGAAAAATAAACCTTAATTAAATTAAAAGCTTAAAACATTAAGTAATTTAACAATCAAGTTAAAATAAGTTTAAAACATTAAGATTAATTTGAAATCACTTAAAAGCAAATCTAAATCAAACTTGAAACATCAAAATCAACCTAAAAATTAATCCATAATTAAAAAATCAAACCAATTAAAAATTAACCTAAAATATTTCAATTAAATTAAAATTAAATCATTAAAATCTAAATTGAATAATCTAAACACATCTTTCAACCCAGATTAATCTAATATATTGAGATCATTTAAAATATAAGGACTTAATTAAATTAAAACAACTTGAACACTATTCCAAACTTAAAATTATTAAAATTTTATAACTAAATTAAACCATTTTAAATCATCAATTCCAATTTTAAATCATTAAATTCTTTAACAAACCGATTTGACCCCTAAAGGCTTTAATTATTATAACTCTTAAATGGAGCAATAAGTGAAACGTCACTTTACTCATAGGATAATCAAACATCCTAATTCACTGAGCAAGAAGGAAAATTTAATTGGATTCTTGGATGATTAATTCACCAGTACAATAATATTCATTTGGACTCAAAATAATCTTAGAAGTATTGAAAAGATGTTTAGGACTCGTCCTGAGCACTTTCTCAATATGATGAGATGTTTTAGAAGAACCACTGAACTTAATTGTTCTTTGATGAAGAAAATCATCCTTAACTAAACAAAGGAACCTAGACATCATAGGAATTGACTAGCTATAGGATTAGGACTTTGGTAGACAACCAAAACCTTCCCTTAGCTTTACTTAGGTATTTTCTTGCAAATTATATAAATGCCTTAACATGTGCTTTAAGTGTAGCTTGGGATGACGGGAAGACCCTCCAGGTACGCTTTTATTTTGCTGCAAGTTACATATATGTACTGTGCTTTACTTTTCTTGCATGTTAAACAAGATTGTTTCATGGAAACTAAAACCTTTAGGATAGCCACAAAACTGAAACCCAAAACTAAATGAAAAGTCACAACAAGATAAAATCTACCGCCACAATATTTTAAAATATAAAACAACTCAAAATTTAATCTCAAACAGAACAACAAAACTACAATTATAATTAAATTAAAACGTCTTGTTGGATGATCGGGAATACCTCAGATGATGTAACCTACGTGTTGCTAACGGGATTTCCTACGGTCTAAATGAAAGTGTGGAACTCATTCAGTTGAGTTTAGTAAATTCATCTGGACTAAGTGAATCCGATAAAAATAACGGTGCTAGAATGATGAAACCATGGGATCTTAACCGGTGTTGTTATAATCAACTTTAATATTCCCCTAATAAAACATTAAAGACATTTGGACTTTAAGATTTCTCTAAACCAAAAAACTTCTCTCATCTCCTGATTTTCACTTTCTAAAACTAAACCTCTGCAACAACAAGGAGCTTGGAGCATAGTGGGCAACACGACCATCATCGTCAGCAAAACCTTTCTTAGTTTAAATAACCAAGCCATAGGATTTCGAGGTAGTTTGCCTAGTGCAACATAAATCCTCAACCTTTTCGTTAGGCACTTGCATAATCATTTTATGTAAATTAAGTCCTAATCGGCCTTAGGATTCCAAGGTAGTTGTTTGGTACGATATAAACCCTCATATCTTCGAGGTTATTTGTATGATTATGTCATATAAATATAAGTCCTAATTAACTAAAATTGGCAGGATTACAACATTAAATAAACTATTAAATTGAAGCCAAACAATATGATAGTTTGGGAAGTTTCCAAGATTCTTCTTTTATCTCCAGCTTCTCCTACTTCTCTTCCTTTGGACTCCTAAAATAAATTGTTCCAAATTTGATCCATTCTTTATTGAAATCTTCAAAATCCAATTGTTTGAAAACCTTAAACTTTGAAATTCTTGAGAGCAAAACCACTGATCATTATCGAGAGTTTTCTTAAGTGATTCCCGTCACTTAGGATGTAATTAACTATAGGGGCTTGCCCTTATAGGGAACTTTAAGAACCCAGGTAATATAAGCCCTGCTTAATTCCTTTATATTAAGCAGGGGAACTTGTCGGCTTATAAAATTGGTTCACATACCAAACGGATGTCACAAATCTTCTAGTTTATTTAATCGAGCCCCATCGTCAAGCAGTGTGTTTGTCCTTCGAGATAGATACACGGTTTGTGATGTGGTGCTCGTTTATATAAACTATTAGGGATGTGAGATCAGTTTGATTTCATATCTTAAAATTTTTAAACTTAAAATTATTTTCTAAATCAAATGCTATTTTCTAAATTATATATATATATTTAAATTAAATTTAAAATCTAAAATTCGCCGACACTTTCTGTAGGCGACCCACTTTTTCAAAATACAACTTAACCTAAAAATATGCCGACAGCCCCTTATGGATCAAACTATCATTCTTTCCGTTGAAATACAACATTCATTTCTGTCTTGAACGGGTATAGCCAACTCTCATGGATTTTGGAGCCACTGTTTAGACACCCCTAAACAGAGCGATTCTAGAATTCTTTTGCCTCTTCGAGGTGGGGTGGACCCCAAATAGGTGTTAGCTGAGGTGCGGTCCCTTGGGACGAGAAGTCTTACGAGATTCTCTCTTCCTTTCCAATTCTAAATTGAATCTCTTACCTTTTCTATAACATTCCTCCGTTAACGATTTTGTTCCTAAACAAATAAACGTTATAATAAACAACCTTTTTTATAAACAAACTCTTTTAAAACACAAATATACGAATAAAACAAAATCTGTAAATACCTCGTAAATAAAACTACAAAAATTAAGGAAAGATAAATGAAAATGTGATCGGACTCTTTTAGGAGAAGTTCATTTTTGTGACGGATGGAAGCGTAATTCAGGACTAACGATCGGAATCTACCCTGCAGAAGATGTCTACACCGAAGCTGATCTTCTCTTTCACCAATGGGATACACTTAGCTGTCTACCGGGACGAGCTGCCTAACAATGAGATTATTCACTTTGGACAAGGGTTCAACAATACAGACATTAAGTTCGCCGATGTTTCTCTTTTCGCACTGATGAACAAAGTACCAGAAACTGAGGAGCCCATAATTGAGTTCAACCTGAAATCGGCTCAAGAGTTCCCTCCCCTGCAAAGGGTCCCAACTGAAGGGAGCGATGCTGTTCACAGGAGGTTAGCTGCTACCCCCAGAACCGTCATCTCTACCCCTAGTGGTCTAGTCATCATCGCACCTACCCCGGCACACGCCAAACTGAAGGGGAAGGAAGTCCAAGTCTGTGATAAGCCTGTTACCATGGAGGTTCAGACTTTGCTGTCGTACCATCTGTTTTCGAGATAGGGTCCAGTTTGAAGTTTAGACCCTTAACCCGGACACAAAGGAGAAATAAGAACAGAAAGGTTGCTAAGACCATAAAGGCCAGGGCTGCTGAAGCTGCCTTTCTTGAAGAGATTCCTGAGGAAAGTGAAGAGCTGCCTGAGATCTCACCGCTATTGGGAGGAAGTATGTTCCACTGTTGCATTTGAAGAGGAAGATGCCCGGAGAATCGCCGCTCCGTTACCCCGACCTGCATACTACAATGACTGCAAGAGGAAGGAGATCAAGACTATACCGCTTACCCGACTGCGAGCGATAGTGGAGAAGTTAGCTAAGAAGGAAGGATGCCCCGTAGCAGAGATCCTGAGAAGAATGGGAAGAGTACAAGCTACATTCTGCCTCGGACCACGAGTAGATCCCGTGACTTTTGTGGAGAAACCAAGGAAAAAGATGCGAACTAGTCCACCTGTTGTTGTATCGGGTCACCATATTGGGAAGACACCACCTACCGATGTACAGCCAACAAACCATTTGGTCCTAGGCCTTTCACTACAAGAAGGATGGTGTGGGGACTTATTTTTGTTGAGCCAATACTGACACAATGTTCTGCGAGGAGGAGTCTCGTCAGAGAGCCCGAATCTGAAGAAAGTGCTGTTGCATTAGAGGAAACCCCTGAAGAAGAAGTTTGTCAGTTGTCGCCTGACAACTACGAGACCATTCGGAAGAGACCACTTGAGGATGCCATAGGGAAGTTAAGAACGGACATCCAACGGTTGGCAAGGGAAAGAGGAGAAGAATTGGGAAATGATGCAGATTCATCAGAGTTTATGGATGAAAAGTATGCTGAGATCAACATGGTTGAGACCTGAGCATCATCAACCTCAGAAAGAGACGAACCAGAAGCGATGAGAGCATGTCTTCAGTAAAAGGATGACACGAATTCTCAGATGGTAAAGAGGATGGAAGAGATGGCGGCCGCGTTAGCCACTCTCCAGAGTCAGCTTCAACCTCGGAAGGAAACACCCCCGGAGATCATTCACATTACAGATGGAGGGAAAGAGATTACGTCCAATAATGGAGACGAACTACTGAAGAAGGATTCAATGCAGAATATAACTCCCGAGAAGGACATTAAGAGTATAGTGGAACAGTAGGTGCGGGAAACCTTAGTCCAGTCTAAGAGTGGAGCATCTATTCAGACGGGTAGACCTTACCCTGAAGAATTTGATACAGTCCAATACCCGAGGGCTTCGTACCACCTCTGTTCAAGACTTTCAATGATACGGCAAACCCCCCGGTAGCATATAGCGCACATTCGTGCTTGTTGCTACAATGCCGGTGGGAGCGACGCCTTACTCTTTCGTCAGTTCGTCAGCACTTTGTCAGGAATTGCCTTCGACTGGTATGTAGAATTACTGAATGGTTCAGTCAAAATGTTTGCAGAATTGGAAAACCTCTTCATTAAGCAGTTTGTCAGGGCTCAGTACCACATCACTATAGGTGACTTAGTGGTGGAGCAATAACCCCATGCTATATATATGCGTACTAAAAATTCAATCCCCGGCAACGACGCTAAAAACTTGGCCCGCAATCCGCTGATGACAAATATAATAATTAATTCTTTCAAATATATGTAATAGATAATAATAGAAACTAGTGTATACAAATATAACTTTATTGAAAATATTTTACACACTAGGGGTACTATGCAAGTATACGTATCGTATCAAGTAATATAGGGCTTTGAAACAAAGACCCAAGTATCGATCCCACGAGGAGTGAGTTATGGATTTTTAAATATTGTAATTTTATTTTTATGTATCTCTTTTATAGTTTAAAATTTTGATATTTTTAATTTACTAGATGCAATAATAAAGCAGTACTGAAAGATGCAATAATAAAGCAGTAATGAAATGATTGGTGTAAATAGCAATAAGAACACAACTTTCTTCCTTTCAATTAATCCAAAATTTTCTAAGATAATGATAATATTCGTGGAGAATATAAATTTGTGGTATTGTGCCAAATAGAAGCATTCATATTCTTTACCCTTTGATCCAGGTGTAACAAACATTGGCTAGCTTTATAGATCGAGTCCGGATGTATTGTTAGTAGAATGGGTTAATCTAGGCTCACACTACTAGATGTCCAAGGGTGGCTATGGTCGGCCCAACTAGTGACCCTTTCCTTCTCTATAAACTAAAGCACAGGAATTTAGTCTGTCACTCTAAAAACTTATTAATTCTACGCCCATTATATAATATCTTCCTATTTATTTGTACTTCACCTTGAATAACCCGCACAAGACCTTCAACTACCCAAGGATTCATGTGATATCTACTAGTTAACAATACAATGTTTTAAAATATAAATAGTTTTTAATTTTGCAGTTCACCTTGAATAACCCTCACAAGACCCTCTTCTTGTAAGTATCAAAACATTTCAACAGATTTTAACAATACAAGTGATCAATTTGTAAAATAAATGAAGATCCGGTATTAATATCATCACAATATTTTGAAATATAAATAGTTTTTAATTTTCCATTGAATTTTATATTATCTTATTTATCTTTTCATAATTGAAAGGAGAAAGTAAACTAACTATTCAGAACACATTGAATTTAAACAAAAAAAAATGATAATAAAACTTTGAATAAAATTACAAATACTTATCTCAAGTGTTTCTCCTACTGAACCTCTGTATTCTTCTGACTCCAAAGCAAATAAACTTCAAAAGCACCAACTCTTTAAACTCTCAATACACACTCTTAATAAACTCACTAATTAATAAAAGTGGCCCTAAAGTATTTCTCTACTTCTCCCACTAGATGGGGCTCTAGATAGAGGAACGTATGGGGGACTTTTTCTCTGAAGGAGTACCCTCCTATTTATAGGCTTCAAGGGTTGCCTTGAGGCACCTCTTGAAAATGTGTCCACATTCAATGAATCTTCTAGAAGGTGTGTCTGGCGCCTAGGCGCCGGAATCTGACGCCAAGGTGCCGGACTCTGCGTCCAGTTCTTCGCACCTCTTCACTTTGGATCCCACCTCTTCACGATTAAAACCGTTTCTAAGCGTCCAAATACATTGTATCACATGTCCTATAAACCAGGAAAAACTACCAGTCTTTTAGAAGGTCCAATAACTGCTAACACCATCAAAATAACTGTCCAAATATCATCAAAAATATTGACACATCCCGTATCGACCCGGGACTTAGGCGTCAGATTCTGACACCTAGGCACCAGACCAATAATTTTGACAATTTTGCATTTTGGCTTCATTTTGGCTCCTTTTTGCTCCTTTTTGCCCCTTTTTCACTTTTTTTTCTTCTTGAACATTTTTCCATCACCTCTATCCATAAACACAAAAATACATTTCATTAAAGCATAATATCCTTAAAAATTTGATAAAAATCAAGGCATAAAAATGGGTATTTTTTTCATGGATCAAAATCCCCTAAACTTAAATGTTACTTGTCCTCAAGTAACCCTTTTTACTATATAAAATGTATAACATTTGGAATGAAAGATATATGTTTAAGACTCCATGTAATTTTTGATCTTATAAAGTCTTTAGTAAATCATTAACTAAATTTCACTAACTAAGTTTAATTTTAAGAATTTAAAGAATATTCAACTACCAAATCATAAGACTTCAAAAGTTTTTCATTCATTTTGAAAATAATAGAAGTTTATTATATTAAGATCACATAGATTATTTACAAGAAAAAGATTTTCATGAAAAGTCTTTCTTAAATAAAGATTCATGCATGAGAATTAAGTAAAAGTATGTAACCAGTTTTCTTCATATAAGATAATTCAAGTGAAGCCAATTTTTTATTAGACATATCCTCAAGCTTCTCCTCATTTTCTCTCTTCTTCTTCTTCTTTTTTTTTTTTACACTAAGGATTACTGTATCTGGATAGCCTGTTAATGATTTTGAACTTCACTATCCTTAACTTATATTTTCAAACTTTTACATTTTCACTTGATTATTATAACATGAATAGAATTTCAAAAAAAGATTTTCAATCTTTTCTTTTTCAAGTTATAATTTTTTATTTCTTAATACTTCTAAAATTCAATCTTTTCTGTACGAATAGAAAAATTTCTTAATCATATTCTTCTTTAAGTTAAATAATTATATTCTTAAAATCAATCAAAGTTATTAAAATTTTGGTTAAGTCCACTAAATTATTTATAATTTAAAAAATGTATGTGATCTTAAATAGATTCTTCATTCATTATGTTATGTTAAGATCTTTTTTTAGAAAATATTAGTTTATTAAGGACAAATAAAATTTAAATTTGCATGTATTTTCGCTTCCCCCAAACTTAAGTTTTGGTATATCATGAAAATAATAAAGTATGAGAGAAAGAAATGTTTAATTTAAAAAGGAATTTTATAAGCATGTAAAAAAAATTCTAGAAAGAAATATAATTTACTTCAACACATGCTTTTTATGAATATTACAGAAATAATGGAGCATATAAAAATAAGCAGGCTCAAAAAATTTTTATAGCAGTAGTTGAATTAAATAACTATATTACTAACAGAAATAAAATAACATTACTAACTATTCTAAAATACTAAGCAGTAGGTTGAAACCAAAAATAAACACAAATTAATTCAATTTCAATCTGCAACTAAATATCTAAAACAGTCTCAACACCATATAATTCATACAAAGTCTTATAAACAAATCTAAACTAGTAAACAGCAAACAACAATCAGTACTAGCAAACAAAAGCTAAACTAACAACAGACTCAACACATCTCAGAGGTAAATCAGGCCACTAATCACTGTCTGTAGTTTCGTCATCGTCATCACCAAAAGAGAACTCCACATTCTTAGGATCAACATATGGTGAAAATCTAGGATAGGTGGAAAACTGAATATCATGCTCATCCTTCAAAAATCTGACTAAAGACTCTGAATACTCAGCATCATATTTTCACTTCCTCTGGGTGTAATCAGATAGGTGATCAATCTTCTTATCTATAGTATCAACACTGCAGTGAGTTAGAAATAACTCATTCTGCTGCTCCAGAAATTGATCATGCATCGATTCCCAAAACCTAGATGGTGGCTTAGTAGTAGAAGTAGAAGGTCTGGAAGTGGAAGCTTTACCTGGAGTAGGTGTGTCGGCATATTTTTAGGTTGAATGTTTTATTTTGATAAGGTGGTCGCCTACAGAAATTGTCGGCGAATTTCAAATTTAATTTATATATATATGTATTATTTGGAAAGTAGTATTTTGATTTTTTTGAAAATAAATTTTTTTTTAAAAATTTTAAGATATGAAATCAAACTGATCTCACATTTTAAATAGTTTATATAAACGAGCACCGCATCACAAGTTGTGTATCTATCCCGAAGAATAGACACACTACTTGATAATGGGGCTCGATTAAATAAATTAGAAGATTTGTGACATCCGTTTGGTCTGCGAACCAATTTTATAAGCCGACAAGTTCCCCGGCTTAATATAAATGAATTAAGCAGGGTTTATATTACCTGGGTTCATAAAGTTCCCTATAAGGGCAAGCCCCTATAGTTAATTACATACTAAGTGACGGGAATCACTTAAGAAAACTCTCGATAATAATCAGTGGTTTTGCTCTCAAGAATTTCAAAGTTTAAGTTTTTAAGGGATTGAATTTTGGAAATTCAAAAGGGAATGGATCAAATTTCGAACAATTTATTTTGAGAATTCAAAGGAAGAAAGGTAGGAGAAATCACAGATTCGAAGCGAACTTCGGTAATTTCCCGACTATTCTATTGTTTGGCTCGAGTTTAGGAAGAATTATTTAGTATTTCGATCCTGTCAATTTTAATTATTTAGGACTTATATTCGCATGACATGATCATACAAACAGCCTCGAAGATGTGAGGGTTTATGTCGTACCAAACAACTACCTCGGAATCCTGAAGCCAGTTAGGGCTTAATTTACATAATATGATTATGCAAATGCCTAACGAAAAGTTGAGGATTTATGTTGCACTAAGCAAACTACCTCAACATCCTATGGCTTGGTTATTAAATTCTAAGAAAGGTTTTGCTGAAGTAGACTCAGGTTTTGCTTATGACGATGGCCGTGCTGCCCACCATGCTTCGAACTCCTTGTTGTTGTAGTGGTTTAATTTTAGAAGTCATAAATCAGGAGATGAGAGAAGTGTTTTGGTTTAGAGAAAATCTTAAGATCCAAGTGTTTTTTAATATTTTAATTAAAACAAATCTTAAAGTTGATTATAACAACACCGGTTAAGATCCCACGGTTCCATCCTTTCGGCATCGTTATTTTTATCGGATTCACTTAGTCGAGATGAATTTGCTAAACTCAACTAAATGAGTTCCACACTTTCATTTAGACCGTGGGAAATCCCGTTAGCAACACGTAGGTTACATCATCCGAGGTATTCCCGATCATCCAACAAGACGTTTTAATTTAGTTGTAGTTGTTGTTTTGTTGTTCTGTTTGTGATTAAATTTTGAGTTGTTTTATATTTCGAATTGTTGTGACGGTGAATTTTATCTTGTAATGACTTTTAATTTAGTTTTGGTTTCAGTTTTAGGGACTATCCTAGAGGTGTGGGTTTTCATGCAACAGTTGTTTATCGTGCAAGAAAAGTAAAGTGCATTTGCAATAAAGTAAATTCCAAGAAGGTAAATTGCAATAAAACAAAAGCGTACCTGGAGGGTCTTCCCGTCATCCCAAGCTGCACTTAAACACAATTTAGAATATTTAAGCATTTAAAGCAAGTTCCTAGGTAGAGCTAAGGGAAGGATTATGGTTTCCTATCAAGGTCCTACTCCTATAGCTAGTCATCTCCTATGACGTCTAGGTTCTTGTGCTTTGGTTTGAGGATGATTTTCTTCATCAAAGAACAATTAAGTTCAATTGTTCTTATAAATATCCCATCATATTGAGGAAGTGCTTAAGATGAATCTTAAACATCTTTTCAATACCTCTAGGATTGTTTTAAGTCCAAGAGAATTTAATTATACAAATGAATTAATCATCTAGGAGTTCAAGTTTTGTTATCTTGCTCAGTGAACTATGACATTTGAATATCCTATGAGTGAAATAACACTTCACCTAATACTCTGTTTAGGAGTTATGACAACAAGAGCTTTTGAGGGCAAATCGATGTTCAAGTGATTTGTGATTTGATTTAATTCTAATCAATGGGTTTAAGTTTGGAATAGTGTTCAAGTTGTTTTAAATTTATTTTGAATTCTTTATGTCTTTGGTGATGTTATATTTAATTCAATTTAATTTAATTTAATTTTAGTTTAATTTATTTTGGTTTATTTTTACTTTCAATTTAATTTAATTTAATTTAATTTATTTTTATTTTTATTTTAACTTGATTTTAATTTTTTTATTTAATTTAATATGTTTTAATTTAATTTAATTTAATTTAATTTAATGTGATTTAATTTAAGTTAATTTAAATTTTAATTTAATTCAATTTAATTTAATTTAATTTAATTTAAATTTAAATTTAATTTTATTTTAATTTTAATTTAATATTTTATTTATTTATGCTTTAAGGATGATTTAATTTTAATTGTTAAAATATTAATTTAATTGAAATCTTAGAAGGATTTAATTTAAATGTTTTAACTTCAATTTAATTTAATGATTAAGTCTTAGCATTTTAAATTTTGAATTTGGATTATCATTTTAATTAGGAATTAAATATTATTGAGGTGATTAATTTAGGGATTCTTGAATTAAAGAATAAATTTCTTTCTAATAACATCCCTATTTTAATAATTCCAATTTTTTATTATTCTTCCAAATTTAATTAATTATTTAACTAAGGTTTATTTTAATTATTTTCAAATTTTTTGGTAGGTTTCTACCCTTTAATTGCCTAAGTTTCAAACATCCAAAATCAACTTAGTATCAAATATTTTACCCACCCTTTTAATTAAACCTAAAATTTTTAAGTATAGAGCTAAAATTTTAATTACCATTTTGCCCTTTAAACTTACTAATTTCATAACTCACTAAATTGAGCTTAAATGAATTTGAAATTTTTATGTGACTTCACTCATATGTCAATCAAGACATTAGAGGAGAAAATGTGATTTTTCTCGTATTTAATTTATTTATGTAATTATTTTTGGTGGAACATAGGGATTTTCAAGGAAAATTTAATAATATGACCAAGGGAAAGTTTCTATCCTTAAGAAAATTATGAGACATTTCTAATGACTAGAGAACCACTTGGACCAATTTTGGTGATTTTTTTGAATTATATTCTTTTTATTATAATTATTTTGAGTTTTGGAGTATTAATTAATTCAAAAATAAAATAAAGTTTGAAAAGTGAATTTTATATTTTTCAAAAATCTCTCTGATATCAAGGAAATTAGAGAACCAAGTTTTACAATTTTCTGATTTTTCTTTGATTTGTTAGAATTATTTTAGTGGAAATGCTAGAAAATGCATTTTTTAATTTTAAAATTACCTTAGGGCTTTAAAATTTAATATCTCGTCATAGAGACTTAAGAAAAATATGGGGTTTGTTCCTAAGTGATTAAAATTCAAAATGTGACATTTTGTTGAATTTTATTATTTTTGTGATTTTTATTATTTTTTAATTATTAAAAATATTAAAATAATGCAAAAAATCAACTTTTTAGAAAATTGTAATTTTAATTTTCTTAAATTCCCTAATATCGAGAGGCTCCAAAACCAATTTGGTGAATTTTTGAAAAGTATATTGAAAGTTATGAATTTTTTAAGTTTAATTTTGGCTAAATAGCTTAATCAACCCATTTGATAGGACTAACCAAGTCCAATTGACTTCAAACTTTTATAGTGGGTTCCTCCGATCCTAAAGGTCAGTGGAGAATTGATTTCAAGTCAATTTGATGTATGATTAGCTCTAATTAATTAAAGCTCCATTTTGGGTGTTTAAGCCAATTAAGGTTATTACAAGTGAGTTAACTCAAAAACTATTTTTCCTAGGGTCCTCTGGTCATAAAAAACATTGCCAAATTTTCCTAGAATTTATTTCGCAACATGCTAATTATTGGAATTAAAATACTCAGAATAGTGACCTAGAATTGAAAAATCAATAACTCTTCATAGGGATGGCCTCTGACTTTGGAAAATTCAGGGAATGTTCCCAAATTCAGAGGCTTCAAAAGCCCTATGGTCTCATGCCATGGTGAATTGCATACATGCATGGAGAATTGAAATAGTGCAGAGAGTAAATAAATAATTAAAAATAAAATACTTGATGAAATTACAGGATTTCTTTTCCACATTATTCTTCTCTGTTCACTGAGCAAGAGGATATTTTTATTTTATTTTTAGGATTTTTCTACACAAAGTTATGAATTTTCAAAGTTCTGGTAATTAAATAAATAGAAAATAACCCTAATTTCCTACTTATCCACGCGGCGCCACGCCATCCTCGGCAGCTCCGAAAGGCCACGTGTCGTCTCCTGATTCGGCGCCGCCATCCGACTCAGTGCTCCAGGGGTCAGCGGTTCATGCACCATCGCGCTGTCCGGCTCGATGCAGACCGTCCGCTCGATACACACTCGATCCGACGGCTCCTAGTCATCGTCTACGACTGGTGTGCACCCGTGACCGTCAACCTTCTAACCCTAATTTCTCACTCGATTCTCAACGGATTTTTGTGTTCTTATGCTCTATGGATTCGTCTCGAGGAGACGAACACATCCATACGATAAACATGTATTGAAATTGACCCAAACTAAATAGAGAATCTTTGTAAGCTCGGGAAGAAGAGTGAGTCCATACCTTTGCTCAGAGAAGTGAAGCTTCGATCTGAGAGTTGTGTCACCTTTGATTGGGTCCAAGCAAGCTCCAGATGAAGTCCCTTGGCCCAGTGAATTGTCCGGATATGATTTCGACCACAGCTAGATTACAAAGCTTGGAGTCCGGAACGGATGGGTGGCTCGGAGAGGGGGCTTTCACTCGGTAAACTTCTTCTCTTGGTCTTGTGCGGGTGTAGGACCAATCAATTTGGGGATTGGCTCACCTGTGGAGAAGTGTCCTGGTTTTGGGCTTGGATTTCAACTCCGAAATTGAGCTCGCAGAGAGGAAATGGCGGGGGGATTTCGGTGGGGATCAAGTTCTCTATGTGTGGGGAGTAGTACGGAACAATTTTGGCGGAGTTTCCTCGAGGTTTTGTTTCGGCACCTCCATGGCCGAGAGGAGGTGGTGTTTAAATAGGAGAGGGTGGAGGGCCTCCGGGGGGTTTAAGGCTTGGGATCGAGCTTGCTCCATGCAAGAGAAGAACGACCATGGTGGCCACTGGACTTGAAGCAGCTCAGCAAGGGGGAATTTCAATGTTGGCTCACATGTGAGCTTTCGGTAATGGTGTTTTCCGGCGGCCTGGTGGCTGGCCGGCCAGGCATGAGTCACCATCTTGACCAGGGAGGTCAGGGCTTGGCAATGGTGAAGTCAATTGGGTTTGGTCATGTGTAAAGGAGTTAGATCAAAATGGCATGGGGGTATGGCTATTTTGGCTCTAAATGGGTCAACCCATCATTTTGGGCTAGGTGCACCACCCAAGGCTTGGTTTAGGCTGAAGAGAAAGTGATTTGGATCAGCTTGATTAGTGGGGTCAAGTCACGATCCAAGTACAATTAGGATTAAACATGGTTTAGGGGAGACATGGAAATGGTTAATCACCTTAAGGGAATGTGGAAAGGATCTCCTCCTTTTGCCCAATGTGGTAAGGTCACATGTGAACAACTCACATGGCTTGCATGTGGCTTAAGAGTGGCTTCATGGCTTACCTATGGCTTAGGATAACGCTTGGTCAATTTCATGGAAGTAGAATTTAGGAATTTTGGTATTTTGGTGGAGAATTTTCATGAAGCTTGATTTGGAATGGTTTAATGATGATTTTGAAACTTAGGGGCGGTTTTGATTAAATGGATGATATGGAGAAATGTCATGTGGGCTTTGGATTGAAAACTTGGGCTTTTGAAATGGTCTTGGGGGCTTTTAAAGTGGTTTAAGGAAGTGGGCCTTTAGATTTGAAAATGGGCTTTTGAATAGAAAAAATTGCAATGGACCATGCCAAATAAATGTTGAGTTTTGTCTAAGGATGTGTCATGATTGATTTGAAACAAGTTTGGAGTGATTTGGGTTTGAATTGGGTTGAATTTGGGCTTTTTTGGTAAAGTGGCCAATGGTAGGCCAAATTGGGTTATCATGGGCTAATGTTGGGCTAATGTTGAAATTGGTGTAAAATTAATGTTGAGAAATGTTTGTAGGGCTGTTTCAAAGAGATTTCAACTTTGGTTGGGTTTGGATTTTGGGGTTTGGGCCTATTTGGGTTAGGTTTAGGTGTAGGCCCATGTAAGGAGTTTTGGCTTTGGGTTGAATTTGAGTTGGGTTTGGGTTCAAATTTTGGGCAAATTATGTTAGTGTTTTGTTTGTGGGGATGTTAGGGAAGGTTTACAAAAGGTTTGGGGTCAATTGGAGTTGAATTGGTTTGGTTTGGGCTAAGTTTGGGTCATGGGTCCAAATTGGGCTTTAAAGTCAAAAGTGAAATTGGATTCAAATGCCAATCAAATTGGGCTTGGATTTGATCTATATTGGTGTTGGGGATGTTGAATTGAAGTTCAGAATTGAATTGGACCAGAATTTGGGTCAATTGGATAGGTTTGGTTTGACATTGGGTTTACTTTGGGTTAAAATGGGTCAAATTGAGGATTTTGACAGAAGTGGGGTAAATTGACAAAATTGGCCCATGGTGTAGTTGAACAAAATGAAATTGGGAATATTTGGGATTTTTTGGAATTTTCTGGGAATTTTCTGAATTTTTGGATTTTTGGGTCAAGAGGGGCATTTTGGGTATTTGGAGGGTATTTTTGGAATTTTTGGTATATTTGGCTATGGATTATCAATTTGAGTAATTTGGGAATGTTTGGGATTGGTTTTTGAGGAATTTTGGGTGATTTGGAGAATTTTGGAAAATTTGGGTAATTTCAAGAGTTTTGGGTAGGCTAGGCGGGTCTGGGGTCCTGAGGGTCAAAAATTGAAAATTTGGAAAATTGAAGATTGGGTAAATGTAAGTGGAATGAATTCATTTTTTGTTGAGCCATGAAGTTATATCAAGCCCACATGAGCCAAGAAGGGACTCGTGTGAGGCATTCACTATGTTGTTCCTAACCCTCTTAGTAAGGGCTTAGGGGTTAAGGACCATCCATGTGAATCACCTTCATGAGTCAGGAGGTCAAGTTGGGTATAGGTGTGGTTTTAGGAGCTGTGTGAAAGTGTAGTGTATAAGTGTAGTGTGTGTGTAAGTCAGCCCTCACCGGACCGGGCCACCCGAGGCGATCCTAAGGCTAAAGAGTCCTATGGAACTCATCCTTTAAACTTCCACATTTGATTTCAACCCTCTATGTGATTAGGGGTCTACAATCAAGTTTGTGGAGTTTGCAGGGAGTTAAGAAGTGGTTTGAATTTCTAAGTGGTGGGTCCCAATTCTAATCCTCTAGGATAGTCAAAGGAAAAGCCTAAGGCTAGATCCTAAGTACTAAAAAGAAGAAGAGAAGACCTCATTAAAAATGAGGTCAACAAGGTGCAGAAGTAGAAGGGACTGTAGATCTCTTCCCACGAAGACGATCATAGATACTAACACTCTCCTGCCCAATTGGCTTGGTAGACTTCAGCTTCTCCTCAGAAATATCAACAGTGACTCCATTGTTCACACATAAAGAATAAATCAGAGATGGGAATCCTAGTCCTACATAAGTACTGGATCAAGCTGTAGACTCCACGGAATCATAAATAATACTACCGACATCTATCAGCTTCCTCTCCTGAATGCAGTAGTTTAAGATAGCTCGATCTCTAGTCACATCGCTCAAGTGGTTGGAAGGTATAAGTCTTACAGAAATAAAGTAATGCCATGCCTTTGAAATACCATTTTACTTTGAAGATTTGAAATTTACCCGTTTATCGTTCTGGATCTTCCAAGCTTCAGTGATGTCAGTCAAATAAGCAATAATCATCTCAAGATCTCCCTCAGAAGGAGATAATCCAGAATAGTGGCACTCAATGGTAGGTGGCAGTCTCCAACACCTCTGACGAAGACTTCGTAGTCTTCCGCATCCAAAAAGTTAGCATAAAATTTGCGCACGATTGGAATAATAGCAACAGCGGTGAAATAACAGAATCGTTGCCAGTTGTGCGCAATGATCATGTTCTCAATCATTTCACTGGGATTATAAAAGCTTTTCTCTGAGATAAATTTTCTGAAGGTCGCAAATTCATGATATCAAAAATGCAATTTAGCAGTCGTGAATTTTCTACTGTCAAAATTTTCTCGTGCCTTTCCTCGCTTAGATTTCGGTGCCATCTAAACGTGAAAGAAAACACAAATAAATTAAGGAATCAAAGATTTAAACTCTTCTTAAGCTTAAGAAACTTAAAATGAGTTTATAAATTCATGGAGAAACACTAAAAATCAAAATTTTTCTCAAAATTTCAATTTTTTGTCAAAAATAGGAAAAGCTATGGTGAAAATAAAAAATAAATGGATTAGAGTGTAGATCTGACCTTGAGATGAAGAAATCAAGTCATTTTGGGCTCAAAATCTTGATGTTTTGACCTCAAAATGGATTTAGGAGGTGGGCTTTCGCGAAAAAGAGGAAGAAGATGAAGCTTAGGCGTCAAAAATGGCTAATGGGGGTTTTAAATGGTGTTTTTCGGGTAAGCAGGCCGAACCGGCGCCTAGGCGCCAGATTCGCCTTTCCATAAAAATCTCTTAAAAATTTTATTTTCCACCAAAATTCATAAATTAAACTTCTAATTACTCATATAAGAGTATTGCTTCAGTTTCCATCTTCCAAAATATTTTCCAAAAATTTTAAAAATTAAAAATTAAATCCACCAATTAAACACAAGTTTAAATCAAACTCTTCTAATTCCATTCATGATTTTCAATTTCGGGCTCAATACAATTCAGATAAGTATCATAACATGATTCAAGTTCTAACAACAATCAAACAACACAAATTTGAAAGCAAATACAACACACATTGAACATGAAAGAAAACTCACAAACAAACACAATCGATTCACTAAATCAATACAACGACATAATAGATAAATCACAATCTCACCACATCACTATCTAATTCACATTATCTTCACAATGAAGATTGCTTGGCCTACTGAGGAAGAATACTAACGCTCTCAGAAAATCCGTAGCCGTTTTCTCGTCGATCCAATTGTTCTTCGCGTACATCTCCACTTGAGCATCTTGATAAGCCGCTAGATGATCAAATTGAAGTTTCGCCTGCAATTCTAGATGTTCAATTTGATGATACATCTCATAGAGGCGATCTCCAATGCTTTTAAACTCTGCTTCAAACTTATCTAGACGACTAGAATTTTTCTCCAAACTTACAGCGATGAAACCATTGAAGTAGGGTTGAGGATCCTTTGAAACCTTGTCTCTAGTCTCTTCTCTAAGATTTCTCCTCTCCATTTCTTCAAAAATCCTCTCTAATCTCTCAAGAATGGAGTGTATGGGTCAAAATAATAATTGCATAAGGATTGGGGATGAAGATAGGGTCATTTATAAGAGAAATTCGTGTGAAAAACTAAAGATTTTTGGTTTTAACACGATCCAGTAACTGTGGCGCTTAGGCGCCTAGGCGTCGGACCCATCGACACATAGTTTTACTCTGGCGCTTAGGCGCCAAATATGGCACCTAGGTGTTGGAACCATGTTCGACTCCGTTTCTCCTAACGTCAAATTTCAAAGTTTTGTTCTCCAAATAGGTAGTTTGGATTAGTAAGATCAATATAGACTCAGTAACACAAATTATACGCAATCCTAATGAAGGATAACTTCATCTCTTTTTTACTCATATATGAAATAGAGTGATCCAATGTCTAAGCATTATATAATTTGAGTTAATTTTCAGCTTAAGTCGATAGACTTGTTAGCATTCAAATTTTCTAAAATAATATAAAATTAAACAAGACTGAGGCATAACCTTACGTTACAAATGTAAAAACACACAAAACAACAAATAACTATGGGTTTCCTCCCACAAAGTGCTTGGTTTAATGTCTTCAGCCCAACCTACTTAAGTCTTTTAATCAGGTAGACTCAACTCATAAGCCACTTTATAAATCTTTTTAAACTCTCCCAAATAAGGCTTCAATCTTATTCCATTAACTTTAAAATTTTTTCCCGTTTTGGGATCTTTAACATCCACAGCTCCATAATGGTATACTTTTTCAATTATATATGCTCCTATCCATTTTGACCTTAATTTTCTAGGAAAAAGTCTTAAATGATTATTAAAAAATAATACTTCTTGTCCAGGCTCAAATATTTTTCCTGAAATCTTTTTATCATGTATTATTTTCATTTTCTCTTTATAAATCCTTGCATTTTCATATGATTCATTTCTTATTTCATCCATCTCATTTAATTGCAATAATCGTTTTTCTCCTGCAGTATTCAAATCAAAATTAAACTCATTTATCGCCCAACAAGCTTTATGTTCAAGTTTAACAAGTAAGTGACAATGTTTACCATAAACTAACCGGTAAGGTGACATTCCGATTGGTGTCTTATAAGCTGTTCTATAAGCCATAATGCAGAATCAAGTCTATCAAACCAATCAGTTCTTTTAGGATTAACAGTCTTCTCTAAAATTCTTTTAATTTCTCTATTTGATACTTTAGCCATTCAACATGTTTGTAGGTGATATGCAGTTGCAATTCTGTGTTTGATTCCAAATTTTTCCAATAATGATTGAATTCTTATATTTCTAAAATGACTTACACCATCCGTGATAATTACCTTAGGCATTCCAAATTTTGAAAAATCATCTTCTTTAAAAATTTTGAAACACTTTTGGAATCACAGCTAGGTAAAGCTACAGCTTCAATCCACTTTGAAACGTAATCAACCGCTAATATAATATAAATCTTTCCAGATGATGGTACAAATGGTACCATAAAGTCTAAACCCCATATATCAAAAATTTCAACATCCAATATATAGTTTAAAGGTATTTCATCTTTCTTGGATATATTTCCTACCCTTTGACATCGATCACATGTTTTGCGCATAATGTCTCACATCTTTAAATAAGGTAGGCCAATAAAATTCTGAATTTAAAATTTTAAATACAGTTTTATCTACTCCAAAGTGTCGTCCAAATTCAAAATCACAACATTTTTGAATAATAGCATAAGTTTCTTCATAAGGTACGCATCTAAGAATTACAAAATATTTTCCTAATTTAAATAAATGAGGATAACTAAATAGTTAATTATATCTCCATACCAGGGTGTTTGGTATTCTTGAATAACATACAAATGTTCATCAGGAAATTTCTCATTTATATTTTCTTCAATAATAACATCATTCTTAATTCTAGATAAATGATCAGCAATTTGGTTGTCCGTCCTTTTCTATCCACTATTTGAAAATCAAATTATTGTAGAAGTAAAACACATCTTATCAGTCTAGGTTTAGCATCTTTTTTCGTCATTAAATATTTAATAGCGGAATGATCAGTATGAACTATGCATTTGGTGCCAAGAAGATAGGGTCTAAATTTATCAAAGGCATATACTATAGCTAAATGCTCTTTCTCAGTAGTAGTGTAATTTCTTTGAGTTTCAGTAAGAGTTTTACTAGCATAGTATATAACTTTGAAAATTTTCTCATATTTTTGTCCCAATACAGCTCCAATTGCAAAATCACTTGCGTTGCACATTAATTCAAAAGGTTTATTCCAATTATGTGCAATAATTATAGGTGATGTTATTAATTTGTCTTTTAAAATATTGAAAGCATTAACCCAGTCTTCATTAAATTCAAATTTAGCATCTTTTTCTAATAAATGAAAAAGAGGTTTAGCAATTTTAGAAAAATCCTTTATATATCTTCTATAAAATCCAGCATGACCTAGAAAACTTCTCACATCAGTAACAGTAGTAGGGGTTTGCAGTTCAGCAAAAATTTTTACTTTTGCTTGATCAACTTCCATCCCTCTTTGTGAAACTTTATGACCAAGTACAATGCCTTCTATGACCATAAATTGACATTTTTCCCAGTTAAGAACTAAAATTATTTCTTCACATCTTTTCAGAACTTTGGAAATATTATTTCAAACAAGACTCAAAAGAAGTTCCAAAAACTAAGAAATCGTCCATGAATACTTCAATTCCTTTGTCAATCAAATCACAAAATATTGACATCATACATCTTTGAAAAGCTGCAGGTGCATTACATAAACCAAAATGCATGCCTCTAAAGGCAAATGTTCCATAAGGACTTGTAAATGTTGTTTTCTCTTGGTCCTCTGGAGCAATAAGTAATTGATGATAACCAGAATATCCATCCAGAAAATAGAAGTACGAGTGTCCAGCTAATTTGTCAAGCATTTGATCCAAGAAAGGTAAAGGAAAATGATCCTTTGTAGTGGCGTCATTTAACTTCCGATAATCAATGCAAATTCGCCATCCAATAACTTGTCTTGTAGGAATTAGTTCATTTTATCATTGACAGTGACAGTTACTCCTCCTTTCTTCGAAACACAATGAATAGGACTTACCCATTGGCTATCCGAAAAAGGATAAATAATTCCAGCATCTAACCATTTTAAAATTTCTTTTTTAACAACCTCTTTCATGATAGGATTTAATCTTCTTTGCGGTTCAATAGTAGGTTTAAAATTTTCTTCCATTAAAATTATATGCACACAAATGGAAGGGCTTATTCCTCTTATATCAGCAATAGTCCAACCAAAAGCTTTTTTTATAATTCTTTAACACTCCTATTAATTTTTATTCTTGATCTAAACTTAACGCAGAAGAAATAATAACAAGTAAAGTTAATGAATTTCCAAGAAATGCATACTTTAAATGTGAAGGTAACATTTTTAATTCCAGTTCATGGGCTTTTTAATTGAGGGTAAAAGTATATCATTTTGAGTTATGTCTAAAGTTTCCCAGTTGTCTTTAATATAATGAGTTTCTTTAAGTAATTCATCTTCTTTTAGTTCTATATTTTCATCAGTTAAAAGTTTAATTTCTTCTTCAGGAATGATTTTACATTTTTCTCGACAGTGTTTTTCAATTTTAAAATCAAAATTATCCATTCGATAACATTTTTCTTTGTCAAGGTACTTCATCGATTTAAGAACATTGAATTTAATCTCTTGATCATTTACTCTCATAGTTAATTCTCCTTTTTACACATCAATCATAGCTCATCTGGTAGCTAGAAAAGGTCTCCCTAAAATAATTGGTATTTATTTATCTTCTTCCATATCAAGCACAATGAAATCCACAGGGAAGATAAATTTATCTACTTTAACAAGTACAACCTCTATAACTCCTTTAGGGTAAGCTATAGATCAATCAGCTAACTGAAGGGTTACATTGGTGGGAGTAATCTCTCATAAATTCAACCTTCGATAAATAGAAAATGGCATGAGATTAATACTTGCTCCTAAATCACACAAAGCTTTTCCACAAAAATTTTCTCCAATAGCACAAGGTATAGTAAAACTTCCAGGATCTTTAAATTTCGGAGGTAATTTATTTTGAATTATTGTACTACATTCTTCACTTAGTGCAACAGTTTCAAAAGCTTCAAATTTTCATTTCTTACTTAATATATCCTTCATAAATTTTGCATAAGTTGGTGTCTGTTCCAAGGCTTCAGCAAAGGGTATATTTATAGTAAGTTTCTTAAAAATTTCAAAGAACTTAGAAAATTGATGATCAAGCTTCTACTGTTTTAATCTTTGAGGAAAAGGTGGTGGTGGTTTTTCAACTTCCACATTAATAGAAATATTAGTTTGTTCTTTATTAGGAGAAGGAGTTTCTTTAGGTTTTTCAATCTCTTCAACCTCAATCTCTTTTTCAATTTCATTCTGCATTCTTTCTTTTAATTCCTTTCCACTTCTAAGTTGTACAGCTTTAACATGTTCATGTTCTTTTCTAGTTTCTTTTGGATTAATTTCAACATTACTAGAAAGTGTTCCTGGAGGTCTGTAATTAATTAAATTAGCGATTTGTCCCATTTGATTCTCAATATTACGAATAACAGTATTTTGATTTTGTAATTGATTACTCATTTGTAAAATTAATTCTTCTATTGATAACTTTTTCTGTTGATTATTAAATCGAGGTGGTTTATAATTTGAATTTACTTGATTATTCCAATTTCCAGTTGGGTGGGATTGATTATTACCCCACTGTTGTTGTTGATTATTCCAGTTAAAATTAGGGTGATTTTTCCATCCAGAATTATAATAGTTTGAATACGGTATATTTTTACTTGCAATAGCTTGTAAAGTTTCAATAGTTTGAGAATCTTCAATATTAGATGAGTTGTTATGTGATATGTTGATAGAAAAATTATCTAATTTCTTAGATATTGCAGCTACTTGTGAAGCTAAGATAGAAAGGGCTTCGTTATCTTGAATACTTGACATTCTTTTAGGATTAATCCTTTCAAAAGGCCATTGAAAATTATTATTAGTCATTTCTTCAATTAAAGTATAAGCTTCTTCAAATGATTTAGACATTAAAGAACCTCCAGTAGCAGCATCAATAATTGATTTTAGTGATCCAATTAAACCATTATAAAATGTTTGAATAATTAACCAATCAGGTAAAGCATGATGAGGACGTTTTCTTAATACTTCTTTTAATCGTTCCCAAGTTTCATAAATTGTCTCCCTGTCAAATTGACTAAATGAAGTAATATCATTTCTTAATTTAGCAGTTTTAGAAGGAGGTAAATATTAAGCAAGGAATTTTTGTGCCATTTCAGCCCATTTTTTAGTATAACCTATTGCTAATGAGTTCAACCACATCTTTGCTTTATCTCTTAAAAAAAAGGAAAGAGTCTAAGTCTAATAGCATCATCAGAAACATTATTATTTTTAAAGGTAGCACAAAGTTCTAAAAAACTAGCAAGTGTAAATTTGGATCCTCATTTGGTGTTCCCCCAAATTGATTATTTTGAACCATTTGAATGATAGATGGTTTAAGCTCAAGAGAATTAGCATCTACAATAGGTATTTGAATGCTACTATGAAGTTCATCAATGGTAGGGTTAGCATAATCCCTTAATTGTTTGTAAACATTTTGTTCATTAATTTCAATTGGATTTTGTAAATTGTTATGTAGATTAGCCATCACTTGAATTTTTTTAGTTTATTTTCCTTTTTTAATTCTTTTAATAGTTCTTTCTAATTCAGAAGGCAATAATCCTTTAGATCCAGCACTACTCATAAAAAGAAAATTAACAAGAAATAAAATCGCTACTTATAAAAAAATTATTTTTTTTATTTTATGTATATATATTTTTAGTATTTTATATTTTTGACAATAAAAGAAAATGAATAAAATAAAAATATTTAAAATCTACTCCGCTCCTCCCCGTGCAACGACGCCAAAAACTTGACCCAATGTTATATATATGCGTACAAAAAATTCAATCCCTAGCAACGGCGCCAAAAAGTTGACCCGCAGTCCGCTGATGAAAAATATAATAGTTAATGCTTTCAAATACATGTAATATATAATAATAGCAACTAGTGTATACAAATATAATTTTATTGAAAAAATTTTACACACTAGGGGTACTACGCAAGTATATGTATCATATCAAGTAATATAGGGCTTTAAAACAAAGACCCCAGTATCGATCCCACGAGGAGTGAGTTATGGATTTTTAAATATTTTAATTTATTTTTATGTATTTATTTTTTAGTTTATAAATTTGATATTTTTAATTTACTGGATGCAATAATAAATCAGTAATGAAAGATGCAATAATAAAGCAGTAATGAAATGATTGGTGTAAATAGCAATAAGAACATAACTTTCTTCCTTTCAATTAATCCAAAACTTTCTAAGATAATGATAATATTCATGGAGAATATAAATTTATGGTATTGTGCCAAATAGAAGCATTCATATTCTTTACCCTTTGATCCAGGTGTAACGAACATTGGCTAGCCTATAGATCAGGTCCGGATGTATTGTTAGTAGAATGGGTTAATCTAGGCTCACACTACTAGATGTCCAAAGGTGGCTATGGTCGGCCCTACTAGTGATCCTTTCCTTCTCTATAAACCAAATAACAAGAATTTAGTCTGTCACTCTAAAAACTTATTAATTTTATGCCCATTATATAATATCTTCCTATTTATTTGAACTTCACCTTGAATAACCTGCACAAAGCCTTCGACTACCCAAGGATTCTTGTGATATCTACTAGTTAAGAATTCATCTCCTTCTAGGTATCAAAACTCTTCAACAGATTTTAACAATACAAGAGATCAATTTGTAAAGTAAATGAAGATACGATATTAATATCATCACAATGCTTTAAAATATAAATACTTTTTAATTTTTCATCGAATTTTCAATTATCTTATTTATCTTTTCATAATTGAAAGGAGAAAGTAAACTAACTACTCAAATCACATTGAATTTAAACAAAAAAACATGATAATAAAACTTTGAACAAAATTACAAATACTTATCTCAAGTGTTTCTCCTACTGAACCTCTGAATTTGTTCTGACTTCAAAGCAAATAAACTTCAAAAGCACCAACTATTTAAACTCTTAATACACACTCTAAATAAACTCACTAATTAATAAAAGTGGCCCTAAAGTATTTCTCTAATTCTCCCTCTATTTGGGGCTCTAGATAGGGGAACATATGGGGGGCCTTTTTCTCTTATAGGCTTGAAGGGTTTCCTTGAGGCACCTCTTCAAAATGTGTCCACATTCAATGAATCTTCTAGAAGGTGTGTCTGGCGCCTAAACGCCAGAATCTGGCACCTAGGCGCCGGACACTGCGTCCAGTTCTTCGCACCTCTTCACATTGGATCGCACCTCTTCGCGATTAAAACCATTTCCAAGCGTCCAAATACATTGTATCACATGTCCTATAAACCAGGAACAACTGCCAGTCTTCTAAAAGGTCCAACAACCGCTAACACCGTCAAAATAACCGTCCAAAAGTCATCAAAAATCTTGACAAATCTCGTATCAACCTGGCTCTTAGGCGCCGGATTCTGGCGCCTAGGCGCCAGACCAATAATTTTGACAATTTTGCATTTTTGCTCCATTTTTGCTCCTTTTTGCTCCTTTTTGCTCCTTTTTCACTTTTTTTTCTTCTTGAACATTTTTCCATCACCTGTATCCAAAAACACAAAAATACCTTTCCTTAAAGCATAACATCCTTAAAATTTTGATAAAAATCAAGGCATAAAAAATGGGTTTTTTTTTTCGTGGATCAAGCAACAGAAACTGAACAAAACCTTGGTGGATTACATACTTCGATGGAGGAATTTAAGTATGAAGTGTGAACCCCAACTTCAGGAACAACATGTAGTTGGTATCCTACTAAAGAGTATCCATGGCCCGATAGCACTTCTCCTTAAAGGATTCACAATTAAGATTTTTGAGAAGTTGCTTAGTAAGGCTGGGGCTTACGGAAGGAGGCAAAACAGCAGAGTTTTTTGCACAAGACTAATAAACAGAAGCCGATAAAAGCATTTGAGAAGAAATCAGGAATCATTGCGGTAGTGGATAAGGGTAAATAGCCAGTGCAGATACAGCCAGAGCGGCCACAGCCAAGTTATCAACCACCGTAACAGATTTATCAGCAACCGCAGTAGAGTTATCAACAGCCTCGACCAAGTTATCAATCGTTGCAGCATGATCAGCCGCCGCCTCGTCTACCACGTGCCCTGAAGGAACTTATCAATAAGGAATACCCCTTCAAGACTGAAGCAGTAGCCAAGATGTTTCGTAGTTTGATGAAGACGCCCAACATTCAGCTGCCAGAGCCCAGAAGGCTAGAAGAAGTCGATAAGAAGGATCATCCGAACTACTGTCCCTACCACAGGATGCTCGGACATAATTGTTGACCTCATTTTTGATGAGGTCTCTTCTTCTTCTCTTTAGTACTTAGGATCTAGCCTTAGGCTTTTCCTTTGACTAATCTTAGAGGAATAGAAGTGGAACCCACCCTTTAGAAATTTCAAACCACTTCTTAACTCCCTGCAAACTCCACAAACTTTCATCGTAGACCCCTAATCACCTAGAGGGTTGAAATCAAATGTGGAAGTTTAAAGGATGAGTTCCTATAGGACTCTTTGGCCTTAGGACTGCCCTGGGTGGCCTGGTATGGTGAGGGCTGACTTACACATACACTACATTTATACACTACATTTTCACACACACCTCCTAAAACCACACCCATACCCAATTTGACCTCCTAACTCATGCAGGTGATTCACATGGATGGTCTTTAACCCCTAAGCCCTTGGCTAAGAGGGTCAGGAACAACATAGTGGATGCCGCAAATGAGTCCCTTCATGGCTCATGTGGGCTTGATATGGCTTCATGGCTCAACCAAAATGATTTCATTCCACTTACATTCACCTAATCTTCAATTTTGCAAATTTTCAATTTCGACCACCGGACCCTACACCCGCTAACTTACCCAAAACCCTCGAAACCACCCAAAATTTGCAAAATCACCTAAATTACCCAAAATTCCTCAAAATCAATCCCAAACATTCCCACATTACTCAAATTGATCATCCATACCCAAAAATACCAAAAATTCCAAAAATACCTCCCAATACCCTCTAAATACCCAAAATACCCCTCTCAGCCAAAAAATCCAAAAATTCAGAAAATTCTCAGAAAATTCTAGAAAATCCCAAATATTCCCAATTTCATTTTGGTCAACTACACAATGGGCTAATTGTGTCAATTTACCCCACTTTTATCAAAATCCCCAATTTGACCCATTTTTAACCCTAAGTGAACCCAATGTCAAACCAAACCTACCCAATTGACCCAAATTCTGGTCCAATTCAATTCTAAACTTCAATTCAACATTCCCAACACCAATCTAGGCTAAATCCAAGTCCAATTTGATTGACATTTGGATCCAATTTCACTTTTGGCCTTAAAGCCCAATTTGGACCCATGACCCAAACCTAACCCAAACTAACCCAATTCAACTCCAATTAACCCCAAATATTTTCTAAACCTTCCTTAACATTCCCACAAACAAAAAACTAACATGATTTGCCCAAAATTTAGACCCAAAACCCACTCAAATTCAACCCAAAGCTAAAAGGCCCAATTTTGACCTAAACCCAAACCTAACCCAAATAAGCCCAAACCCCAAAATCAAAACCCAACCAAAGCCAAAACCTCTTTGAAACACTCCCATAAACATTTCCCAACATTTATTTTACATCAATTTCAACCCTAGCCCAACATTGGCCCAAGTTAGCCCAATTTGACCTATATTGGCCCATTCACCAAGGAAGCCCAAATTCAACCGAATTCAAACCCAAATCACTCCCAACTTGCTTCAAATCACTCATGACACATCCATGAACTGAACCCAACATTTGTTTGGCCCAATCCTTCACAAAATTCCATCCATAAATTTATTTTCAAACCAAAAGCCCACTTTCTTTAACCTTCCTAAAAGCCCAAACTTCATGTTAAAGCCCATATGACAAATTCTTCTCATCATACCCTTAATTAAAATCATCCCTAAGTTCAAATCAATCATCAAATGGTTCCAAATCAAGCCATGTGCCAAATCCCATCAAATCACTCCTAAATTACCAAAATTCCTAAAAACCTCTTACATGAAAGTTGACTTAGCTTTTTCCAAGCCAAAGGTGAGCCATGAAGTCAAGCATGAGCCACATGTGAGCCATGAAAGCCTTGGACACTTCACCATACCCAAAATGGCAAGAAGAGGGGACCCTTTAATGATTCTCTTAAGAGTGATTAACCACTCCCATGTTTCCCCGAACTCTTGCTTAAGCTTAATTGTACTTGGATTGTGACTTGACCCCACTAATCAAGCTGATCCAAGTGACTTTCCCTTCAGCCCAAATTAGCCTTGGAGGGTGAACCTAACCCAAAACCATGGGTTGACCCATTTAGACCCCAAAACTAGCCCTTTCCCATTCCACTTTGATTCAAACCCTTTACACATGTCCATGGCCAATTGATCGCACAAACCTGCGCCACGACCCACTCGGACCCGAGGGTGACCCATGCCTGCCGGCCGGCCGCCCGGGTCGCCGAGAAAACACCATGGCCGAGACCTCGGGAGGAGCCAAACTTTGGAATTCCACCTTCGCCGAGTTGCCCCATGACCAATGGCCACCATGGCTGTTCTTCCCTCGACATAAGCAAGCTGATCCCAAGCCCTAACTCCCCCTGGGAGGCCCTCCACCCTCTCCTATTTAAACATCACCTCCTCTCGGCCATGAGAGGTGCTGAACCAGACCTTACTGAAACTCTGCCAAAATTGCTCCAGATCATTCTCCATACTTATAGCAGTTGATCCCCAGTGCCAATTTGCCCTAATCCCCACCAACAGAGCCCAATTTCTCAGCCAAAATTCCACCCAAAACCAGGACACTTCTCCACGGTGGATCAATCCTCAAATTGATTGGTCCTACACCTTCACTGGACCGAGGGAAGAAGTCCACCAGCAAAAGCCCCCTCTCCGGGCCACCCATCCGTTCCGGACTCCAAGCTTTGTGATCGAGCTTGGTCGAAATCATACCTAGGCAATTCACCGGACTAGGAGACTTCATCCGGAGCTTCGCCGGGATCCAATCGAAGGTGACACAACCCTCAGATTGAAGCCACACTTCTCTGAGCAAAGGTATGAGCTAACTCTTTATCCCGAGCTTCTGGAGATTCTTCATTTCAAATGCCTTAATTTCAATGCATGATCACTGTATAGATGCATTCGTCTCTTCAAGACGAATCCATAGAGCATAAGAACACGAAAATCCGTTGAGAAATGAGTGAGTTCTTAGGGTTTTAGTGTGGACGGCTCTCGGGTGAGGACTCTTGGGGACGATGAACGGATGCCGTTCATTCCATACATGCACGGACGGACGGCCAGGATCGCGCCGGATGAGGAGACGGAATGATACAGCGGGCCCCTGGAGCGCTGAGTCGGATGGCAGCGTCGAATCAGAAAGCGCCACGCGGCGCTTCGGAGATGCTAAGGTTGACGCGGCGCCGATTCGGATAAATAGAAAAATAGGGATTTTCTTATTTATTTAATTCCCTAAACTTCAAAAATGCATAACTTTGTGTAGAAAAATCAGAAAAATAAAATAAAAATACTCTCTTGCTCAGTAAACAGAGGAGAATAATGTGGAAAAGAAATCATTTAATTTCATCAAGTATTTTATTTTTAATGATTTATTTACCCTCTGCATTGTTTTAATTCTCCATGCATATAGGAAATTCACCATGGCATGAGACCATAAGGCTTTTGAAGCCTCTGAATTTGGGAACATTCCCTGAATTTTCCAAAGTTAGAGGCCATCCCTATGAGAAGTTATTGATTTTTCAAATTCATGTTACTGTTTTGAGTATTTTAAATCTAATAATTAGCATGTTGTGAAATAAATTCTAGGAAAATTTGGTGATGTTTCTTATGACCAGAGGACCCTAGGAAAAATAGGTTTTGAATTAATTCACTTGGAATAACCATAATTGGCTTAAACACCCAAAATAGGTCCTTAATTAATTAGAGCTAATCATACATCAAATTAACTTGAAATTAATTCTCTACTGACCTTTAGGATCAGAGGAACCCACCATAAAAATTTGAAGTCAATTGGACTTGGTTAGCCCTACTAAATGGGTTGATTAAGCCATTTAGCCAATTTAAACTTTAAAAATTCATAACTTTCAAAATGCTTTTCAAAAATTCACCAAATTGGTTTTGGAGCCTCTCTAATATTAGGGGAATTTAAGAAAATTAAAATTTGAATTTTCTAAAAAAGTTAATTTTTTGCATTATTTTAATATTTTAATAAATAAAAAAATAATAAAAATCACAAAAATAATAAAATTCACTAAAATGTCACATTTTGAATTCTAATCACTTAGGAATAAACCCCATATTTTTCTTAAGTCTCTATAATGAGATATTAAATTTTAAAGCCCTTAGGTAATTTTAAAATTTAAAAAAATGTATATTTCTAGTATTCCCATTAAAATAATTCTAATAAATCAAAAGATAAATCAGAAAATTGTAAAAATTGATTCTCTGATTTCCTTGATATCAGAGAGATTTTTGAAAAATATAAAATTCATTTTTCAACCTTTATTTTATTTTTAAATTAATTAATACTCCAAATCTCAAAATAATTATAATAAAAAGAATATAATTCAAAAAATCACCAAAATTGGTCCAAGTGGTCCTCTGGTCATTAGGAATGTCCCATAATTTTCTTAAGGACAGAAACTTTCCCCTTGGTCATATTATTAAATTTTCCTTGGAAATCCCTATTTTCCACCAAAAATAATTACATAAATAAATTAAATACAGAAAAATCACATTTTCTCCTCTAATGTCTTTATTGACATATGAGTGAAGTCACATAAAAATTTCAAATTCATTTAAGCTCAATTTAGTGAGTTATGAAATTATTAAGCTTGAAGGGCAAAATGGTAATTAAAATTTTAACCCCTAATTAAAACTTTAGGCTTAATAAAATGAAAAAGTAAAATATTTGATCTTAATCTGATTTGGATGATTGAAATTTAAATAATTAAAGGGTAGAAACCTACTAAACAATTTTAAAATAATTAAAATAAACCTTAATAAAATAATTAATTAAATTTGGAAGAATAATAAATTTGGAATTATTAAAATAGGGATGTCATTAGGAAGAGATTTATTATTTAATTTAAGAATCCCTAAATTAATCATCTAAATAATATTTAATTCCTAATTAAAATGATAATCCAAATTTAAAATTTAAAATGCTAAAAGACTTGATCATTAAATTAAATTAAAGTTAAATTATCTAAATTAAATCCTTTTAAAATTTCAATTAAATTAATACTTTAACAATTAAAATTAAATCATCTTTAAAACATAAAAAATAAAATATTAAATTAAAATTAAAAATAAAATTAAATTAAAATTTAAATTAAAAAATTAAATAAAATTAAATTAAAACATATTAAATTAAATCAAATTAAATCAAATTGAATTAAATTAAATAAAATTAAATTAAATTAATTTAAATCAAATTAAATTAAATCAAATTAAATTAAATTAAATTAAATTAAATTAAATTAAATTAAATCAAATTAAATTAAATCAAACTAAATTAAATTAAATTAAATCATATTATATTAAATTAACTTAAATTAAATTAAATTAAATTAAACCACATTAAATTAAATTAAATTAAATTAAATTAAATTGAACTAAATTAAATTAAATTAAATATAACATCACCTAAGACATAAAGAATTCAAAGATAAATCTAAAACAACTTGAACAATATTCCAAACTTAAACCCATTAATTGAAATTAAGTTAAATCATAAATCATTTGAACATCCATCTGCCCTCGAAAGCTCTTGTTGTCATAACTCCTAAATGGAGTGTTAAGTGAAGTGTTACTTCATTCATAAGATATTCAAATGTCCTAGTTCATCGAGCAAGATAACAAACTCGAACTCCCGGACGATTAATTCATTTGTATAATTAAACTCTCTTGGACTTAAATTAATCCTAGAAATATTGAAAAGATGTTTAAGACTCGTCTTAAGCACTTCCTCGATATGATAAGATATTTATAAGAACAATTGAACTTAATTGTTCTTTGATGAAGAAAATTGTCCTCAAACCAAAACACAAGAACCTAGACGTCATAGGAGATGACTAGCTATAGGATTAGGAACTTGGTAGAAAACCATAACCCTTCCCTTAGCTTTACTTAGGAATCTGCTTTAAATGCTTAAATATTCTAATTGTGTTTTAAGTGCAGCTTGGGATGACGGGAAGACCCTCCAGGTACGCTTTTATTTTATTGTAATTTACCTTATTGCAATTTATTTAATTGCATCGCACTTAGTTTTTCTTGCATGATAAACAATTGTTGCATAAAAACCCACACCTTTAGGATAGTCCCTAAAACTGAAACCAAAACTAAATTAAAATTCATTACAAGATAAAATTCACCGCCACAATATTTCAAAATATAAAACAACTCAAAATTTAATCACAAACGAACAACAAAACTACAACTACAACTAAATTAAAACGTCTTGTTGGATGATCGGGAATACCTCGGATGATGTAACCTACGTGTTGCTAACGGGATTTCCAACGGTCTAAATGAAAGTGTGGAACTCATTTAGTTTAGTTTAGCAAATTCATCTGGACTAAGTGAATCCGATAAAAATAACGATGCCAGAAGGATGGAACCGTGGGATCTTAACCGGTGTTGTTATAATCAACTTTAAGATTTGTTTAATTAAAATATTAAAAAAAACACCTGGATTTTAAGATTTTCTCTAAACCAAAACACTTCTCTCATCTCCTGATTTATGATTTCTAAAGCTAAACCTCTGCAACAACAAGGAGCTTGGAGCACAGTGGGCAGCATGGCCATCGTCATCAGCAAAATTCGGATCTACTTCAGCAAAACTCTCTTAGAATTAAATAACCAAGCCATAGGATTTCGAGGTAGTTTGCCTAGTGCAACATAAATCCTCAACTTTTCATTAGGCATTTGCATGATCATGTCATGTAAATTAAGCTCTAACCGGACTTAGGACTCCGAGGTAGTCATTCGGTACGACATAAACCCTCAAATCTTCCAGGCTATTTGTATGATTTTATCATACAAATATAAGTCCTAACTAATTAAAATTGGCAAGATCAAAACATTAAATAAACATTAGGGTCTTCCTAAATTCAAGCCAAACAATAGGATAGTCGGGAAATTACCGAAGTTCGCTTCGAATCTGTGATTTCTCCTACCTTTCTTCTTTCGAATTCCCAAAATAAAATGTTCCAAATTTGATCCATTCCCTATTGAAATTCCAAAATTCAATCCTTTGAAAACCTTAAACTTTGAAATTCTTGAGAGCAAAACCACTGATCATTATCGAGAGTTTTCTTAAATGATTCACTTCATTTAAGATGTAATTAACTATAGGGGCTTGCCCTTATAGGGAACTTTAAGAACCCGGGTAATATAAACCCCGCTTAATTCATTTATACTAAGCGAGGGAACTTGTCGGCTTATAAAATTGGTTCGCGGACCAAACGGATGTCACAAATCTCCTAGTTTATTTAATCGAGCCCCATCATCAAGCAGTGTGTCTATTCTTCAGGATAGATACACGGTTTGTGGTGCGGTGCTCGTTTATATAAACTATGTGGGATGTGAGATCGGTTTGATTTCATATCTTAAAACTTTTAAACTTAAAATTACTTTCAAAATCAAATGTTATCTTTTAAACTGTATATTTAAATTAAATTTAAAATATAAAAATTTCGCCGACAATTTCTGTAGGCGACTCCCTTTTCAAAATAAAACACATAACCTAAAAATATGCCGACAATAATATTGAAGACTGCTTCACCTTCAAGAATTGGCTCGAGGACAATTTTTGGATCGGGAACATAACGATCCTGAAAGAATACATGAAGGAGCCTCAAAAAGGAGGTTTCGTTAATGTTATTTCAATGGATCCTATTGTTTTGATAGACCCTTACGCGACTGACGATGGATGGAGTATTGTCTGGATGAAGTCTTCAAAGAGAATTTTGGATCACATCTAGACCACTTCGGTGCGTGCTTCAATTCAGAGTTCAAAACCCGCCGAGTCGGCACTATCGCTTGCGATCGAAGAACCGCCCCAGAAGGAGGAGAAGATCATGGAAGAAGAGAAGACCGGGGCTCCAAAGGGTAGAGTAGGGGCTGCTTTTCCTAGGATGGTTGTTTCCGATTCGAGGGAGAGATCCCTTGAACCTCTGACTCTGTATGATTATTTGCTCGCCCCGACGGGATCTTATAATGATAAGAGTTTTGGTGTTGGCTACGTTTTGACTGTTTCTAACGATAACATAACTAATGACAACCAACCTAATATGGATTTCAATCTCAATGCGAATAACGATTCTCAAATCATACAAAACCTCGACGATGAAGAAGGAGGATAAGTTCACAAGAGTGGCTACGAAAGTTCAGCAAGCGACGAGTCTATTTATGAATTCTGAGGAGCTCCAATCACGATAGAATTGGAGTTATCAGATTCCGAAGCAACATCAGAAAAGCCAGTTGTTCCGATTCAAGCGAAGACACCGGCAGATCCAGCACCAGATGGAGAAGAAATAACAAAAGTCAATCTAAGAAGCGGAAAAGTTCTGCCCCCGAGAATGGGTCCAAAAGATAAAGGAAAGCAGATGGCTGTTCAGGAAGAGCCAACGCCAGCGGAAGAATTACCCACTCGGGATAAAATTGAAGAACCTGGTAACGAAGTGGATTATAACGTGCTAGCCCATCTTAGTAAGCTACCATCCAAATTGAGCATCTACGATGCTCTGATCCTGTCAAAGGATATGAGGGAAACTCTGATCAAGGCTTTACTTGATCCAGAAATTTTCTTAGCTCAAATGGCCGGTAATTCCTTAGACGAGGTTTGCTCGTTAAGGAACAGTGAGGTGTTACCTTCACGGACAATGATCTGCTACTTGGAACATCTGATCACAACCAACCATTGTACATTTCAGTCACTATCAAAAAGTTCACGCTCTCCAGAGTGTTGGTTGATCCAGGAGCTTCAATCAACATAATGAATCTTAAGATGTTAGCATACTTAGAAATTGATGCCCGTGATCTCGAAGCAGACAAAATGTTACTAAGTGGATTTAATTAGAAAGGAGAAAGAGCTCTTGGATCGAGAACGCTATTAATGAAGACCGGTGATTTGGCAAAGTCAACCGAGAAATTTCATATAATTGATTCTGAGACATCGTTCAACGCTCTACTGGGTCAGCCGTGGATCCATGAGAACCGGATGGTACCATTGTCTCTGCACCAGTGCATAAAGTATTATAAAGGAGGATAACAGTGTATCAAAGGTGATTTGTAACCGTTCTCTGTACACAAGATTGGGATTCACGAAGATGTACCCTACTATGCACCTCCGAAGAAAATAATCTTCTCCATAAATACCGTACTGAATGAAGCAAAAGATGTTCGAGACGACGAAGAACCTGAAATTCTTGTCCAATAGTTACTCACCACTATCTTGTTATGAGATGTTGAAGGTTTCTCCAGAACTAGCACCCGAAGGTCGAGGCCGGGGACGAGGTCATGGCAGAAACAGTGGAACAGTTGGACAAAAGAAACTGGTCATCGATGTTGATTGAGAGAACAGTTCCGAAGAATAAGAAATCAAGAGAGAACGACAAAAACAAGTCAAAAGAAACCCCAGTTCAAGATCTCTCTCGAAGATGAAAAGAAAGATGAATACAAATAAATGTACGAGAAGATTAACCATTATGTGCATACTATGACCCTAGCCTTGATCCACCCAGATAAGGTCGAGGGTATGGTGGTCCAGGAAGTGCATGGTGGTTGTAATAAGCCGATCAAATTCTACCGTGGTGCTTCTTCTTCCAAAATTGAAAATGATGTACAATTTGAAGATGTTACTTCTTCCAAATTAATGGAATTACCTTTTGAGTGCTACTCTCCCTGTGTTCAAAACTTAATTCTGCGTGGTATTTTACCTAAACAGTAGACAAAAGGTCAATCACAGAGCTTCGAAAAATTATGGAATAACACCGGTCGACCGCCCAACTTAATGCACGGTCTCGGATTTGGCACAGTAGCACCAGATAATGATTAAGAATTTTGCTTGGTTGTTACTTGCGAGCCTAATGAAAACTGCCTGGAAGCTTCAGATGATCTCGAGGATTTGCCAATCAGTGACGCTCCGCAAAATTTGAAGAAGAAATTAAATCTACAATAGACGAGTTAATGGAAGTTAACTTAGGTACTAGCAAAGTGCCTAGGCCGATCTTTGTTAGCCCTTACTCAACAAAGAAGACTCCGAAGACATGATCAAGCTATTAATGGAATTTAAGGACTGTTTTGCTTGGAGTTATGATGAAATGCCGGGATTAACTCCGGAAGTTGCAGTTCAGAAGCTAGGAGTGGATCACGTTGCCATTACAGTCAGACAAGCTCCCAGAAGAATGGGTCTAGAGATCGAACAACAAGTAATAGCTGAAGTTAAGAAGCTAATAGATGCTAAATTTGTCTGTGAAGAGCAATATCTAACTTGGTTAGTGAACGTAGTACTAGTCAGAAAGAAGAATTGTCATATCAGAATCTGCGTGGATTTCAGATATTTGAATAAAGCATGCCCAAAAAATGAGTTTCTGCTACCAATTCCAGAATTGATGATCGACATTGCTTCGACGCACGAAACCTTCTCTTTCATGGATGGATCATCAGGATACAATCAGATAAAGATTGCATCGGAAGATGAAAAGCTTACATCCTTCAGAACACCAATTGGAGTGTACTGCTAGACAGTGATGCCTTTTGGATTGAAGAACGCATGAGCAACCTATAAGAGAGCAATGATGAGGATCTTTGATGATCTCATTCACAATCAAGTCGAGTGCTACGTGGATGATGTGTTCATCAAAAGCAAACTGAATGAAGATCAGTTGTATAATTTAAGAATTATTTTTGAACGATTAAGACAGTTTAACCTTAAGATGAATCTCTTAAAATGTGCCTTCAACGTCACCTCTGAGAAATTCTTAGGATTTGTTGTCCTACATCACAGAATTGAAATCTATCTAGAGAAGATTAAAGCTATCTTAGAAATGCCACCTCCTAAAACTTTGAAACAATTACGATCCTTTCAAGGGAAGATGACATATCTTCGACGCTTTATCTCAAATTTGTCAGGAAGGTGTCAGCCTTTTTCTGCTTTGGTTAAGAAGGATGTCAAGTTTACTTGGGACTCCCAGTGTCAACATGCCTTCGATGACATCAAACAATACCTAATGACGCCTCCTGTCTTAGCAGCCCCAGTCTCGGGTAAACCATTGATACTTTATACCGCGGCTTTGGATGACTCCCTTGGAGCCCTGCTAGCCCAGGTCAATGACGAGGGTAAGGAAAACACACTCTACTACCTGAGTCATCATCTAATTTCAACGGAAGTAAAGTATCCTTCTATTAAGAAGCATTGTTTAGCTCTAATCTTCGCCGCTCAAAAGCTCAGGCATTACATGCTTTCTCATAAGGTCAACCTTATTTCGAAGTTTAATCCATTGCAATATTTGATGACCCGTCCGACGCTTTCTGGCAGACTTGCCAGGTGGTCGATGATATTATTGCAATTCGATATAACTTTCGTTCATCTTCGTGCAGTAAAGGGACAAGTCTTAGCAGACTTCCTCGCAGCACACCCTTTGCTGGCATAATCGCCTCTTAACGACGACTTGCCAGATGAGCAGATAATAAGTTTAGAAGACCCCGATGATCAACATTGGGAACTATACTTCGACGAAGCATCTTCAGCATAGAAAGACAAAGAATTGGAAATGATAGTGCTTGGTAAAGCAGGAATCAGACTAATCTTTATACCACTAGAGGAGGGGATGTTAAGATACTCCAACCATCTAACAGAATTGTGTACGAATAACGAAGCAGAATACGAATCCCTTATAACTGGACTGGAATTGACCATTCAGATGGGTATAACAGATATCAACATCTACGGTGATTCGCAGTTGATCATTAAACAGGTCGCAGGGCAGTACAGAATTCTGAAGCCAAGACTTGAGCAATAATTTCAATATACAATGAAGTTGTTGGAACGGATTTCAAATGTAACGATCTACAAGATTCCCAGGAGAGAAAATGCTCTCGCAGATGCGTTAGCCCGCCTTCCGAAAGAGTTTGCCTGCTTACAGGATGAGTCAGTTTAAATGTCAGTTCAGGGATGACAGGTCCTCTCACAGCTCGACATGGATGCAATACACAAGTCAGAAAAAGAAGAAGAATCAATTGCCACAGTAACAGAAATTGCGGAAGAATGGAGGCAGCCGTTAATAGACTACCTGCAAACAGAAAACTTACCAGACGACAAGTCGTTAGCCCATCAAATCAAGAAAAGAACTCTGTTTTACGCATTAATAAACAATACGTTATACAGAAGGTCTTTTGACCAGATGTAGCTAATGTGCCTGAGCTAGCCCGAGGCTCATGAAATTGTTAAAGAGGTGCACTCAGGACATTGTGGCGCTCATCAGTCGGATCCGAAGATGAAGATGAAGATTAAGAGACTAGGGTACTACTGGCCCTTAATGATGACCGACTACATGAAGGTTGCGAAAAGCTGTCACCAGTGCCAAGTGCATGGAGTGGTTCTACATCAACCTCCGAATGTGCTACCTCCGACAATCGCGTCGTGGCCGTTTGAATGTTGGGCAAAGATATTGTGGGTCTGATAAAACTGCCTTCTTCAAGAGGACATAACTTTATTCTTACAGCTTTGATACTTTTCCATGTAGGCAGAAGCAGTACCGCTCAGAGAAGTGAAGGCACACCATGTGTTGCAGTTCTTCAAGAATCAAGTCATCTACTGTTTCGGGGTCCGCGCAGAATCATCTCAGATAACGGGTCAGCTATCAGAAGCACAAAGATCAACAATTTTGTCAGAAGGCACGAGATCGACTGACGCTATTCGACGATCTACTACCCAAGAGAAAATGACTTGGCCGAGAATTTTAATAAAACTCTCATCCAAATCTTAAAGAGAACTTTGGACGACAACAAAAGAAATTGGCACGAGAAGTTTTTAGAAGCCTTATGGGCCTACAAAACGACTTTCAGAACTCCTACTCAGTCTACGCCTTACGATCTAGTGTACGGGTCCGAGGCCGTCTTGCCTTTAGAGGTTCAGCTTTCGTCACTCAAAATTGCAGTTATAGAGAAGATTACTACAGAAGAAAACGCCAAGCTACGGCTAGAAGAACTGGAAAGCTTGGAAGGGAAACATCTTTTAGCACAGCAGAATCTCGAATTGTATCAAGCTAAGATGATCCAGGCCCACGATAAATTGGTCCGCCCAAGGACATTTAAAGTCGGTGACTTGGTTCTAGTTCTCAGGAGACCTATTCTTGCACATTTCAAGATAGGAGGTAAATTTGAACCGACTTAGGAGGGGCCGTTCGTGGTCGAGACAGTTTACTGAGGAGGTTCTTACCAGCTTGTGAATTGCCGTGGAGAACGATTTATGCTTCCAATCAATGGACGATATTTGAAGAAGCATTACGCAACCTAAGTTTCGAAGAATGAAATCTCATTCCTAGTAGCATGGGTGAAGTAATCACTTGTAACTGGGTCCGAACCCAAAATATAAAAAAAATGAATGATAAAAAAAATAATAAAATAAAAAAAATGATGATATAAAAAAATGGGTTAAAAGAAAACATGTGAAATCATTATAATAATAAACTTTGATCTTTCCTTTCAAGCTAATCTCACTCCTGATCTTTCCTCATCTTTTGTCTTACTCTTATTTAAATTTGAAAAAAAAATGAAAATAATGAATATGAATTTTCCATTGATAAGTAAATTTTCTTATTATTCTCATTTTGAGTACAGCCCCTGATCCTTTCCCTTATTTTGCTCTTCTCGTAGGGAAATGTCAAATGGGTGGTTGTTTTTGAACTTTAAGGATGGTGTAAGTCTTGCATTTCACGAAGAAGAGCTGAAAGCTGGTGACGTGATCAAGGTTGCTCAGACTTTGCACAGCTGAAGATAGAATATGAAGAAACTACTTGGACTACAGTAGACCTCAGAGAGTCCCATGGAAAAATTGTGATGAAACTCGGCAAGAAAGTGCCCCATGTTGTAAACAAGAAAAGGAAGATCAACGCGATTGAAGAAAGCATGATGAAGTCAGTGATAACTGCCGCAGGAGGAAAGCTTGTCAGCGTTGTTCCTACCGAAATCCAGGGGGAGAGAAGAGCCACTTTGACCCCAACTCAAAGAAGAAACAAGAACCGCCGTATCGCCAAGATGCTGAAGAAATTAATAGAAGAACAGAATAAAGAGGAAATTCCAACGACCACAGCAGTTACTCCGAAAAGGCTGGTCCTCAAGAGCACCATAGCAGAGGTTGTTCCAGAGGAGGTTACTACAAAGCCTGCACCTGAGACAGTGATGATTCCAGGAGAACGTGATGATGTGGAGCCGTACATCCCACAGTAAATCACCAAACCCAGACAGTTGCAGATAATTTCAGAGCACGAGTTGGAGATGATCTAGAGGGTGCAGAAACAGAATTTTGAATACTTTCAGAGAATCCGAGGCAGATATGTCAACATCCTGGAAGGACTGGAGTTACATATGGATGTCTTCTCACACTACGAGCAGAGTGAGATCGTGGACTACGTCGACGAGCTGAGAAAGCAGGGTCGTGCAAAGCGACTACGTAGCAGAACCTACTCCGAGCCAAAGAAATGGAAACGAGGCAAGGGAAGGATTACGATCCAATTCGGATGCTGTTACAATTTTGCTGGTGACAGGAAAGGAAATATGCCAGGGATACTCCGTTACGATGAAGTGGATCCAATGCCGGTTCTAATTAAGAAAATGATAAAGAGGATGGTAGCTTGGCGAGTCTTACCCGCTGACTGCATTCCAAACAGCTGTATAATCAACATCTATGCAGAAGGGGCCTGCATTCCACCACACGTGGACCACCACGACTTTGTGAGACCCTTTTGCACTGTTTCCTTCATCAACCAATGCAACATCATGTTTGGGACAGAACTCCGGATAATCGGCCCCGGAGAATTCTGAGAGCCAGTAGAGATACCTCTACCGGTAGGCTCTATCCTCGAACTACAAGGAAATGGTGCAGATGTGGCGAAGCACTGCATACCGGGAGTTCCCTACGAGCGGCTCTCCATCACTTTCAGGAGGATGGATGAGAGCAAGATTCTGATCTACTTCTAGTCAGATCCAGAGCTAGAAGATTTGCAACCCTACGAGGTGTAAGCTACATAGTAGTAGCACACATCTAAAACACACTTACGTGGGATTCTTCTCCAGAAAGTGGCTTAGAAGGTGATGTTACTATCTATGCAGATTACTTTTCAGACATGGATGAATCGAACAGACAGTTTTGTCAGAATGCATGATGATATCAGTAGAGTCTGTGTTTAGATATACATGGATTTTGAGAAAGTCTACTTTCGGAAAGATGACATCAGAATGTTTTGATGGAATCACCCGATGTACCTTTAACTTTTTTAATGGAAATGACTGTCATATTTTGCCTTCAGTTTTGTGCAATCGACTACAAAAGCCACTAAATCTGAGTTTGACTCGATTTAGAGAAAAGTTGAACGAAGAACGATTTGAATAAAGTAACAACAAGAAAATGAAAATCTAAACCAAAATGAAATTTCAATCGAAACAAAACTTGAAAATCAAAATAAAATCAAATCACTAAAAGCAACAAACAATGAAAACGAAACTCCGAATCTGAAATCCCCAGCCTCCGGCTGTTCTCAAATCTTTTTGACTCCCTGCGATCTCTTTTCTCTTTTGAGAAGGTCGACTGAGTCTACTGACACAGAACCATGAAAATTTTTGATTTGGTTCTGATGGCATGGATTCATATCCTTCGCCAAACATTCAAGCTCTGATCAACTCTCTTGGGATATGAAGCACTTTCATGTCTCAATTCAATTTTTTGCGGAATTTTCAAAATCAAATCAAAAGTTGACTTTTGGGATCAGTACCTAAATTCTGATTCCCACACCCTTTCAGGGCTAGTACCTAACTTCCAGTTCCCACTCCTTCGAGGTCGATACCTAACTTCCGACTCTCTTCTTAAACTGGTACCTAACTTCCAGTTCTCACCACTTCGGGGATGGTACCTAACTTTCAGTTCCCTCTCTTCAGAGACTGGTACCTAACTTCCAGTTCTCACCCTTTTGGGGCTGGTACCTAACTTCCAGTTCCCTCTCTTCTGAGACTGGTACCGAACTTCCAGTTCTCACCCTTTTGGGGCTAGTACTTAACTTCCAGTTCCCACTCTTTCGAGGTCAGTACCTATCTTCCGACTCTCTTCCGAGACTGGTACCTAACTTCCAGTTCTCACCCTTTCGGTGCTGGTACCTAGCTTCTAGTTCCCACTCTTTTTACGTCGGTACCTAACTTCCGACTCTCTTCTGAGACTGGTACCTAATTTCAAGTTATCACCCTTTCAGAGCTAGTACTTAACTTCCAGTTCCCACTCTTTAGAGGTCAGTACCTAACTTCCAACTCTCTTCCGAGACTGGTACGTAACTTCCAGTTCTCACCCTTTCGGGGCTGGAACCTAACTTCCAGTTCCCACTCCTTCGAGGTCGGTACCTAACTTCTGACTCTTTTCCGAGACTGGTACCTAACTTCCAGTTCTCACCCTTTCGGGCTTGGTACCTAACTTCCAGTCTCCTCTCTTTCGAGACTCGTACCTAACTTCCAGTTCTCACCCTTTCGGGGCGAGTACCTAACTTCTAGTTCCCACTCCTTCGAGGTCGGTACCTAACTTTCGACTCTCTTCCGAGATGGGTACCTAACTTCCAGTTCTTACCCCTTTGGGGCTGGCACCAAACTTCCAGTTCCCACTCTTTCGAGGTCGGTACCTAACTTACGACTCTCTTCCAAGACTGGTACCTAAATTCCAGTTCTCACCCATTCGGGGCTGGTAACTAACTTCCAGTTCCCACTCATTCGAGGTTGGTACCTAACTTCCGACTCTCTTCCGAGACTGGTACCTAACTTCCAGTTCTCACCCTTTCGGGCCTGGTACCTAACTTCCAGTTCCCACTCTTTCAAGGTCGGTACCTAACGTCTGACTCTCTTCCGAGACTGGTACCTAACTTCCAGTTCTCACCCTTTCGGAGCTGGTACCTAACTTCAAGTTCCCACTCTTTCGAGGTCGGTACCTAACTTCCGACTCTCTTTCGAGGCTGGTACCTAACTTCCAGTTCTCACCCTTTCGGGGCTGGTACCTAACTTCCAGTTCCCACTCTTTCGAGGTCGGTACCTAACTTCCGACTCTCTTCCAAGACTGGTACCTAACTTCCAGTTCTCACCCTTTCGGGGCTGGTACCTAACTTCCAGTTCCCACTCCTTCGAGGTCGGTACCTAACTTCCGACTCTCTTCCGAGCCTTGGTCTCCTAGTCAGTAGGAACATTTAACACATCAAAATGAAACCTTAATTAATTAAATCATATAATTTTGGAGGAATAAACTAAAATTTGGATTATTAAGGTTACGGATATGACTTAATATGATATCAATTCTTTAATCTAAAAATCCCTAAAATGGATCAATCTAATAATAATTCTTAATGATAACTGAAATTAAAAATAACAAAAAATACTAAAAAATATTTTTTTAAAAAAAGATAAATTAAAGCTTGAAGCAATAAATGATTTAATAACTAAATCAAAAATAAATTTAAAAAATTAAAATTAATTTAAAATTACTTTAAAACTAAAATCACCTAAGAATAAACATAAAACAAATTTAAAACATTAAAATTAATCCCAAAACAAAACATAATGAAAAAAAATGTGAAGATTAAACCAATTAAAATTAACCTAATGTAATATGATTAATTTAAATTAAATTTAAATTATCAAAATTTAATTTAATAATTTAAACACTTCTTTCAATTTAAGTAAGATCAAAACACTTAAAAGATAATTATCCCGGATTTTGAAACTAAATTGAATTATCTCAAATCCCCAACTCAACTTTAATTAAGGCGGTTAAATTCTTTAATAGACTAATTTGCCCCCTAAAGATGTTCATTATTATAACTCTTAAATGAAGCATCAGATGAAATGTCACTCCACTCATAGGATAATCAAACATCCTAATTCACTGAGCAAGAGTAACCCGGGTGATTGATTCGCCACCTCAATGAAACTAACTGAACTTAAAGTAATCCCAAAAATGTTTAAAAAGATGTTCAAAATTCAATTCCGAGCACTTCTCTAACTTAATGGGATCTTTCAAAGAACAGTGAAACTTAATTGTTCTTTGGTGAAGAAAATCATCCTTAACAAAACACGAGAACGTAGTTGTCATAGGAATTGACTAGCAATAACATTAGGATTTTGGTAGACAACCAAAACCTTCCATTAGCTTTACCTATGTACTTGTTGAAAATAGATAAATTTTCTGACATGTGTTTTAAGTGGAGCCGGGAATGACGAGAAGACCCTCTAGGTACGCTTTAACTTTATTGCAATTTACTTACCTGTACTGCACTTTACTTTTCTTGCATGTTAAACAAGAATTTCACCCTGCATGAAAACTGAAACATTTAGGATATCCACAAAACTAAAACCCAAAATTAAATTAAAGTCACAACAAGATAAAGTTCACCCCCACAACCCTCAAAAATATAAAGTAACTCAAAATTTAATCACAAACAAAACAACATAATTACAACTACAACTAAATTAAAATGTCTCGTTGGATGATCGAGAATCGCTCAGATGATGTAACCCACGTGTTGTTAACGAGATTTCCCACGGTCTAAATGAAAGTGTTGAATTCATTCAGTTGAGTTTAGTAAATTCATTGGGACTAAGTGAATCCGATGAAAATAGCGGTGTCGGGATGACGGAACCGTGGGATCTTAATCGGTCCTGCTTAATCAACTTTAAGATTTATTTTAATTAGAACATTAAACCATCTCAATTTTTAACACTTCCAAACCAAAACACTTCTCTCATCTCTTTATTGCCACGTTCTAAAACTAAACCTCTGCAACAACAAGGAGCTTGGAGTATAGTGGGCAGCACGGCCATCTTCGTCAGCAGAACATGCAACTACTTCAGCAAAACCTTTCTTAGCATTAAATAACAAAGCCATAAGATTTTGAGGTAGTTTTCTTAGTGCAACATAAATCCTCAACTTTTTTTTAGGCATTTGTATAATTATATTATGCAAATTAAGCCCTAATCGGTCTTAAAACTCTGAGGTAGTTGTTTGGTACGACATAAACCCTCACATCTTCGAGGCTATTTGTATGATTGTGTCATACAAATATAAGTCCTAATTAACTAAAATTGGCAAGTTTGCAACATTAAATAAACTCTCAAATTGAAGCCAAATAATAGGATAGTTTGGTTAGTTTCCAAGATTCCTCTTGGATCTTCAGCTTCTCCTACTTCTCTTCCATTAGACTCATAAAATAAACTGTTTCAAATTTGGTCCACTCCCTATTGAAATTTCCAAAACTCAATCCTTTGAGACCTTAAGCTTTTGAAATTCTTGAGACCAAAACCACTGATCATTATTGATAGTTTTCTTAAATGATTCTCGTCATTTAAGATGTAATTAGCTATAGGGGCTTACCCTTATAGAGAACTTTAAGAACCCACATAATATAAACCCTGCATAATTCCTTTTGTATTAAGTAGGGGAACTTGTCGGCTTATAAAATTGGTTCGCAGACCAAACGTATGTCTCAAATTTCCCAGTTTATTTAATCGAGCCCCATCATCAAGGAGTGTGTCTATTCTTCAAGGTAGATACACAGTTTGTGGTGTGGTGCTCGTTTATATAAACTATTTGGGATGTGAGATCGGTTTGATTTCATAGCTTAAAATTTTTAAACTTAAATTTTTTTTCAAAATATAATGTTACTTTCCAAATTATATATATATTTAAATAAAATTTAAAATTCACCGACAACTTCTGTAGGCGACCACTTTTCAAAATACATAACCTAAAAATATGCCAACATCCATCAATTGAAAAACCTTTTGAACATGAGTTAAAAATGCTTCCTGATCAATTGGAGTATGTTTTTCTGGGTGAATCCTCAACCTTGCCTATTAAAATTTCATCTCAATTGACTGAAAAAGAAGAAGAGAGTTTGCTTGAAATTTTGAAGAAGTTAAGAATGCCTTTGGATGAACAATTGTGGATGTTAGAGGAATCAGTACTTCAATTTGTATGCACAAATGTCTTATGGAAGATAATTTCAAACCTCACGCTAATCCCCGAAGATGATTAAATCTTATCATGAAAGATGTTGTTAAGAAACAAATTTTGAAGTGGTTGGATGATGGAATTATCTACCCTATTTTAAATAGTGCATGGGTTAGTCCTACTCACTATATTCCTAAGAAAGGAGGAGTAACTATGGCTGTTAATGAAAAAAATGAAATGACTCCAACAAGACAAGTTACAGTATGGCGAATATGCATTAATTATAGAAAATTAAATCTTGTCACTAGGAAAGATCATTTTACACTCCAATTTCTAGATTAGATGTTGGGTAGACTGGCTGGGCATAAATACTTTTATTTTCTGGATGGATATACTGGTTACCACCAAATTCAAATTGCTAATGAGGATCAAGAGAAAACTACGTTTACCAGTCCTTATGGTACGTTTGCTTTTAGAAGAATTTCCTTCGGTTTATGTAATGCCCTTGCTACATTTCAAAGATGTATGATGGCTATTTTTTGTGATTTAATCGAAAAAGGGATTGAAGTTTTTATGGATGACTTTTCAGTGTTTGGAATTTCATTTGAATCATTTTTAAAACATTTGTCTAAAGTTCTAAAACGTTGTGAAGAAACTAATTTAGTCCTTAAGTGGGAAAAAAGCCAATTTATGGTAGCAAGAGGAATTGTATTGGGACATCGAATTTCAGAAAAACGTTTGGAGGTAGATCCTGCAAAAATTCAAGTTATCTCTAATTTACCTTGCCCAACCAATGTAAGGGGAATTAGAAGTTTTCTGGGACATGCTGGATTCTACAGGCGTTACATCAAAGACTTTTTAAATTACAAAACATATATGTCGATTATTGGAAAAGGATGCAATTTTTTATTTTGATGATGATTTCCTAAATGCTTTTGAAACATTCAAAAAAAATTAATCACTGCACCTGTTATAATTTCACAAAATTGAGAAAAACATTTTGAATTAATGTCTGATGCTAGTGATTATGCTGTTGGTGCTGTTTTGGGTCAGAAATATGATAAAATTTTCAGTTATTTATTAAGCTAGCAAAACTCTTAATGAAGCTCAAATTAATTATGCCACTACTGAGAAGGAGTTATTAGCTTTAGAATTTGACTTTGTATTCAATCATATTTAATTAGAACTAAATGTGTAGTACATATTGGTCATTCTGCTATCCAATATTTAATGAAGAGGAAAGATGCGAAGCTGAGATTAATTAGATGGATTTTTCTTTTGCAAGAATTTGATTTTGAGATAGTAGATAGGAAGGGTTTTGATAATCAAATTGCTGATCATTTGTCCCGGCTTTAAAATTAAAAATCTCTCTGTGATGCTGAAGAAATTATTGAACATTTTCCTGATGAAAAATTATTCACTGCTAATGAGTGGTGTGTTCTTTGGTATGCCAACATAGTAAACTTTATTGTCAGTAATATTATACCCTATGGTTTGACATACTAGGAAAAGAAGAAATTTAAATCTAATGCTAAGACTTATTTTTTGGATGAACCATTTTTATATAAATAAAGAAAGAATCTTCTAATTTGAAGATCTATACCTTTGGAAGAGAATTATGAAATTATTCAAAAATGTCATGATTCTGATTATGGGGACATTTTGGAGTTGAAAGAACTGCATATAAAATCTTACAATCTGGATTTTATTGGCCAACAATTTTTAAGCATGTAAATGCTTATATTAAAAATTGTGATAGATGTCAGCGTGTAGGCAATATTTCTATAAAAAATGAGATGCCCCAAAATTATATGTTGGAAGTTGAAATATCTAATGTTTGGGGATTAGATTTCATGGGTTCATTTATAGAAATGTTTATATTTTGATAGTAGTAGATTATGTTTCCAAATGGATTAAAACTATTGCTTTACCTTGATGTGATGCTCAAAGTGTTGCAATGTTTTTAAGAAATAATATATTTTACAGATTTGGAATACCAAAAGTGATCATAACAGATGGGAGAAGTCATTTTAAAAATGCGATTACTGAGAAGTTAGCCATCGCATTACTACTGCTTATCAACCTCAGACAAGTGGTTTGGTTGAATTATCCAATCGTAAAAATTAAAAGAATATTGGAAAAGACTGTTAAATCAAACATAAAGGATTGGTCAATCAGACTAGATTATGCTTTCTGGGCCTATAGAACTGCCAATAATACCCCTATAGGAATGTCCCCATATAGGCTAATTTTTGGAAAAGCTTGTCATTTGCCTATTAAACTTGAGCATAAAGCATATTGGACTATTAAAGAGTTCAAATATAATTTGAAAGATGTGCTGAGAAGAGATTATTGCAATTAAATGAGCATAAAGAGATAATGAATGAATCTTATGAAAATGCTAACATTTATAAGAAAAGATGAAGTTTTGGCATGATTGAAAGATTCTTACTAAAAATATTGTACCAGGACATAAAGTTTTGTTGTATAATGACAGATTGCGAATTGTTTTTGGAAAACTTAAGTCCAGGTGGCTGGGTCCATTTATTGTGATAAAAGTTTATTTCTATGAAGCTGTGGATTTTCAAATCCTAAGACTGGAAAAATATTTAAGTTAACATTCATGGACTTAAACCTTATTTTTGAGTCGATCAACTTAAATCTGATAAGATTCTAATGTTGGGTAACTTAGAATGAGTTTTGGGTCTGTCAGAGTGAAGACATTAAACCAAGCGGTTTGTGGGAGACAACCCATAGTTATCGGTGTGCTTTGCTTTATGTTTGTTTTGTGTTTTTTTTTTGGTTTGTTTTTATGTTTTGGTGGTAGTATTTTGGAATTTTTAAATTATAGTAGTCATTATTTGACCTTAATTTATGACTTAGAGGATTAAAAATGAAATTTTGGACATTTGGCAGACCTTTGCTAAATTGAGCACTGACGGTTAAGCACCACCTAGTTGGCGCTTAGGCGTCGGATTTATGAAACATGTGATAAATGAGGTTCTAGAAGCCTAGATCATGGGGAAGTGGTTTTGGAAGTTATTTTGGAGTTTTTAAACGTTAAAGGGTGGATTTATGCACTTTTAAAGTCTATAAAAGGCCCTGGATTAAGAGAAACACTTGCCCCAAGTCCTGTTTTCATTCCTAAGTAGAGTGTTTTAAGTGCATCATGTCTTCCTAGGCAAATGAGATCAAGAAGAAAGAGGAGTATGACAAGAGTAAGTTTATTAGTGATAATGTTAAAGAGTTATTAAATGGATTTCTTGTCGTTAGTATTCAGGAAATTGTAGAAAAGAATGTAAAGATCGAAGCTCGAGTGATTTCAATCGAAGTAAAGATAAATGAAACTAATGCACATTTGAAGCATAAGGGATGGCAACTCAAGATGTAATTCAATCATACAAGTCAAGTGGAAGAAGTGGATAAGGCGATGTTCCTGAAGAACAAGTGGTTAGAAGAAGAAGATGTAAGAGTGTTCAATCATCGCCCGTTCTATCAGATTTATATTCCAGAAGGGTCAAGCGGAAATAATAGTGGTTCTGCTATATTCTGCCTACTGGAGAGTAGAATTAAATGTTTTTATCTTGTGGTTTGTTTTGAGTATTTTTTGTTTTATGTGTTTGATGTTTTAAAGTGTTTAATGTTTTATGTTTGTGATTTGTTGCACTTTAATGTGTGATTGTTACATCTTAGTGATGTAAACTTATCATTATGCTTATTGAGTCCGTTTGTATTTAGGGAATTTCATCCAAAGTGTTTAGATAGAATATTTTAGTTTGTATTAAGTGTGTTTTGATTTTAAGGAATATAAGTTTGTGTTTGTGTGAAATTGGATTGGAATTAATGGATATTAAAGTTTGAAATTGGAGTACTGGCGATTATTGAGTAAGAGACAAGTTTTTTGAGAATATTAAGGAAGATTAACTAAGTGGTTTAGTGCATTTTCTTAATTGTGAAAATCTTGGCACTGGCGGCTTAGTGCCAGATTGCCGGCGCTTAAGCGCCTGATTTCGCAACTAAGCACCGAAGGCTCGGGCTTATGTGCCAATAACAACAACAACAACAAAGCCTTAATCCCACTAAGTGGGGTCGGCTACATGAATCCTTTTTCTCCATTGCGTCCTATTTAGTGTCAATTTTTCGTTTAATTCTAATAGATTAAGATCATTTTTTATGCAATAAGCCCATGTTTTCCTAGGTCTGCCTCTGCCTTTCTTAACATAAGTTGTATTTAAAACATCTACTCTCCTAATCGGATCATCGAGTGGTCGACGTTTAATGTGACCAAACCATCTAAGGTGACTCTCTCTAATTTTATCCGTCACTGGTGCAACTCCAACCCTATTACGGATATATTCATTTCGCATTTTCTCTCTAAGTGTAAAGCCACTCATCCATCTAATCATTCTCATCTCGGCAACACTTAACTTAACATTATGCTTCTCTTTTAAAGGCCAACATTCAGCACCATAGAGCATTGAAGGTCTCACCACCATCTTATAAAATTTTCCTTTCGATCTAAGCGGTACTTTTCTATCACACAATAGGCCGGACGCATTCCTCCACTTCAACCAACCAACTCTGAATTCTACTATTAACATCCCCATCTATATCACCATCGCTTTGAACAATGGACCCGAGATATCTAAATCGTTCACACCTTTTAATAATTTGATCACCCAAAGTTACACTTCTGTCACTAGACCTACTATTACTAAAATTACATTCCATGTATTCTGTTTTAGTTCTACTCAAACGAAGACCTTTAGACTCCAATGTAGACCTCCATAATTCAAGTTTTTCCTGGACTTTTTCTCTTGTCTTATCCACCAGGAGGATATCATCAGCAAAAAGCATACACCAAGGTACATCCTCTTGTAAATGGCCAGTAAGACCATCCATAAATAAAGCAAAAGATATGGGCTTAAAGCCGATCCTTGATGTAAACCAACGAAATAGTAAAATACTTGGTCAATCCTCCTTCGGTTCGAACACATGTAACGGCTCTAGCATACATATCTTTAATGACTTGAATATAAGTCAAATCAACACCTTTCTTCTCATGGACTCTCCAAAGAACATCTTTAGGAACCTTATCGTAAGCTTTTTCTAAATCAATAAAAATCAAATGTAGATCATCCTTATTATCTCTGTACCTCTCCATCAAACCTCTTAATAAATGTATAGCTTCCATGGTAGACCTGCCCGGCTTAAATCCAAATTGATTATGAGAAATCTTCGTAATACGTCTTAACCTATGTTCAATTACCCTCTCCCATAACTTTAAAGTATGACACATCAATTTAATTCCTCTATAATTTGCACACTCTTGTGCATCTCCTTTATTCTTAAAAATGGGGACCAAAATGCTCTTTCTCCACTCCTCGGGCATCTTTTTTGTTTTTAAAATAATATTAAAAAGTTTAGTAAGCCAGAAACCCCCGGATCACCTAAACATTTCCACACTTCAATTGGGATATCATCGGGTCCTACGGACTTTCCCCCTTGGTTTTCTTTAAAGCCTCATCAACTTCTTTTTTACTAATGCGACGGTAAAAGTGAAAAGTTTTATTATTATTAACGATATTAAGATCACTAAGGTCGATCGTACTTTCAGCATCATTATTAAAAAGTTTATCAAAATAACTCACCCACCTATGTTGAATATCTTTTTTTAAGAAAAGCACTTTTTGATTTTCATCTTTAATACACTTTACTTGAGTTAAATCTTTACTTTTCTTTTCTCTATGTTTGGCTAGTTTATACATATATTTTTCACCTTCCTTAGTATCTATCATGTTATAAAGATCACTAAAAGCAAAATTTTTAGCGTCACAGATTATTCTTTTACACTCCCTGCGGGCCATTTTATATTTTTCCCAATTCTCTACGCTTTTACATTTAAACCAATTTTTATAACATAACTTTTTATATTTTATCTTTTCTTGCATATTATTATTCCACCACCAACTATTTTGATTTATAGAAACTTTTTCTTTTGATTCTCCAAGTACATCTTTAGCCACTTGTTTAATAGTATTAGTTAATTTTTCCCACATAACATTCGCGTCTTCATGAGCATCCCAAATATTTAAATCTTGAATTTTACTCATAAAAATAATTTTATTTGTGTCTTTTAGGTGCCCCCATCTTATTCTGCGATGTTGAATCCTAGTATTCTTTATTTTACAACTCTTCATCTTAAAATCTAGAACTAATAATCGATGTTGGGTACTTAATTGCTCACTTGGAATGACCTTACAATCCTTACAATCTCGACGATCTCATCTTCTCATAAGAAAATAATAAATTTGTGTTTTATTAGATCCATTCTTATAAGTAATAAGATGCTCATCTCTTTTCTTGAATAAAGTATTAGTAATAATCATATCATACGCTAAAGCAAAATCTAAAATGGCTCTACCTTCTTCATTAATAGCTCCATAACCGTAGCCACCATGAATATTTCTGAAATCTTCTACCACTTTACCGACATGTCCATTTAAATCTCCTCCAATAAAAATTTTTTCTTCAAGGGGTATCAAGTGTATTAAGTCTTCTAAATCATTCTAGAATTTATCTTTAGAGTCTATATCTAAACCAACTTGAGGAGCATAAGCACTTATAATATTAAAAATCTTAGTATCAATAATAATCTTAAGTGCTATAATTCTATCTCCAACTCTATTAATTTTAACAACATTATCTTTCAAACTTTTATCTATAATTATACCTACACCATTTCTAGTACGACTCTTACCGAATACCATAGTTTAAAACCTAAGTTATCAATTTCCTTAGCTTTTTCTCCAACCCATTTAGTTTCTTGAATACATAGGATATTTATCTTTCTATGGATCATAATATCAACCAATTCCATTAATTTACCATTGAGAGTACCTATATTCCAAGATCCTATCCTAATACTAGTATCATAGACTAACTTCTTTACCCGCATCCGTCCGTAATGTGGGAACCCTTGCTTACTTGACACTACACCCGGGCGCTCGGGCTTATGTGCCAGTTATGCAAAAATTGATTTTCAGCAGTTAAAACCAGAAAATCACCATTTTTAACTTACCTGTCATCTTCAACCTCTAACGTTCGCGAAAACGAGCCTAGGGCATCAACATTTTGGATCATTTGAAGGCCAATTTCAACAAAAATTATTAAATTTTGATTCCTTAAGGTAATAGCACAACTCCTAATTAAAAATTTTGATTTTCACCATGTATTTTTAGTACATTTTTGAAAATACTAAAATCACTATTCATAGTGAAAATAGAGGAAAAGGATAAGAAATTACTTGGATTTAGTAGAAATTACTTTTCGAAGTTAATTTAGTAAGTTTGGTTTAATTTTGGAATTTATGGTGATTTTTTCGTGAATTTTTAGAAATGGCTCCAAAATTAAAGCGCTCGAGAGAAAAGACGAGATTTGATTCTTACATGTTTGTTAGTGTAAGGGCTGAGGAACGATATGTTGACACACTATAGTCACATAAATTTATTCCTGAACGTGTGTTTAGTAAGCCATGAGAGGTTATTGAGGAGATGATTAGTAAAAGGAATTACGAAAATTACTGCTGCTTCTCCGCTGTAGCTGTTGTTTCTGTGGTCAGAGAGTTTTATGCAAACATACATGCAGCAGAAGAAAATTTGGTGATGCTTAGAAGGCAAAAAGTACATTTTACATCTGCGATAATCAATGTCTTTTTTTCAACTGCCTCCTGATATGTTTTGTTTTTATTCGAACTATAATCCTACTTAGGGAGAGTTAGATGAGATTATGGCATTTCTGACAGATGGAAGAGGTTTATGGAAGATCACAAATGATAAAAGATAAATTTGAAGCCTCTAAGTTAAATGTCATTTCTAAAGCATGACATTATTTTATCTCATCTAAGCGGTTGCCTTCAAGCCATACTAGTGAAGTTACAAGGGAGAGAGCTGTTATGAACTATTGCTTTGAGCAAGAGAAGCCTATAAATATTGGAGTAATCATTTATGATTACATTTTGAATTGCGCCAGATCTACCACCACTGTAAGAATGGGATTTCCTTCCTTGATCCATTCAATATGTGAATGATCTGGAGTGAAATTTGAAACTTTGGAAGAGGTCCTTCAACCTTTAAAACCAATTAACAATTTAAACGTTGGAGCTTACACTGTACATTCAGAGTTTGGATGGAGAGGAGGATTTCGTAGAGCTTCTACTGCTTCTGCTTCTGCTTCTACTGCTTCTACTTCTCGTGCTACTGCTTCGAGAGCTTCATCATCTAGTGATTCACGGACTAGTTTGTTAAGAAAGATTTTGAAGAAGCTGAGTTTTGACCTCATTTTTGGTGAGGTCTTTTCTTTCCTTTTAGTGCTTAGGATCTAGCCATAGGACTTCTCCATGACTATCCTAGAAGACTAGAGATGAAACCCACCTTTTAGAAATTCAAACTAAATCTTGGTTCTCTTTGGAATCTTACATAGATGGTCATCAACCTCCAAATCACTTGGAAGGTTGGCACCAATGTGTGAGAGTACAAATATGAACTCCTATAGGATGTCATAGCATTAGGACTACCCTGAGTGGCCTGGTCCTGGTGAGGTCTGGCTTGCACACACTACACTCCTACATCCATCCTAAAACCTGAACCATCCTTACCCAATCCTAACTCTGGTTCATTGGAGCACTCATGTGGATAAGTCCAAATCCCTAGCCCTTGGCTAAGAGGGTTAGGAACAACCTATGAGATATTCAAAATGGTCACTTCATGGTCCAGGACTCACTCTATGCTTTTCCATTCCCCTCAACCTTAACCAAACTTCATTTTTGCCAAAATCCCTGGTATTGACATTAGGTCCTTAAACTTACCAAAAATTACCCATTTGCCCCTACAACCACCAAATAATCCAAAAATTCTTAAAAATTATCCAAAATTCCCTAAATTCCAAAGAATCATTTTAAAACAACTCCCACCTCTTAAATCCACCAAAATAGCCCAATACCCTCCAAATAACCTCCAAATACCCTTTTTAGCCCAAAATTACAAAAATTCCAAAAAAATTTCAAAAAATCCAAAATATTCCCAATTTCATTTTATTCAACTACACTATAGCCTAATTTTGCCAATTTAACCTAATTTTATCAAAATCCCTAATTTAACCTATTTTAACCTAAGTGGACCCAATGTCAAACCAAATCAATCCAATTGACCCCAATTATTACCCAAATTCAATTCTAAACTTTAATTCAACATCCCCACTACCATTTTAGACCAAATCCAATCCCAAATTGATTTACATTTGAATTCAATTTTAACTTGAAACCTAAAGCCCCAATTTTGGCCTATAATCGAAACTTACGCCAAACCAACTCAATCCAACTCAATTTTCCCCAATTTCAATCCTAAACCTTCCATGGCACTCCCATGAAACATATGCGACATTTAATTATCCCAATTTGAACTCAAACCTAACCTAAATCCACTTGAAATCCAAAATACCTCATTTTAACCTAACTTGGATCCATGCCCTAAACCTACCAAATTGATTGGCTTAATCCCAAAATTTCTTCCCAATTAATGTTGGAAACTCTTCAATACATCCCCCTAGACCATTTGAAACTTTCAATTGGGTCTAGAACCCACCTTAACCCAACTTGGACTCAAGTTGATTAAACCTTGACTAAATTAACCAAAACTCCAAAATCCCCCAAATTAAAGCTCCAAATGAATTCCAATCCACCTCATGTCTTCATGAAACTTTTTCATGGCAATCATTTCTACAATGTTGCTCAAGACACTTGGATCTAAATCAAAACAAAACTCAAGTTAGCCCAACCTAAACCCAAGTGAGCCAATTTGAACCCATGGCCTAACCAAACCAATTTGAACCAAATGTGGCTAAACCAACCCTTTCACAGCCACTAAGTGAACCCTGGGAACCACCCTAGATCCACCTAGACCAAGCTAATGAGCATTGGACCAAAGGATCCCCAAATTAACGGATTTACTTCCTTAAGTTCCTTAAACACCTTGGATCCTTACCATATTTGCTCCCTAAGCTTTAATTACTCCACCTGATGGCCTGGTTGACCTGAACACTGGTTGACCTGACCCATGGCTAGCTCCCCTGTCCTTGCCAGCCAGCCTAGTCACTGGAGGGTACCAAATCCGAGAGCCGCCACTTGGCTAAACTCACCCAAATCTCCCCAACTATCCACCTCAGCCAAAATTGAACTTCGATCTCCACTACCCTCCACCTAAGATTCGAATTCACCCCCCAATTGAGCCTTGGCTCAGTCCTATGGCCCTGGCCATATAAGTTACCCCTCTCGGCCATGAGAGAGGTGTTGAAACTTTTTTCATCAAACCCCCTCCCAATTGCTCCCAGAACTCCTCCCAACCAAGAGAAGCTTAGCTCCACTGCTTTCTAGCCCTCACCCCTACAGGTTGAGCCCAATTTTTGAGTTGAATCTCAGATGAAAAAACAGGACACTCACCAAATCTCCATATAAACCAAATTAACTTCTTCCACACTTCACCAGAGGTTGAAGAAGTTTCCTAGAGAAAGCCCCCTCACCAGACCAGCCATTCCTTCTATCGGTCAGAGCTTGAAATCGGGCTTGGACGAAGTCATACCTAGGCAATTCACCAGGACTAGAGGCTTCATCCGTAGGCTACTCCAGCTCCAACAAACGTGTCGAGCACATTCAATCAAGGCTTCACCTCTTGAACCTAGGTATGCAAAATCCTCTTGCTCCTGAGCTTCCAGCGATTCTCCATTTTGTTTCACTTGATTTCATTGCTCTTTAGCCATATAGATGTGTAGCCCTTGCTTAGATGAGCATGTAGTAAGAAACTGCACTAGAGTTGGTTGAGTATCGAGTGAGATCTTAGAGTTAGAAGGTGGACGGTTCTGGGGACGCACCAGTCATAAACGATGACCAGCCGTCGTTTGACCGAGCGTGTATCAGATGGATGGTCAGGATCGCGCCGGATAGGAGCTTGGAACTGTACCGCGGGCCGCGTGGCTATTGACCCACTTTTTATATGTTTGCAAATTATGTTAATAGCAACGGCACCAAAAAAACTTGATCCCGCTTTAACATATATATATTTGATTTTATGATGGAATGTTTAATATGGATTCTATGCAAGTATACGTATCGTATCAAGTAATACAGGGCTCTAGTGGAGTCCTAGTTATCGATCCCACAAGGAAGTTTTTAACAGATTTGTATCAGCTAAAATTTAAAGGAATTACTTACTAATATAGTAAACGAAAATTTAAGTAACTACAGTAACTAAAGTAAACTAATGCTTGAAATTAAGTTGATTTAAATAATTCAGAAAAAGTATCCTTCTCCTTGTTTTTAGAAAATTAAGTGAAGGATGAATCTAAATAGAATTCTTGAATTGTATGTGACAAATATGAGCATTCCTATTCTTTACCCTTTGGTCCAGGTGCGAAGAACATTGACTAATCCTATGTTTGATTACTGAATTTGTGGCTAGGCTGGGAGGATACTGGCTGCCACTTCAGAGCTCCCACGTTCCCCTCACCTGAGGGCTAACATCTACACTTCAGCTCTCAAACAATAGGACCAAATTGAATATTTTAGTCTGTCAACCTAAAATGTTCAATTCTACGTCCGATAAATAATATTTCCCTATTTATTTGCACTCTCCTTCCAAGGCTTTTGACTTCCCTGAATATTGGATGTAATTTTTACTATAGTTGATAATTCAACATATTTTAACAAATCAATTGGCCAGATTGAAAGTAAATTAAGTTCTAAGTAAAAATTATCACAATTTATTTTAATATATTAGGTACTTCTATTTAATTTCATCAATTCACATAATTTTCATAAACAAGGAGAAAGACTAAAAAAACTACTCAGAATGCATGAGAATAAAACAAAGCATGGATTTCATTTAAAGTTAACAACAATAAACAAAGATACTTATCTTAATTTCCTCCCCAAGCAGACTCCTTGAAGTTCATTTAACTTTTCCTTTTAGTACAACACACTTCTAACAAACTAAAGATTCACTAAGACTCTCTAAATAGACTCACTGAAGACTCCAAAGACACGTACAAATGACACACAAAAGACACACCACATACTAAAATTCATCCTCTATTTATAGAGGCAGGCAAAGGTCCAAGGGATGCTTAAACATCTCTTCAAAAAGCGTTCAGGTTCAATGTATTTGCATTTTAAACTGTCTCGCCGTCGGCGGGAAACGACCTCGCCGTCAGCGGGGCTTCTAGAAGGTCTTCAAACCGCGCGATCTCGCTGTCGGCGAGGTAGTTATAATTCCTTCAGAAATTCTCCTCATGATCTCTCCGTTGGAGGCCTCGATCTCGCCGTTGGCGACTTAGTTCATTTTGCATGAATTTCTTCCTTTTTGATCCAAATTCGCTCCATTTCATGCTTTTTGCTTCCATCACTCATAAATCTTTGTTCCTGCAGTAAAATAAAGAAAATACTTTTCTTTAAAGTGCAATTTCATCAAAAATAGATATGAATTTCTTAATGTATTTTTCTGTGATCAAAATCCCCCAAATTTAATTATTACTTGTCCTCAAGTAATTTTAATACTAAATAAAAATAAGGATTTCTGTAATAAAATTTTTCAATTCAGATATAATATGAATTAAATTTAAATAATATTATAGTAAAGTTGAATAGAAATATTTCTAAGTAATTAAATTAACTTTATAGATATAAGATTATCTAGTTATCAGGTCTAAGATTTCTAGCTTTCTATTTATTTCAGGAATGACTATATTTAAAAAGAGTAAATTACTTAAGATATTTAGATGATAGGAAGTTCAAGAAAACACTATTTAGTAAAATACTAATCCATATATATATAAGTTTAGAAATATAATTAAGTTTTACCCTTTAGGTTGAATCCATTGAAGCCAATTTTTGATAAGGCATCTCCTCAAGCTTCTCCTCACTTATGTTTTTCTTTTCTTTTCTTTTCTTTTTTTGGATTGATTTTCAATCTTTCTCTTTTTTTTTCTTTTCCAAGTGAGGATTACTGTATCTGGATAGCCTGTTAATAATTTTGAATTTCAATTTCTCTTCCTAAAATTGAAACTTAAAATATTTCCTTGCTTATATATATTTCATAGTCTTTACTTCATTGAGTTTCAATCCTTTCTTTTTCACTTAAATACTTAAGAATTTCAATTTTTAGAATATAGCTTTCCTTACTTTAAATAGTTTACTATATTCTTATTCCTTTTAACTAAATATCTTATTCCATTAATTAATTGAATTACTAGAAACATTTTATTTAACTTTCTATAATAATTAAATAAAGTAATTCATGTTTATTGAAATGAAAAACTACTATAGAAAATCATTTGATAATAATTTTTGAAAATAGAAATTGAGAACAATTTAATAATTAAATTTGTGTTTTTACCTTCCCCTAAACTTAAAATTTTCTATCTATACTAAATAGTGAAAAGGGAAAGTATATAGTAAAGTTCATCATACCTTTGAGCTTTAGGTATTTCTTTTCTTTGAAATTTTTGCAGGCTTTTTCATTACTTACGTGACACTGTACTCGTTAGTATTCTTCCACATATAGTATTTAAAAGAAAGTGCAGGGATGAAATTTTAAAATAAGTATCAAACATAACAAATGAAAACTTAATCTATTACTACACATACAATCAACTAACTTACTTTAAAGCATATTAAAACAATCTAAACAGTATTAAAAGTTCATAACTTATAAAAACTTAAACAACACATTAAAGAAAGACTAATATCCTATCTAAAAAAAAATTACAAACTAATTTAACACACATAAGAAGTCTATAATCATAGCATAAGAAAACATACCAACATCCACAGTCCACAGAAAGTACAGAATAATTACATAAAGAATAATAATGTTTCCAAAATAACAACAAATCTAAACAAACTAAATAAACTAAACAGAGGCTCTAATCTTCTGCATCAAAATCCCAGGCTATATCATCTCCCTGATCTCCAGGCTGAGAAGGCTGGTACTGTGCATAGTGGGGGCACTCAGGAAAGACAACATCTAAATCACCACTCCTATATCGACGTTCAGCCTCATTGTATGTAATTTCGTACTCTGAATGTCGCTGGAGATATTCGCTATCATAATCGTGTCTTCTTTCCAATCCTCCAATCCTTTGGTCTATATGCTCAAATCTTGTTTCCATATTTTCTCCAAATTGCTCAAAACTCTTTCTACTCAGGGTTAATTCATTCATCAGATCTTGAATGGTAGGAGTGGTGTACTGAGGGGGTTCATAACTAGTAGAGGGTATATCTCTACTTGAAGAAGGTACATAATCCCTTGTCCCAGATCTCCATCCTTCGTGGGATTCATATTTCTTTATATTAGCTTGGGTAATGGGTTTCATAGGTTCAACCCATTCCTCATCATCTCTTGCCTATACCCCAGATAATTGGCAGAGTGCATAGATAAGACTAGGATGTCCTAGTCCTCCTCCACTTTCATTTCTTGAGGTGGCTAATATATTCTTATAAGTTACACTTCCCACATTAATACTCTTTTGGTTCGAATACGTAAATTCGGAACGCTTTCTATCTCTTGTTACCTCACTATGGTGGTAGGTAGGTAACAAAGTAGAACAAATAAAATAGTGTCGGGCTTTAGATGTTGCATTTAACATAGAAAGAGGGAAGTTTACCCGTTCTCGCCGCTTTATATTCCGGACGCCTTTCCCATCAGTGAGAAAGTCGATCACCACTTCCAGTGGTCCTTCCATAGTTCCAAAAGTTTCATACTCGCTGGTGTAGGTGTCTCTAACCTCGTAATAAGCATTTATTCTAGCAGCATTAAATTCCACAAAAAATCCTCTAACCTTACCCGGTGCATCATCAGCCTGTGTTAAGTTCGTATAAATTTCCTTTACCACTTCTACAGCGGCTCTGTTGGTCACAAAACAGAAGTTTTCCCATCCTCGTTCCTTAATGATTCTCTCAACTTCTCCTTCAGGATTCTTGAAAACTCGATCTTGAATGCATTTTCTTGCTTGTATGTTTTGAAAGTATCGAGTTTGTGCTCTTGCATTTTGAATCGGGTTTCGTCGTAATCTATCCGTCGCTTTTGTCGTGGAGCCATTTTTGATCTGTTAAATTTGTAAAAATTTTAACTAAACTCCCAAATATTACTAAGAAGGCTTCCTACAACATCTAAAATCCATTTAAATCAATTTCCATGAAATTCTTCCAAATATTTTCTCCACAATTCAGAATTTTTCAAAATTTCCCAATGTAGAAGAAATCCATGGTGAAAATAAAAAATTTTTGCATAGGAGTGAAGCTCTTACCAAGGGAAGATGAAATCCGGTGTCAAAAAGTGTTGAAATCGCCTCAAATCCATGATCTCTCAAGCCCTAGGTCGGTTTTTTCGAAGTTTTGAGGAAGGGGATGATGGATAGTGTCGGTTGACTGGTCAAATATAGGTCTTTTTGCGATCTCACTGTCGGCAAGATTTTTCTCGTCATCAGCGAGCTAATTAATTTGATAAGGCAAAAGTTTCAGGAAAAATCCGCCGTCGGCGAGCTCGGTCTCGCTGTCAGCTGGTTTTCTCATTGTCGGTGAGATAATTCTCGCTGTCGGCGAGATCCCAAAAATTTTAAATTTTTGAAATTCGTCAATCATTTTCAACCTCGATTTGCCCTTAATCAATCTTCCGATCACTTAATTTAATAATAGTATGAAGATTCGATACTTATACTCACAAAAAGTTCACACAACACAAACAATATAACTTTATATATGAAATTCATGAGACTTACAAACTTAACACTAACAACGTAACAACATACTTAACTTAAATGTTCAAATTCATAATACTCAGCATCGCAATCCACACCAAAACACTCTAAATGCTGAAACATAGCAATTACAAGTAATCTCATCAAATCTGAGATGATCAAATTAAAATTCAAATCATAATAAAACCTAAATCCAAATCAACACATATACACAAATATGTGACATAAAATAGAAATCTTTCCTACTCTTCAGTGTCTGAACTATCATCTTCTCTGATATTCCCGATGCGACACAGGTGCAAAAATAAATTTTAGAAAGGACTGAAAGGGAATTATGCAGTAGATTCTTCATTAATCCATCCCTTCTGTCTTAGTAAATGAATAAAACTGGCTTCTAGATGTTCAGTATGATCAAAGTGCTCCTTCATCCTCCAGTCAATGTGATCAAACATATCAGAGATATTTTTGATGGAATTCATCACATTTTGCAATTATTTCTCCAATCCTTTAATCTTCTTCAGAATGAAATTTATTTTATCAGTAAGGGGCCTTGCTAAAGGATTGTTCTGTGATGCTCTGTCAGAAATAATGGTAATCTCATCATTGTTATCCAAAGTTGGAAATATATCCGTAGGATCAAGTGGTTTCCATGGCAAAAGTACTTTTTCCCAAGCCTCATAAAAAACTTGGTACTGACTGCGTAAAGCAAATATAGTCGATGTGTGTCCAAGTCCATGAACTGACCCATGCATAATCAATCCCAATGCAAACTTTACTATTATTGATCCAACATCGATAGGTAGTCCAATTTTAATATAGTAGTTTAATATAGCGCATTCCTTTGAAACTTTATTTACCCTCATAGTAGGTAATAATTTTGATGAGATAAAGAAATGCCAATGCTTCGAGATAGGGTTAAGAAGTGATGCAGAAAAACTGACATACCCATCTTCGCGTAACTCCCAATCATCAGGTTCGTCGGTCAGCTATCTATAGATCTCGTTCATATTGTATCTTGAAGGCACAAAGTTGGAATAATGACAAACAGAGGTATTCTCTATAGAAAATAATTCATTTACCCTTGAAGGAGTAAATGTTACCCATCTTCCTCTGACGTAGACATTTCCATTGTTGATCGCATGTAAATTAGAGTAAAACTCTTTAACTACTGGAATAACTATAGCGGATGTTGTATAACAAAATACCTCCCAATGCCACTGTGTGATCATTTATTCGATTATTGTGATGGAATTCTCTACTCCTCTGTTGATAAATCCCCTTTCTTTAATAAGTCTTTTCTTCATCAAGCCTTTGTTGAAGATACACTGCGCCTCTGAACTGACGAATTTTCTTCGGTTGAAAACTTCAGTTTTTGTGGTTTCTAAGAGTTTGGTGGCCATTTCGGATTGAAAGGATTGGTCTCTAGTCATTTCTAAGGAAGAAAACGGTGTAAAATTGTATTTGGGATAATTTTCTACAAAGAAATGGCTTTGATCCGTCCAAAACCGCACGAAAATTCTTAAAAACCAAAATTTCAACTGCCTCGCTGTCGGCGAGAAATTTCTCGCCGTCGGCGAGTTAGTTATAAAACCGAATTAAGTCATGGCACACGATATCGCTGTCAGCGGGCTCGGGCTCGCTGTCGGCGAGATTCGTAAAAATCACCCATTTTTGCTCTGGTCTGAATATTTTCTGATCTCATTATATATAGGTTCAAATTTGTGATGATTCTAATTAAAAATTTGAGTAGTAAGATTTGTTTTAATAATATAGACTTACTAATTTATAGATGATTAAAACAAAAGACTACTATGGGTTGCCTCCCATAAAGCGCTTGGTATAACGTCGTCAGCCCGACCTAATTTCAGTTAGTCATCGGGTTGACTAAGCATTAAAACCTCTTTAAAATTTGGTCTTCTACCTTCAAATTATGGTTTTAATCTATGTCCGTTTACCTTAAATCTATGTCCTGTTTTTGGATCTTCAATTTCTATAGTTCCATATGAAAATATCTGAGTTATAGTGAAAGGTCCTAACCATCGAGATTTCAATTTCCCAGGAAATAATTTCAATCTAGTATTATATAGTAGAACTTCTTGTCCTGGTTCAAAATTTCCCTGATTAATCTTTCGATCATGCCATAATTTTATCCTTTCTTTATAAATCCTATCATTATCATATGATTCATTCCTTAATTCTTCCAATTCATTTAATTGCAACAATCTCTTTTTACCAACTTCTTTTATATTATAATTAAATTCTTTAATCACCCAATATGCTTTATGTTCTAATTCAACTGGTAAGTGGCAAGTTTTTCCATATATAAGCCTATAAGGAGTCATTCCAATCGGAGTTTTATAAGCAGTCCTGTATGCCCATAATGCGATTGTCTAGTCTTATAGACCGATCTAATCTATTAGGGTTTACGGACTTCTCTAATATACGCTTAATCTCTCGATTAGAAACTTCAATTAATCCACTAGTTTGTGGATGATAAGCGATTGATATCTTATGCATAATATAATACTTTTCTACTAGTTTGTGAATATATTTGTTTCTAAAATGAGTTCCTCCGTCAGTGATAATCACTCTCGGCATTCCAAATTTAGTAAAAATATTTTTCATTAAAAATTTTGAAACACTTTTAGTATCACACCTAGGTAAAGCTTGTGCTTCGATCCATTTGGAAACATAATCAATAGCTACTAATATATATGAGTTTCCAAATGAAGGAATAAAAGGTCCCATGAAATCTAATCCCCAAACATCAAAAATTTCAACTTCTAATATAAAATTCAGAGGCATTTCATTTTTTCTTGATATGTTTCCTACTCTTTAGCATTTATCACAGGTTCTTATATATCTATATACATCTCTAAATAGAGTAGGCCAGTAGAATCCAGATTGTAGAATTTTATACGCAGTTTTATCTGTCCCAAAATGTCCTCCAAAATCAGAATCATGACATTTTTGAATGATTGGTTCAGTTTCTTCATAAGGCACGCATCTTCTAATAATTAAATCCTTACATTGCTTATATAAGTATGGTTCATCCCAAAAGTATGTTTTAGTATCATGAATGAATTTTTTCTGTTGTAGTAAAGTTAACATAGGTGGTAAAATGTCACTTACAATATAATTTACTATATCAGCATACCAAGATATTCTCCACTCATTTATATTATAAAGTTGTTCATCGTAAAATCGTCTAAAATTTCATTATCGATATCGGATAATTCATGATTTTCTAATCTTGATAAATGATCTGCAATTTAATTATCAGTTCCCTTTTAGTTAACGATCTCAAAATCAAATTCTTGCATTAATAATATCCATCTAATTAATCTTGGTTTAGAATATTTCTTTTGCATTAATTACTTTATAGTAGAGTGATCAGTATGTACAATACATTTAGTTCCTATTTATTAAAAGCATATACAACTGCTAATAATTCTCTTTCAGTAACTGTATAATTTATTTCAGCATCATTTAGAGTTTTACTAGCATAGTATATAACTTTGAAAATCTTATCGTATCTTTGCCCAAGAACTGTTCCTATAGCATAATCACTAGTATCTCACATAAGCTCAAATGGTTTCTCCCAATTAGGTGAAACTATTATAGGTGCTGTAATTAATTTATCTTTTAATAATTCGAAAGCATTCGGGCATTCGATTGTAAATTCAAATTTCTTGTCCTTTTCAAGAAGTTGGCATAGAGGTTTAGTAATTTTTGAAAAATCTTTAATATAACGTCTGTAGAATCCAGCATGTCCAAGAAAACTTCTTACCCCTTTTATCGTAGTTGGAGGTGGTAATTTAGCTATAACATGAAATTTTGCAGGGTTTACTTCCATGCCCTTTTCCGAAATTTTATGCCCTAATACAATGCCGCCTGTAACCATAAATTGACATTTCTCCCAATTAAGAACTAAATTAGTTTTCTCACATACTTCAAATACTTTTTCAAGATGATTTAAGCATGTGTCAAATGTTGTTCCAAATACAGAGAAATCATCCATAAATACTTCTATTCTATTATCAATTAATTTAATAAATATAGACATCATACATCTCTGGAATGTTGCAGGTGCATTACATAATCCAAAAGGCATTCTTCGAAAAGCGAAAGTTCCATAAGGACTAGTAAATGTAGTTTTCTCTTGATCCTCAGGTGCAATTTGTATTTGATGATAACCAGTATGTCCATCTAAGAAACAAAAATATTTATGTCCAGCTAATCTATCTAACACCTGGTCTAGAAATGGTAAAGGGAAGTGATCTTTCTTGGTGGCTGTGTTTAATTTTCTATAATCAATACATATTCGCCATCCAGTAACTTGTCATATAGGGATAAGATCATTATTTTCATTAGCTTTGATGGTCACTCCTCCTTTCTTAGGTACACAGTGAATCGAGCTTACCCAAGAACTGTCAGAAATAGGATATATAATACCATTATCTAACCATTTTAAAATTTCCTTTTTGACTACTTCTTTCATTATCAGATTTAATCTCCTTTGCGGATCTGCTTTAGGCTTATGTTCATTATCTAAAATAATTTTGTGCATACAGATTGAAGGACTAATTCCTTTAATATCTACTAAAGTCCAACCAAAAATTTTCTTATATTTTTTTAATGTATCTAAAAGTTTTTGTTCTTGAGATTCATTTAATTCAGATGAAATAATAACAGGTAGAGTTGAAGAATTACGTAAGTAAGCATATTTCAAATGATTAGGTAACATTTTTAACTCAAGTTCAGGAGGTTTGATAATCGATGGGACTATATTTTTTTCAGAGTTTTCTGTGTTATCCAAAAATTCAAATTTCTCTTGAATATAATCAAGTTCTTCATTTATATTGGCTTTTTCAATTAATTCAGTATTTTCTTTTTCTAATTTTTTTTCATAATATTCCTTAAAATGTTCTTTTTGTAAATGATCGAGTACTTCCATTCGAAAACACTCATCATCTTTTTCTAGCGCAGGATATTTCATTAATTTAGCAATATTAAAAGTTACTTTTTGGTCATTTACTCTCATAGTTAATTCTCCTTTCTGAACATCAATCATAGCTTTTCCAGTTGCTAAAAATGGTCTTCCTAAAATGATAGGAATTTCTTTATCTTCTTTCATATCTAAAAGAATAAAATCTACAGAGAAGATAAATTTATCCACTTTTACTAATACATCTTAAATAACTCCCTTAGGATATGTAACAGAACGATCAGCTAACTGAAGAGTTACTGAAGTAGGTGAAATTTCTCCCAATCCTAATCTTTTAAAAATTGATAGAGGCATTAGATTGATGCTTGCTCCTAAGTCACACAAAGCTTTTCCATAAAATTTTTCTCCAATAGCGCAGGGTATAGTGAAACAACCAGGATCTTTGAATTTTTTAGGAAGTTTTTTCTGAATAATAGCACTACACTCTTCACTAAGTGCGACAATTTCATTATCGGTAAATTTTCTTTTTTTATTTAGAATATCTTTCATGAATTTTTCATAGTTTGGCATCTGTTCTAAAGCATCTACGAAAGGAATATTTATCATTAATTTCTTCAGAATTTCAAGGAATTTAGCAAATTGTTTATCTTTTTTATGTTGAATTAGTCGTTGAGGAAATGGTGGTGGAGGTTTTTCAACGTAAATTTTCATTGGTATTAAAGGATTTTCTAAGTTTGGATCTTGTTGTTTCTTTTCCTTTTCAATTTCCACTTCCTCTTTTTTACTTTCAAGTTCTTTCTGAATTCGAGGTTCTAATTCTTTTCCACTTCGTAATTGTATCGCTTTAATTTGTTCATTTCCCTTGTCTTTGGGATTTATTTCCACATTACTAGGAAATGTTCCGGGTATTCTATTCTTAAGTGCAGTAGCGATATGTCCAAGTTGAGTTTCAATATTTTTAATAGCTGTTCCTTGATTTTGTAATTGGTTTCCTTGTATTTGTAATTGATTTCCTTGATTTTGTAAATGTTGACCCATATTTAATATTAATTCTTCTATAGATAATTTCTTATCTTTAAATTGTGGGTCATTATTATTAAATCTAGGTGGATAATTAGGTTTATAATTAGAATTTCCTTGATTAGAGGGATTTCCTAATGGTTGTGTTATGTTATTCATCCATGGTTGATTAGTTGTGTTATTATTCCAAATAAAATTAGGATGATTTTTCCATCAGGATTATAATAATTCGTATAAGGATTATTGGGACTGTTATTAATTGCATTTATAGTTTCATATTGAGATTGGGATTCTATAAGTTGTCCAGATGAATTTTCTTCTAATATAGTTGGAGAGTAATTCATTCCAAAGTGATCTAATTTTTTAGATACATCAGCGATTTGCGAAGCTAACATAGATATTGCATCATTTTCATGAATACTAGCTATCTTTTTCGAATTCATTCTATCAGCATGCCATTGAAAATTATCGGTTGCCATTTCTTTGATTAGTGCATAGGCTTCATCAAATGGTTTTGACATTAATGATCCTCCAGCAGCAGCATCGATGATTGATCTTAGAGATCCTACTAATCCATTATAAAAAGTTTGAATAATTAACCAATCTGGTAACGCATGCTGTGGGCATTTCCTAAGAAGTTCTTTAAATCTCTCCCAAGATTCATATATTGATTCTCCATCAAACTAACTAAAAGAAGTTATATCATTTCTAAGCTTAGCAGTTTTGGATGGTGGAAAATATTTGGATAGAAATTTTTGTGATAACTCTCCCCAAGTTTTAATAGATCCAGGTGCTAATGAATTTAACCACATTTTAGCCTTATCCCTCAAAGAAAAAGGAAAAAGTCTAAGTCTAATAGCATCGTTAGATACTCCTTCATATTTGAAAGTAGCACATAGTTCTAAAAAACTAGCAAGATGTAAATTAGGATCTTCAGTAGGTGAACCACTAAATTGATTATTTTGTACCATTAGGATAATTGTAGGTTTAAGTTCAAATGAATTAGCCGCTACATCAGGGTTTTGAATAGTTAAATGAATTTCATCTAATGTAGGATTGGCATAATCTCTTAATGGTCTCTGTTGATAGATATTTTCATTTTCAGGAATATTTGCCATTTGTGTTAAATTTATAATTTCTCTTTTTTGTTTTCTAATTCTTTTAATTGTACGCTCTAATTCTGAATCGTAAGGTATTAAATTTTCGTTTCCAAATTTTTGCATACAATTTTATAAAACAAAATAGTCTGTTACTCTAGTAAATAATTTCTTTACTTCCCCGGCAACGGCGCCAAAAACTTGACCCACTTTTTATATGTTTGCAAATTATGTTAATAGCAACGGCACCAAAAAAACTTGATCCCGCTTTAATATATATATATTTGATTTTATGATGGAATATTTAATGCGGATTCTACGCAAGTATACGTATCGTGTCAAGTAATACAGGGCTCTAGTGGAGTCCTGGCTATCGATCCCACAGGGAAGTTTTTAACAAATTTGTATCAGCTAAAATTTAAAGGAATTACTTACTAATATAGTAAACGGAAATTTAAGTAACTACATCAACTAAAGTAAACTAATGCTTGAAATAAAGTTGATTTAAATAATTCAAAAAAAGTATCCTTCTCCTTGTTTTTAGAAAATTAAGTGAATGATGAATCTAAATAGAATTCCTGAATTGTATTGTGACAAATAGGAGCATTCCTATTATTTACCCTTTGGTCCAGGTGCAAAGAACATTGACTAATCCTATGTTTGATTATCGAATCGCGGCTAAGTTCGGGAGGATACCTGTCGCCGGCTCGGAGCTCCCACGTTCCCCTCGCCTTAGGGCTAACATCTACATTTCAGCTCTCAAACAATAGGACCAAATTGAATATTTTAGTCTGTCACACTAAAATGTTCAATTCTACGTCTGATAAATAATATTTCCCTATTTATTTGCACCCTCCTTCCAAGGCTTTTGACTTCCCGAATATTGGATGTAATTTTTACTATAGTTGATAATTCAACATATTTTAACAAATCAATTGGCCAGATTGAAAGTAAATTAAGTTCTAAGTAAAAATTATCACAATTTATTTTAATATATTTGGTACTTCTATTTAATTTCATCAATTCACATAATTTTCATAAAAAAGGAGAAAGACTAAGAAAACTACTCAGAATGCATGGGAATAAAACAAAGCATGGATTTCATTTAAAGATTACAACAATAAACAAAGACACTTATCTTAATTTCCTCCCCAACCAAACTCCTTAAAGTTCCTTTGACTTTTCCTTCTAGTACAGCACACTTCTAATTCACTAATGATTCACTAACACACTTCTAATTCACTAATGACTCACTGAAGACTCCAAAGACACACACAAATGACACACAAAAGACACACCACATACTAAAATTCGTCCTCTACTTATAGAGGTAGGCAAAGGTCTAAGGGATGATTAAACACCTCTTCAAAAAGCACTTAGGTTCAATGTATTTGCATTTTGAACTGTCTCGTTGTTAGCGGGAAACGACCTCGCCGTCAGCGGGGCTTCTAGAAGGTCTTCAAACAACGCGATCTCGCTGTCGGCGGGCTCGAGCTCGCAGTCGGCGAGGTAGTTATAATTCCTTCAGAAATTCTCCTCATGATCTCGCCATTGGCAACATAGTTCATTTTGAATGAATTTCTTCCTTTTTGATCCAAATTCGCTCCATTTCATGGTTTTTGCTTCCATCACTCATAAATCTTCGTTCCTGCAGTAAAATAAAGAAAATACCTTTCTTAAAAGTGCAATTTCATCAAAAATAGATATGAATTTCTTATTGTATTTTTCTGTGATCAGCTGCCGAGTCAGTTGGCTGCGTCGAATAGGAGCACGCCACGTGGAGCTTCAACCCGCCGTAGGTTGAGGTGGCGCCGACGTGGTTAAGTAGGAAATTACCTATTTTATGATTTAATTAATTGCCGAAAACTTTAAAAATGCATATCTTTGTGTAGAAAAATCCTAAAAATAAACTAAAACTACACTATTGCTCAATGAACAAAGGAGATTAACGTGAAAGAAGAATTAAATTATTTTGTTAAGTACTTTATTTTTAATTAATTTAATATTATTTTGAATATTCTAATTTTCCATTCACGCATACAATTTACCATGGCATGAGACCATAGGGCTTTTGTAGCTCTGATCTTGGAAACATTCCCTAAATATTTCAAGGCCAGAGTCTATCTCTATGGAAAGTTATCTATTTTCCAAGTTTATGTGTCTGTTTTGGTATTTTAATTCCAATAATTAGCATGTTGGTTAATAAAATCTATAAAAATTAGGGGAAGTATCTCTGGACCAAAGGACCCTAGGAAAATTATGGTTTGGTTTAACTCATTCAAATGAACCCTAATTTAGCCAAAACCCTAAAATTAAGATTAAATTAATTTGAAACAACCACTCATTAAAATAACAAAAAATCAATTCTCCACTGATCTTTAGGGTTAGAGGAGTCTCACATAAATGATTTAACGCACAAATGAATTATTTAAACTAATGGCCACTTTTAAACTTTAAAAATTTATAAAACCTAAAATACATTTAACAATTTCACTAAATTCATTTTGAGACCTCTCTGGTATCAGAGAAGCCTAAGAAAATTAAAATTGAAATTTTTCTAAAATTTTCATTTTTAACCTATTTTTGAATATTTTAATAATTTATAATAATAAAATCACAAAAATAATAAAATTCATAAAAATTCCATATTTTGCTTCCTAATCACTTAGGAACCAACCGAATATTTTTCCTAAGTCTCTAGGAAAAGATATTGAATTTTAAAAGCTTAATGTATTTTCTTAATATTAAAAATGGATTTTTCAACCTTTCCCACTAAAATAATTCTAAAAATTCAAAGAAAAATTAGATTATAATAAAATTTGTTTCTCTGAGTTCCTTGAAGTCAGAGAGATTTAAGAAAAATATATAACTTAATTTTCAACTTTAATTTTATTTTATAATTAATTAATACCCTAAATCTTAAAATAATTATAATAAAGAAAATATAATTAAAAAAATCACCAAAATTGGTCCAATTGGTCCTCTGATCAGTAGGAACCTCCCATAATTTTCCTAAGGATAGAAACTTTAGCTTGGTCATGTTGTTGAAATTTCATTGAAAATCCCCTATTTTCATTAAAACAATTATATAAATTAAATTAAAAAAATAGAAAAATCATATTTTCTCCTCTAATGTCTTAATTGACATATGGGTAAGGTGACATAAAAAATCCTCAAGTTCATTTGAGCTTAATTTGATAAATTATGAGATGAATATGTTTAAGAGGGCATTAAGATAATTAAATGGTTTTGACCTTAATTAAAACTTAGATTTAATCAAATGGAGGGATAAAATATTTGATCATAGCTTCACTTTGGATGATAGAAACATAGGAATTTTAAATGGTGAAAACTCATTAAAATCATATTGAACATTAAAGGAGAAACATTAATTAAATAACCTAAACCTTGAAAGACTGATTAAGGCTTGAATTATTAATGATTAGGGATGTAATATAGGAGAGTTTTAATTATTTAAATTGAATCCCTAATCAATATTTTGATCAAATATTATTTAAACATCAATTAATGTGACTCCAAAAATGATGATTGGAACTAATAATTTAAAAAAGAGAATGATTTTTGAAATTTTATAATTAAATTAAAAGATATTTTGATTAATTTGAAATTATTTGAAAATCAAATTGAAACAAACTCAAGATGTTAAAATTAACTTGAACTTTTTTAAGACTTAAATTAAAACAAATTTAAAACATCAAAGATTAACCTGGAACAATTCATGACTAAAATATCACAAATTGAAAATTAAAACAGTTTTAAAATATTTTAAATTAACTTAAAAAAAAAAGTTAAGACCGTTTGAAATATTATAAATTTAACTGAATTAAACAACTTGAATACTATTCCAACTTAAAATGATTTAAAACACCTAAAAAGATCAAATAAAACCTTATAGCTAAATTGAATCACTTTAAACCATTAATTCAAACTTCAATTAAGATTGGTTAAGTTCTTTAATGAATTAACCTGCCCCTAAAGGCTTTCATTAACATAACTCTTAAATGAAGAATTAAATGAAGTGTCACCTTACTCACAAGGATAATCAAACATCCTAATTCACTGAGCAAGAGTAACCCGGATGATTGATTTATCACCACAATGAAACTAACTGAACTTAAAATAACCCCTAAAATGTTTAAGGAGATGTTCAGAATCCAATTCCGAACACTTCTCAAACTTGATGGGATGTTTTAAAAGAACAGTGAGACTTCATTGTTCTTTGGTGAAGAAAATCATCCTTAATAAAACACAAGAACCTAGACGTCATAGGAATTGACTATCTATAGGATTAGAATTTTGGTAGATAACCAGAACCTTCCCTTAGCTTTACCTAGGTACTTGTTGCAAATATATAAATGTCTTAACATGTGTTTTAAGTGCAGGTGAAAATGACGGGAGTGTCCATCAGGTACGCATTTAAGTTTATTGCAATTTACATTTTGCAATTTATTAAATGTCTTACTTTCCTATACTTATGAATGCATGAAATGATCGAACCTAGCATGTTTAAACAACTCAAAATTTTATCACCAACAAAAATGAAACTGCAATTATAACTAAAATTAAAACGTCTCGTTGGATGATCGGGAATCCCTCGGATGATGTAACCCACGTGTTGCTAATGAGATTTTCCACGGTCTAAATGAAAGTGTGGAACTCATTCAGTTGATTTTAGCAAATTCATTTGGACTAAATGAATCCGATGAAAATAGCTGTGTCGGGATGACGAAACCGTGGGATCTTAGTCGGTTCTGCTTCATCAACTTTAAGATTTGTTTTAATTAAAACATTAAGCCATCTCAATTTTCAACTTTTCTAAACCAAAGAACTTCTCTCATCTCTTGATTACCACTTTCTAAAACCAAACCTCTGCAACAACAAGGAGCTTAGAGCACAGTGGGCAGCACGACCATCTTCATAAGCAAAACGTGTATCTACTTTAGCAAAACCTTTCTTAGAAATTAAACAACAATCCATAGGATTTTGAGGTATTTTTCCTAGTGCAACATAAATACTCAACTTTTTATTAGGCATTTGCATAATCATGTTATGCAAATTAAGCCCTAACCAGTCTTAGGGCCCCGAGGTGGTCGTTTGGTACGACATAAACCCTCACATGTTTGAGGCCATTTGTATGATTATGTCATACTAATATAAGTCCTGATTAACTAAGATTGGCAGGATTAAAGCATTAAATAATACAGTCAAATTGAAGCCAAACAATAGGATAGTTGGGAAGTCACCGAAGTTCACTTCGGGTCTGTGGCATCCCCTACCTCTCTTCCTTTAGACTCTTAAAATAAATTGTTCCAAATTTGAGCTATTCCTTATTGAAATCTCCAAAGTCCAATTGTTTGAAAAACTTAAACTTTGAAAATCTTGAAAACAAAACCACAAATCTTTATCGAGAGTTTTCTTAAATGATTCCCGTCATTTAACATGTAATTAACTATAAGGGCTTACACTTATAGGGAACTTTAAGAACTCAGGTAATATAAACCCTGCTTAATTCTTTTATATTAAGCAGGGGAACTTGTCGGCTTATAAAATTTGTTCGCAGACCAAACGGATGTCACAAATCTTCTATTTTAATTAATCTAGCCCTATCATCAAGCAGTGTGTCTATTCCTCGGGATAGATACACGGTTTGTGATGCGGTGCTCGTTTATATATACTATTTGGGATGTGAGATGGGTTTGATCTCATATCTTAAAATTTTCAAACTTAAAATTAATTTCAAAAATTAAATGCTACTTTCCAAATTATAAATATAAATATAAATTAAACACATAACCTAAAAATTCACCAACAATTTCTATTTGGCGACCCCTTTTCAAAATACAACACATAACCTAAAAATACGCCAACAAACATCTAGCAACTCCTCTGGGGACAAGTTCCTCTCTCCATTTTGATCATATGGTTTTTGCTTTCATAAATCGGTTATGAATCCTTACCCCATTATGGATCAAACTATCATTCTTTCTGTTGACATACCACATCTATTTCTGTCTTGAACGGGTATAGTCAACTCTCTTGGATTTTGGAGCCACTGTTTAGACACCCCTAAATAGAGAGGTTCTGGAATAATTCTACCTCTTAGGGGTGGGGGGACCCCCAATAGGTGTTAGCTTAGGAGTGGTCCCTTGAGTTGAGAAGTCTTACGAGACTTTCTCTTCCTTTCCATTTCTGATTTGGATCCCTTACCTTCTTTATAACCTTCCTCCTTTAATTGTTTCGTTCCTAACGAGCAAACCTTCTAACAAACAACCTTTTAATAAACAAACCTTTTTAAAATTTCAAGTACATGAATAAAAAAGAATCTGAAAATATCTTATAAATAAAGAAAATGAAAAGATAAATGAAAATGTGTTCGGACTCTTTCTCGTCCTGGAAAGTTTTGTGACGAAAGGAAGATTAATTTGGAATCGACGTTCAGAATCTACCTTGCCGAAGATGTCTGCGTCGAAGCTGATTTTCTCCTTCACCAACGGGATGGACTTAGCTGTCTACAAAGATGAGCTGTTTGATGATGTGATCATTCACTTTAGAAAAGGATTCGACAATAGTGACATTAAGTTTGCCGATGTTACTCTTTTTGCACTGATGGATAAAGTACCGAAGATCATGGAACCCATAATTGAGTTCAATCTGAAGTCGACTTAAGAGTTTCCTCCCCTGCAGAGGGTCCCAGTTGAAAGAAGCACTGTTGTTAACAGGAGGTTAGCTACTACCCCTAGGACGGTCATCTCTACCCCCACCAATCTGGTCATCACTACACCTACCCCGGCTTCCGCCAAACTGAAAGGGAAAGAAGTCCAAGTCAATGATGATCCTATGGAGGGTTCAGACTTTGCTACAATACCGTCTGTTTTTGAAATAGGGTCCAGTTTGAGGTTTGCACCCTTAATCTGGACAAAAAGAAGGAATAAAAATAGAAAGATCTCCAAGATCAGAAAGACCAGAGCTGCTGAAGCTGCTTTTGTTGAAGAGATTCCTGAAGAGGAAGAAGAGCTACCTCAGATCTCACCACTGTTAGAAGGGAGTAGATTCCACCCTCTCTTTGCTGCATCTGATGAGGAAGATGCTCGAAGGATTGTCGCTCATTACCCTTTCCTGCATATTACAGCAATTGTAAGAAAAAGAAGATCAAGACTACGTCGCTTACTCGCTTACAAACCGTGGTGGAGAAGTTAGCCGAAAAGGAAGTTTGCCCTATGTTAGAAATCCTGAGAAAGATGGGACGGGTGCCCACTAGATCCCACCTCAGACCACGAGTAGACCCCGTCACTGCCATAGAAAGGCTACGGAAGAAGGTACGAGCTAGAGAAAGGAGTTTACCTGTTGTTGTATCAGGTCACCAGATTAGGAAACAAACCACTTACGGATGTACAGCCAATAGACCATCTGGTCCTAGGCCTTCTACTGCAAGAAGGATGATGTGGCAACCTATTATCACTAAACCGATACCGACAGAAAGCTCTGGGAAGAGAAGTCTCGTCAGAGAGCCTGAATTTGAAGAAAGTGTTGCAGCCCTGAAAGAAACTCCTAAATATGAGGTTCAACTGTCGTCGCCTGACAACCGTGAGACCGTTTGGAAAAGACCACTGGAGGCTACCATAGGGAAGCTAAGAACTGACATCCAACGGTTGGCAAGAGAAAGAAGAGAAGAATTGGGAAATGAAGTGGATTCATCAGAGTTCATGGATGAAGAATTTGCTGAGATCAACATGGTCGAGACCCAAGCGTCATCAGCTTTGGAAGGAGCTCCGTCAACTTAGAAAGGAGACGATCCAGCAGCACTGAAAATATATCTACGAGAGAAGGATGACACGATCTCTCTGATGGAACAGAAGAAGGAGGAGATGGCAGTCGCCTTAGCCACACTCCAGAGCCAGCCTCAACCTCAGAAGGAAACACCCCCAGAGATCATTCACATTACAGATGGAGGGAAGGAGATTACGTTCATCAACGAAGATGAACAACCAAAGAAAGATTTTGCGCAGAGCATGATCCCCGAAAAGGATATTAAGAATATAGTGGAACAGCAGGTACGAGAAGCCTAAGCACAGTCTAAGAATGGAGCATCTATTCAGATGGGTAGACCTTACCACGAGGAATTTGATGCCGTCCAATACCCAAAGGGCTTCATACCACCTCTGTTTAAGACTTTCGACGATAAAGGTAACTCCTGACAGCATGTCGCAAATTTTCGTGCTAGTTGCTGCAATGTCGGTGGGAGGGACGCTTTGTTATTTGGTCAGTTCTTCAGCAGATTGTCAAGGATCGCCTTCGATTGGTACGCAGAGCTTCCGAATGGTTTAGTCAAGACCTTTTCAGAATTAGAGAACCTTTTTTTTAAGCGGTTTGCTGGGGCTCGGCACCACATCACTATCAGTGATATAGTGGTGGAGCAACAGAAACCAAATGAAAACTTGGTGGATTACATACTTCGATGGAGGAATTTAAGTATGAAGTGTGAACCACAGCTTCAGAAACAACATGCAGTCAGTATTCTATTGAAGAGCATTCAAGGCTTGATAGCACTTCTCTTTAAAGGATTCACAATTAAGACTTTCGAGAAGTTGCTTAGCAAGGCCGAGAGCTTGCAGGAGGAGGCAATATAGCTAATTTTCATCGACAAAACGTATAAACAGAAGCTGATGAAAGCGTTCGAGAAGAAATCAGGAGTTGTAGTGATAGTGGATAAAGGTAAACAGCCAATGCAGATACAGCCAGAGCGGCCACAGCAAAACTATTAACAACCTCAACAGAGCTATCAACAACCTCAGCAGAGCTATCAACAGCCTCGACCGAGCTATGAATCATGGTAGCATGATCAACCGCCGCCTCGTCCACCACATGCCCTGAAGGAGCTTTTGAATAAGGAATACCCCTTCAAGACTGAAGCAATGGCCAAGATGTTTCACAGTTTGATTAAGACACCTGACTTCCAGCTGCCAGAGCCTAGGAGGCTAGAAGAAGTCGACAAGAATGATCATTCAAACTATTGTCCCTACCATAGAAGGCTCGGACACAAGATTGAGGACTGCATCACCTTCAAGAATTAGCTCGAGGATAACCTCCGTAAAGGGAACATAACGATCTCGATGGAATACATGAAGGAGCCCCAAAAAGGAGGTTCTGTCAATGTTATTTCAACGGACCCTATTGTTCTGATAGACCAGTACACGACTGACGATGGATGGAGTACTATCTGGACAAAGTCTTCGAAGAATATTTTGGATCACATCCAGAACGCTTTGGTGCACACTTCAATTCAGAGTTTGAAACCTACCGAGACGACACTATCGTTTGCGATTGAAGAACCACCTCAGAAGGAGGAGAAGATCATGGAAGAAGAGAAGACCGAGGCTCCGAAGGGTAGAGAAGGGGTTGTTTTGCTAGGATGGTTGTTTCTGATTCGGGGGAGAAATCCCTCGAACCTCTGACTCTGTATGATTATTTGCTCACCCCGGCGGGATCCTATAATGATAAGAGTTTTGGTGTTGGCTACGTTTTGACTGTTTCTAACCACTACGTAACTAATGACAACCAACCTAATCCGAATATTGATTTTGAAACGATTAACGATTCTCAAATCATACAAAACCTCGACGGCCACAACGGAGGAGAAGACATTCACAAGAATGGCTATGAATGCTCAAGAAGTGACGAGTCCGTTTGTGAATTCCGAGGAGCTCCGATCGTGATAGAATTAGAGCTGTCAGATTCCGAAGTAACTCTGGAAGAGCCAGTTGTTCCAATTCAAGAGGAGACACCGGCAGATTCAGCACCAAATTCAGAAGAAATTACAGAAGTCAATTTAAGAAGTGGAAAATTTCTACCCCCAGAATGGGCCCAAAGGATAAAGGAAAGCAGGTGGTTGCTTAGGAAGAACCAACCTTAGCAGAGGAATTGCCCATTTGGGAATAAATTGAAGAACCTAATAATAAAGTGGATTATAACATCTAGCCCATCTTAGGAAGCTACCAGCCAAACTGAGCATCTACGACACTCTGATGCTGTCAAAGGAGATGAGGGAAACTCTGGTCAGGGCCTTACTTGATCCAGAAATTTGTTTAGCTCAAATGGTCGGTAGTTCCTTAGACGAGGTTTGCTCGTTGAAAGAACAACGTGGTGTTACCTTCGTGGACAATGATCTGCTACTTGGAGCAGCTGATCACAATCGTCCACTGTACATTTTAGTCTCCATCAGAAAGTTCACGCTCTCCAAGGTGTTAGTTGATCCGTGAGCATCAATCAACATAATGAACCTTTGGACGTTAGCATACTTGGAGATTGATGCCCATGATCTCGAACCAGACAGGATGTTACTAAGAGGTTTCAATAAGAAAGGAGAAAGAGCCTTTGGGTCGATAACACTATTAATGAAGATCAGTGATTTGGCAAGAATAACCGTAAAATTCCACATAATTGATTCTGAGACATTGTTCAACGCTCTACTAGGTCAGCCGTGGATCCATGAAAACCGGATGGTAGCATCGTCTCTGCTCCAGTGCATAAAGTATTATGAAGGAGGGGGAGAACAGTGCATCAAAGGTGACTTGCAACCGTTCTCCGTGCATGAAATCGGAATCCACGAAAATGCAGACTACTATGCGCCTCCGAAGAAAACAATCTTTTCCAGAAATGTCATACTAAAAGAAGAAAAGAGAGTTCGAGATGATGAAGAGCCTGAAATTCTTGTTCAACTGTTACTCACCACTCCCTTACGGTGAGATTGTGAAGATTTCTCCATAACTCGCACCCGAGGTCGAGGCCGGGGATGAGGTCGAGGAAGAAATGGTGGAACATTTGAATGGAAGAAACCGGTCATCAATGTTAATTGGGAGAACAATTTTGAAGAAGAAGAAGTCAAGAAAGAAGCAATGAAAATAAATCAAAAGAAACCCCAGTTCAAGATCCCTCTCGAGGATGAAAAGAATGAAGAATACAAATCGATGCACGAGAAGATAAACCTCTGTGTACATACTATGACCCTGACCCCAATCTATCCTAATAAGATCGAGGGTATGGTGGTAAAGGAAGTGCATGGTGGTGGTGCTAAAGCGATCAAGTTCTACCGTGGTGCTTCTTCTTCGAAAATTGAGAATGATGTAAATTTTGAAGATGTTGCTTCATCTGAATTACTGGAATTGCCTTTTGAGTGGTATTCTCCCTATGTTAAAAATTTAATGCAACGTGGTGTCTTACCTAAACAATGGACGAAAGGTCAATCTCAATGCTTTGAAAAATTATGGAATAATGTCAGTCGACCGCCAAATTCAAAGCATGGTCTTGGATTCAGCACAATAGCGCCAGTTGATGATTTGAAATTCTGCTTAGTTGTCGCTTGTGAGCCTAGTGAAGACTGTCTGGAAGCTTTAGATGATCTCGAGGATCTACCAGTCGGAGATGCTCTGCCAGAATTTGAAGAAGAAATTAAATCTACAATAGACGAGTTAATGGAAGTTAACTTAGGTACTAGCTAAGAGCCTAGGCCGACTTTTGTTAGCTCCTTACTCAATAGAGAAGACTCCGAAAAAATGATCAAGCTACTAATGGAATTAAAGGACAGTTTTGCTTGGAGTTATGATGAAATGCCGAGATTAGTTCCAGTGGTTGCGGTTCACAAGCTAGGAGTGGATCACGCGGCCGTTCTAGTCAGACAAGGTCCCAAAAGAATGCTTCTAGAGATTGAACAACAAGTAATAGCTGAAGTTAAGAAGCTAATAGACGCTAAATTTATCCGTGAAGAATAATACCCGACTTGGTTAGCCAACGTAGTACCAGCCAAAAAGAAGAATGGTCAGATCAGGATCTATGTGGATTTCAGAGATTTAAACAAAGTGTGCCCAAAGGACGAATTCCCGCTACCAATTCCAGAATTAATGATCGACATCGCTTCAACACACGAAGTCTTCTCTTTCTTGGATGGATCATCAGGATACAACCAGATAAAGATGGCACCGAAGGACGAAAAGCTTATAGCCTTCAGAATGCCAATCGGAGTGTACTGCTACACAATAATGCCTTTCAGATTGAAGAAAGCAGGAGCGACCTACCAAAGCAATGAGGAGGATCTTTGATGATCTCATTCACAACCAAGTCGAGTGCTACGTGGATGATGTCGTCATCAAAAGCAAACTGAAGGAAGATCACCTGTATGATTTGAGAATTGTTTTCTAGCGATTAAGACAATTTAACCTTAAGATGAATCCGCTGAAATGCGCCTTCGGCGTCGTCTCCGAGAAATTCTTGGGATTTGTTGTCCAACATTGTGGAATTGAAATCGATCCGGAGAAGATTAAAGCTATCTTAGAAATGCCGCCTCCCAAAAATTTGAAACAACTACGATCCTTTCAAGTGAAGTTGGCATATCTTCGATGCTTTATTTTGAATTTGTCAGGAAGTTGTCAGCCTTTTTCTGCTTTGGTTAAGAAGGATGCCAATTTTACTTGCGACTCCAAATGTCAGCATGCCTTCGATGACATTAAACAGTATTTAATGACACCTCCTGTCTTAGCAGCCCCAGTCTTGGGAAGACCGTTGATACTTTATACCGCAGCTTTAGACGACTCCCTCGGAGCCCTGCTAGCTCAGGTCAATGACGAGGGTAAAGAAAATGCTCTGTACTACTTAAGTCATCGTCATCTAATTCTGACGGAAGTAAAGTATCGTCTGATTGAGAAGCATTGTTTGGCCCTGATCTTTGCTGCTCAAAAGCTCAGGAATTACATGCTTTCTCATATGGTCAACCTTATTTCAAAGTTTAATCCATTGCAATATTTGATGACCTGCCCTACACTCACTGACAGACTTGCCAGGTGGTCGATGATACTATTACAATTCGATATAACTTTCCTTCCTCTTCGCATCGTAAAGGGACAAGTCCTAGCAGACTTTCTCGCAACACACCCTTTACTGGCAGAATCGTCTCTCAAAGAAAACTTGCCAGATGAGCAGATAATGAGCCTAGAAGATCCCGATGATCAGTGTTGGGAATTGTACTTCGATGGAGCATCCTCAGCGCAACGAGACGAAGGATTGCAAACGATAGTGCCCGGTAAGGCAGGAATCGGACTAATCTTTATAACACCAGAGTGGGGGATGTTAAGATACTCTTACCATTTAACAAGCCGTGTAAGAACAACAAAGCAAAATACAAAGCTCTCATAACCGGACTGGAGTTAACCATTTATATGGGGACAACAGAGATCAACATCTATGGTAATTCGCAGTTGATCATACAACAGGTCGTAGGACAGTACAGAATTTTGAAACCAAGGCTCAAGCAATACTTTCAGTATGCAATGAAGTTGTTGGAGCAGATTCTGAATGTAACAATCTACAAGGTTCCCAGAAGAGAAAATACTTTCGCAGATGCCCGCCTTGCAAAAGAGTTTGCCTGCTTACAGGATGAGTAAGTTGAAATGTCAGTTCAGGGACAACAGGTCCTCTCATAGCTCGACATGGATACAATACACAAATTAGAAAAAGAAGAAGAATCAAATGCGACACTCGTTGAAACTACATAAGTTTGGCGGTAGCCATTAATAGACTAACTGCAAATAGGAAACCTACTGGACGATAAGTTAATAGCCCATCAAATCAAGAATAGAACTCTGTCAGACGCATTAATAAACAATACGTTATACAAAAGGTCTTTTGATTAGATGTGGCTAAGGTGCCTGAATGGGTCCGAGGCTCGTGAAATTGTTAAAGAAGTGGACTCAGGACTTTGTGGCGCTCACTAGTCTGGTCGGAAGATGAAAATGAAAATTAAGAGACTAGGGTACTACTGGCCCTCCATGATGACCGACTGCATGAAAGTTGCCAAAAGTTGTCACCAATGCCAAGTGCATGGAGTAGTTCTACATCAACCTCCGAATGTGCTACATCTGACAATCGCATCGTGGCCATTTGAATGTTGGGGTATAGATATTGTGGGTCCGATAGAACCGCCTTCTTCAAGAGGACATCGCTTTATCCTTGCAGCGACGGGTTACTTTTCGAAATGGGCAGAAGCAGTACCGCTCAGAGAAGTGAAAGTACATCACGTGTTACAGTTCTTCAAGAATCAAGTCGTCTATTGTTTCGGGGTACCGCGCAGAATTATCTCAGACAACGGGTCTGCTTTCAAGAGTACAAAGATCAACATTTTTGTCAGAAGGCACGTGATCGACTAGCGCTATTCAACGATCTACTACCCAAGAGCAAACGACTTGGCCGAGGCTTTTAATAAAACTCTCATCCAAATCCTAAATAAAATTTTCGATGACAACAAGAGAAATTGGCACGAGAAGTTATTGGAAGCCCTATGGGCCTACAGGATAACTTTCAGAACTCCTACTCAGTCTACGCCCTACGCTCTAGTGAATGGGTCTGAAGCCATCTTACCCTTGGAAGTGCAGCTTCCATCACTCAGAATTGTGGTCACAAATAGGATCACTACAGAAGAGAACGCCAGATTAAGACTAGAAGAATTGGAAGGCTTGGAAGGGAAACAACTTTCAGCACAGCATAATCTTGAATTGTATCAAGCCAAGATGATCCAGGCCCACGGCAAACTGGTCTGCCCAAGGACGTTCAAAGTCGGTGACTTGGTTCTAGTCCTCAGAAGACCTATTCTTGCACATCATAAGATAGGAGGTAAATTTGAACCAACGTGGGAGGGACCGTTCGTGGCCGAGACAGTCTACTCAGGAGGTTCCTACCAGCTCGTGGATTGTCATGGAGAGCGACCAATGCTTCCAATCAATGGACGATATCTAAAGATATATTACGCAACCTGATGTTTTGAAGGATAGACTAAAAAAAGAAGTGAAATCTCAGCCCAAGAAGCGCAGGCACAGTAATCACTTGTAACTAGGTCCGAACCCAAAATTGAAAAAAAAATGATTAACGAAAAAGTATTGGTATTAAAAGAAAAAAATGTGAAGAAAGAAATCATTATAATAATAAATTTTGATCTTTCCTTTCAAGCCAATCTCACTCCTGATCTTTCCTCATATTTTCCCTTTCCATTAAAATTTGAAAAGGAATGAATAAGTATTTTCCATTAATAAGTAAATTTTATTATTATTCTCATTCTAAGTACATCCCCTGATCCTTTCCTTGCTTTTTGTAGGGAAATGTCGAACGGGCGGTTGGTTTTGAACTCTAAAGATGGCGTAAGTCTTGCACTTAACAAAGAAGAGCTGAAAGCTGGTGCCGTGATCGAGGTTTACTCAGACTTTACGCAGCTGAAGCTAGAATACGAAGAAACTGCTTGGACTACTATGGACCTCGGGTAGTCCCATGGAAAGTTGGTGATGAAAATCAACGAGAAGGTTAAGCACACTACAATCCAGAAAAGATCAACGCGATCGACGACCACAGAATGAAATCAGTGATAACTGCCGCAGGAGGGAAGCTTGTCAGTGTCGTCCCTATCGAAATCCAAGGGGAGAGAAGAGCTACTCTGACCCCAACTCAAAGAAGAAACAAGAACCGATGTATCCATAAAATGCTAAAGAAATTGACGAAAGATCAGAACAAGGAAGAAAATTTGACGACCACAGCAGTTGTCCTAAGGAGGCCAGCCCTCAAGAGCACCATAGCAGAGGTTGTTCCAGAGGAGGTTACTACAGAGCCTGCACCTGAGATAGTGATGATTCCAGAAGAACATTCTGGCGTGGAGCCGTACGTCCCACAGTACATCACTAGACCCCGACTGTTCCAAATAAATTTAGAGCACGAGTTGGAGATGATCCAGAGGGTGCAGAAACAGAATTTGAATACTTTTAGAGAATCCGAGGCATGTATGTCAACATCCTAAAAGAACTGGAATTACATACAGATGTCTTCTCTCACTACGAGCAGAATGAGAACGTGGACTACTTTTCTGAGTTGAAGAAGCAGGGTCGTGCAGGACGATTACGGAGGAAGACCTACTCCGAGCCAAAGAAAATGGAAACGAGGCAATGGGAGGATTACAATCCAATTCAGATGCTGTTACAACTTTGTTAATGATAAAAAAGGAAATCTGTCAGGGATACTCCGCTACGATGAAGTAGATCCACTACCAGTTCTGATTAAGAAAATGATAAAGAGGATGGTGGCTTGGCGAGTCTTACCCGCTAACTGCATACCAAACTGCTGTATAATCAACATTTATGCGGAAGGAGACTGCGTTCCACCTCACGTGGACCATCACGATTTCGTGAGACCCTTCTGCACCGTTTCCTTCATCAACCAATGCAACATCATGTTCGGGACAAAACTCCGGATAGTCAGCCCCGAAGAATTCTGAAGGCCAGTAGAGATACCTCTACCAGTAGGCTATGTCCTCGTACTACAAGGAAATGGTGCATATGTGGTGAAGCACTGCATCCCAGAAGTTCCCTATGAGTGGATCTCCATCACCTTTAGAAGGATGGATGAGAGCAAGATTCCGGTCTACTTCAATCCAGATCTAGAATTAGAGAATTTACTGCCCTACGAGCTGTAATCTACATAGTAGTAGCACACCTCTAAAGCACACTTACGTGGGATTCTCCTTCGAAAAGTGGCTTAGAATGTGATGTTATTACCTATGCAGTTTACTTTTCAGACATGGATGAATCGAACAGACAGTTTTGTCAGAATACATGAAGATATCAGTATAGTCTGTGTTCAGACATACATAGATTTTGTAAAAGACTGTTTTCATAAAGATGTCATCAAGAAATGTATTGATGGAATCACCTGATGTACTTCTGACATTTTTAATGGAAACGAGTATGTCATATTTTGCCTTCAGTTTTGTGCAATTGACTGCAAGCGCCACTAAATCTGAGTTTGACTCGATTTAAAGAAAAGTTGAACGAAGAACGATTTGAATGAAATAATAACAAAAAAAATAAAAAAATAAAATTCAAATTCAAAGTCTGAATAAAACACGAAACCGAAACTCAAAGCGAATCCACTTAAAATCTCAAATTGTAAAAAAAAAAATGAATGAAAACCCGAATTAAAATAAAATTTCAAACAAACTTAAAAGAATCAAAAAAAAATCAAATCACTAAAAAAAACAGTGAAAACGATACCCCAAATTTGAAATTGCTAACCTCAGGCTGTTCTCATATGTTTTTGACTCCCCGCAATTCCTTCCCTCTTTTGAGAAGGTCGACAGAGTCTACTGACACAGAACCATGAAATTTTTGATTTGGTTCTGATGGCATGAATTCATATCCTTCGCCAAACAATCAAACTCTAATCAACTCTCTTAGGATGTGAAACACTTTCATGTCTCATTCCAGTCTTCTACTAAACTAAATTCTCCGCAGAATCTTCAAAAATCAAATACCAACTTTTGGGATTGGTACCTAAATTCCAGTTCCCATCCTTCTGAGACTAGTACCCATATTCCAGTTCTCATTTCGAGATCGATACTCAAATTTCGATTCTCTTCTCTGAATTTACACCAATCCTGCATCTTTCTGAGAAACTTTTCTGCATTTTAATCCTCTGACTTGGGTATAAGACCGACAAGGCATCCTAACCTCGGTGACCGCAAATCCTGCATCCTTCCGAGAAATTTTTTCGCATTCTAATCCTCCGACATGGGTATAAGACCGACAAGGAATCCTAACCTGGTGACCGCCAATCACGCATCCTTCCGAGAAACTTTTCTGCATTATAATCCTCCTACTTGGGTATAAGACCGATAAGGCATCCTAACTCGGTGACCACCAATCCCACATCCTTATGAGAAACTTTTCTGCATTCTAATCCTCCGACTTGGGTATAAGACCGACAAGGCATCCTAACCTTGGTGACCGCCAATCTCGCACTCTTTCCGAGAACCTTTTCTGCACTCCCAAAATCTTGGGATTAGTACCTAAACCCTGATTCCCATCTCTTTTGAGACTGGTACATAAATTTTAGAGCTCTCCTTTCGAGGTAGGTACCAAAATTTTGACTCTCATTCTGAGATTGATACCTAAATTTCAACTCTCTCTTTCAAGAACAGTACCTAAATTCTGATTCTCATCAGTACCTAAATTCTGATTCTTATCATTTCTGATTCTCTCTTCAAGTCTGGTACCTAAATTCCAGTTCTCTTTACAATGCCGAGGTTGGAACCTAGGTTCCAATTCTCATTTCAATGTCCAGAATTTCCGCGGAATCAATCTTGAAATGAACCTTGAATCCAACTTTAATTTAAATCAAAACTCCGATCAAATCAAAATTCAAACTCAAAATTAAAACTTGAAATAAGAAATGAAATGAATCCAAAATCCAATCTATTTGAAAGCTTAAACATTGAAATTCTTGAGAGCAAAACCACTGATCTTTATCGAGAGTTTTTATGAGTGTCTTCAGACATTTAGGATGTAATTAACTATAGGAGCTTGCCCTTATAGGGAACTTTAAGAATCCAAGTAATATAAACCCTGCTTAATTATAAAATTGGTTCGCAGACCAAACGGATGTCACAAATCTTCTAATTTATTTAATCGAGCCCCACCATCAAGCAGTATGTCTATTCCTCGAGATAGATACACAGTTCGTGATGTGGTGCTCGTTTACATAAACTATCTGGGATGTGAGATCGGTTTAATTTCATATCTTAAAATTTTCAAACTTAAAATTATTTTCAAAATTAAATGCTACTTTCCAAATTATATATATATATTTAAATTAAACATAAAACCTAAAAAAAATACGCCGACAGTGAGTCTTACTAGTGAGCATATTAGAGACATGGATAGAAAAATGTATAATATGGAAAGATATATTAAAAAACATGATGACTACGAGGAAAATTATCAGCATTATTTGGATAGATTGATCAGAGGGGATATGAGTGCTGAGATGCCCCCTCATCCATTCTACATACCTTATGTGCCATCCAGAGATTGGAACGAGCAAGATGATGATGCTAATGAGGATGACTAGTTAAAATTTTTATGTGTTATTGAGTTTTTGTTGATGAGTTGATGTATGTTATGTCTGTTGATTTATTTTGATATTGTGTTTGTTGTGTGAACTCTGGTAATATACTGATTATAGTTAGACTATTTTTGCATATTCAGATGTATCTGTGTTGGATTGATATTCTATATGTTGTTTTGTGATATTTGTGTAGTAGTAAATGTTTTAATGTATATGTTGTGTTAGAGTTTTTATAGTGTGTACTTTAATTCCAAAACTGTTAGGAGAATATGGAACACTATTAAAAACAATTATATAAAAACTGCATGTTTAAAACTTTTCAAAATCTACTACTATCATTTGTTATCTAGTATTTGTGTGATTTCAGTTATTTTCAGTTGGTGTGTATTGGCTTTGAAAACTTCCACTATTGTAGAAGTCCTTTGAAATTTTGAATTTCCATTTAATGAAAAACTGAAAAAAATTTGAATTTGATTTCTTTTTACTCTTGTTTTTAAATTGTTATACTTGCATATTTAGGATATTAAGATTCCTGCAAGCATGTTATTTTAGTTTTTAATTCTCACCCATGTATCATTTCTTATGCTTAAATGTTTTATCCTAACTAAAATTTAAAGTTTGGGGGGAATTTTGAAAACAAAAATTTTTCAAAAACCTAAAATTTTATTTGTTCTCAAGAAAACATAAAATTAATTTGATTTTTGATTGAAAACAATTATGTATATGAAGTTATATTAGGGGAACAAAATTTTGAATATAGAAATGAGTAAGAAAATTTAGTTAAAATTTTTAGTAATAATGAAAAATTTAAAGTTAAAATTTTCTTAGTAAAGAAGTGTTAAATATAGTTTAACTATATTTAGTAAGAAATGTTGTATTTTTTGGATAAAGAAGACTTGACTTTTATTCTTCATAGCTTAAATTTCTTTTATTGAGGAGTAATTTTAAAATTCTATTATTATGATTTTTAATTGAAATATGCATATCAGACCTTTATTTTAAATGGAAGGGTGGAATTTAAAATCATTAAAGTCCTATCGAGATATAGTAATCCTTGTCTTATAAAAAAAAAGAGAAGAAGAAGAAAAGAAGAAAAGAAGAAAAGAAGAAAAGGAAAAGAAAAAGAAAAAGAAAAAGAATAAAAAAAGTGAAAAATGGTATGAAAAGGAAGAAGAAGCTTGAGGATTTAAGGGTCTAATCAAAAATTAGTTCCATACCTAAAGTATAAGATATAAGTTCAAAGAAAATCTAAAGCTTACGGTTATAATATAGTAAGTAAAATTATTTTCAAATAAAGATTTTTAAGTGAGAATAATAAATGTGTGAATCCAATATTTTGAAGAATCTACAAGTATTTCTAAATTAGATAGAAAACTTATATTTTACATTATTCTTTACCTAAGAACTTTCTAAACTTAAAGTTGGTCTTAATTACTAAATTTTTTTCTAAATTAGGAGTATTCAATTTCTAGAACAGAATTTTGTTTTCTTCCTAAGAAACTCATTACAAAATTTGCATGCTAAATTTTCTATGTGATTAAGAGTCACTTGAGGACAAGTAACATTTTAGGTTTGGGGGATTTTGATACACCTAAAATATATAGTGTTTTTATGCACATTTTTATACCTATTTTTGATGATATTTCACTTTAAAGGAAGGTATTTTGTATTTTTCTTGCAGATATGATGAAAATAAGTTATTATGATGACAGGAGCAAGATTATATCAAATTTGTAGCAAAAAAATGAAAAAAACAAAAAATTGGACTTTGGTGGCTAAGCGCTGCCTGGTCGGCGCTTAGCCGCCACAATTAAAAATTGAATTTTCATCATTTTTTGTGCCAATTTCAAGGGATGTTTGAAGGAACTTTTGGTGAAGACTTCCTTAAATTCCCATGGGTGAAAAATTTGAATGAAGGGATGCATCTTTTGGTGGATACGTTGAATAGGGACATGATTTGAAGAGACACCAAGGCACCTTTTGGATTATTATTAAAATTATGTCATGTAATGAATGAGAGAGTCTTTTAGTGATTCTAGTTTTCAAGAGTCTTTTCTAATTTTCAGAGTTTTCTTCTATTTCAAAGAGTTTTTACTTTCAATCTTTTATTGTTTATAGTTTAGTTAGTTTAGTTTAGAGGATAAAGGGTTGGTGTGAAACTTTCTTTCCACCAATTTTTCTTTCATCCATTTATCTAGTATTTATTGAAGTCTAAAGTCAAAGTTAGAGTCAACAGAGTTGGGCGCCAACCTCTGTAGTGTTGTCCTATGGAAAGTCAGGTTTGAAAGAAACTTTCGGAGTCTTGTGGAGAGGATTTTCATATAAGTGTTTACTTCTGTTTTCAATATTTAGTTTTTTCTTGTTGTGTTTTCTTTATGATTTCTATTTTCAAATCAATGTGTGCTTGTGTTTTCTCCATGAATTTTGAGTAGTTTTCTTTATATTTTTCTTTCTTAAATGAAGAAGTAACTAAATTATGTAGGAATGTTGTGGAATGTATAAGTGTTTAAAGTTGGAATAAGTTGTGAAGATTTAATTCCTTGAACTTAATTTACTTCTTGATTTGGCTAGTTAAGATGTGAAACTTGTTGTGAGATTATGTAAGATCCAATGCAGCATTGTCTCAAACAACAAATGATATAAATCACATGCAATTATATGGATGAGAATTATAGTTCATATAATTAAATGCTTAGGAGATATGTTTTTAATGAGGAGTAAAATTAAAGGTCTCTAGAGTGATAGACTAAAGCCCCCTAGTTTGGTTTGATATTTTAAAATTTTTTTTTAGAAGTTAGCCCCCAGGTGGAGGGAATCGAGGGAACTCTAGAGTGACAGCTGGTATCTTCCCTTCCTAACCATGTTCAAGATTTCAAAATTTCAAATTAACTAATGTTTTTTATAGAACCAATTAAGTTTAAAGAATAAATTTACTCCTATTTATCTCAACATATTTAAATACTTCCACAACAATAGTTTCATAATTATTGTTGCTTTATAAGAGAAAGAAAAGATATTTTATTTCCTAGTATTTTATACTGCATTTTAAAGTTCTGATAATTTTCATTTACTGCTTAGCTTTTATTAAAAATACCAAAAATAATTTTCATGCTTTTCAAATGAAAATATACTCTTAAAAGTCATTAAGAAAAGTAAAAATATAATTTTCTTAATTCTTTAAAAAGTTTTCACATTTCCTTGTGGATTCGATATCTCGAGGCTAAATCAGAAAGTCCTATATTACTTGATAAACGATACGTATAATTGTGTAGTATCCTATATTATAAAATCATAATTTTCATATCTAAATCATCAACACATATTCAGTGTGGAGTCATGTTTTTAGGTGCACATATATTTATCGGGGATCACACTCCTCACTAAGTGCAACTGTCTCAGTATCTTTGAACTTCCTCTTTCTATTGAGAATATACTTCATAAATTTCATATAGCTTGGCATTTGTTCTAATGCTTCAGCAAATGGAACAATAATGGAAAGCTTCTTAAATATCTCCCAAAATTTTGAAAATTGCTTATCCAACTTTTATTGACGAAGTTTCTGAGGAAATGGAGGTGGTGGCTTTTCCAAATCAACCTTAGGTGGAGAAATTGGTCTTTCCAAACCTTTGGGAGCGTCCTCTTTTGGTTCTTCAATCTCTTCTTTCTCTACTTCTGTTTCTTTCTGAACTCTACCTTCCAACTCTCTTCCACTTCTCAGTTGAATTGTTTTTACATGCTCTTTATTATGTTCTCTTGGATTCACTTCAGTATTACTTGGAAGCATTCCTTGGGATCTGATGCACCAAAAATAAATATTGTTTTTGCTATGTAATTTTACTTAATTTGGTGATATTGCACTTTAAAGAAAGGCATTTTTCAAGATTTATTGTAGTTCTGATGATTTTAGTTGATTGGAGTGAAAAGAAGCAAAAAGGAACGAATTCGGAGCAAAAAGGAGCAAAAAGGATGAAAACAGCTTCTGGCGATGCCGGCGCCATTTTCCCGAGAGCTCAGCAAATATTCTGACGATAGAGCGCTGCCGGCGCCCAATGTCAGTGGATATCAAATTTGATGAGTCTTGGAGACTTTTTGAAGGGATACCTATGGAAACTCTTGGGATTTCGTTTCTAACTTATAAGTAACTATTTTTGGATCAAAATAAGGGGGTTCTACTGTGTTTCTAGTGTAGTTTTAGTGAGGGAGAGTGTGTGTTGAGTGTTAGGGCTTAAAAAAGAAGCGTGTAGAAGTGAGAATTTCAGAGGAATTCTTCTCTAAGGGGTGAAGGAGAAGAAGTAAAGTGAGAGATTGCTTCTTCCTTTCCATTCTAAAGAGGGAATTGATTGTTGCAAAAAAAGAGAGAAAATGATTCAAAGGAACTTCAAGGGAATTGCAATGGGGAAGAGAAAGAGATAAAATGTATTTTCTTTTGTGGTTTGTATGACTTCTCTTTTGTAAATAAAATTCATGTTTTATTGTGTCTTCTTCATGAATTATGAGTAGTCTCCTTTGTCTTTCTTCTTACATAGAGATGTGATGATGTGTTGATGTGGATTTGAGGTGCTTTTAACGTAATAAAGAAATTGTGATGGTTTTTCATTTCGAACTTAATTTACTTTTTGATCTGGCTAATTGAATTGTTAAAATATGTTATTGAACATTAACTCTGAAAAGATTTAGTGTCCTACAAAAATAATGAAGAATTCATTCAATTTACATGGATGAATTGCGTAGTTCATGGGAATTGAGTGCAAATAAATAGGGAAATGTGTATTGATGGACTTGAAATTGGAATTTTCAGGGTAACAGGCTGAGATCCCAAATTTGGTCCTATGATTAGTAACTAAACTCGACTGTTAGCCTTCAAGTGAAGGGTGAGTGGGGGCTTCGTAGTGACAGCCGGTATCCTCCCAGCTTAGCCTTAGATTTAATGACTAAACTTAGGATATGTCAATGTTTTTCTCATGCTTGGAAGGGGGGGTACTCTTTTGAGGGTAAAGAAACATATATGCTTTTATTTGTCATAATACCATAGATAATCATTTCATATTATCCACACATCATATTCCCGTTGCCAGAGGAACCTTTCAAATACATAGCTTAGTGTGTCTGTTAGTTAATTCTGTTTTAAAGATATTAGAAGTAATTATAGTTTGCTTAATTGTTACTATATTCTGCATCTTGGTAGTAGAAGTAAACATAAAACTTTAGTTGCAATTTGAGTATTGGAATTCGATATTACATTATCTACTGTAAGACTCGTGCCTTCCCTGTGGGATCGATAGCAGGGACTCCATTAGAGCCTTGTATTACTTGATATGATATGTATACTTGCATTGAATTTTTGAGCTTTACAAAATCATTAAAAATATATATAAATTTGAGTTCATAAGTTCTTGCAATATTAAAGTCCGCCGCATCAAGTTTTTGGCACCGTTATCGAGGAAGGAAGTATAAATGATATTTGTTGATAATATAGTAACTGAAAACCTTTACTTTGTAGAGTGTAATTGTGTGTGTTTGATAACTTTTTAACGTATTTGTATGATTTTATATGTGTCGTAGTGGATCTATAGGTTTAACACCTTACGATTTAGAGTTAGAGCGTACTGTTAGAAAAATTAGAAAACAACAAAAATAAACTGAGAATGCTTGTGAAATGGCGAATAATCAAGATAATCAAAGAAATGATATTGGAAATTTGCCAAGACCTTTAAGAGATTATGCTAACCCAACAACAAATGAAATACATATAACTATTCAAAATCTTGATGTTGCTACTAATTCATTTGAACTTAAACCTGGTATTATCCAAATGGTACAAAATAATCAATTTGGAGGAACACGTAATGAGGATCCAAATTATATCTCGCTAGTTTTCTAGAACTGTGTGCTACTTTTAAATATGATGGAGTGTCGAGTGATGTTGTCAGACCTAAACTTTTTCCTTTTCCATTAAAGGTGAAAGCTAAAGTGTGGTTAACTTCGTTGGCACCTGGATCTATTAGAACTTGAGGAGAATTGTCTCAAAAGTTTCTATCAAAATATTTCCCTCCATCAAAGACTGCTAATTTAAGAAATGATATTACATCTTTCAGTCAGTTTGAAGGAGAATCAATATATGAAGCTTGGGAGAGATTTAAAGTGTCCAAATCACGCTTTACCAGATTGGTTAATAATTCAAACATTTTATAATGGATTAGTGGGATCGTTGAGATCAATTATAGATGTGTTGCAGGTGGATCATTAATGTCAAAACCTTTTGATGAAGCATACACATTAATTGAAGAAATGGCTACTAATAATTTTCAATGGCCCTCTAAACGGGTAAATCCTAAGAGAGTACCTAGTGTTCATGATTCTGATATGATGACTATGATATTTTCTCAAATTGCAGCCCTTTCTAAGAAAATAGATCAGTATGGAATGAATTATTCTCAAACACCCCAAGTGTTAGAGGAAAATTCATTTGGACAGATAATACAATCTCAAACACCTTATGAGACTTTGAATGTTATTAATAGATCTAACAATTCTTATTCGAATTATTATAATCCAGGTTTGAAGAATCACCTAAATTTCAATTAGAATAATAACAATTCCACTGTTAACCCACATTGGGGGAACAGTTCTATAAATCTAGTTAGAAATTCAAACAATCAAGGAAATACCAATTTTAGACCATCTTATTCTCCTGGATTCAATAATAACCCGCAATTTATGGAAAATCAATTATAAGCTCAAGGTGTTGCAATAAAAAATATTGAAAATCAATTGAGGCATATTTTCACTGCACTTAATAATAGACCTTCTAGAACGCTTCCAAGTAATGTTGAGTTCAATCCAAAAGATGAAAACATGGAACAAGTTAAGGATATTCAATTAGGGAGTGGAAAAGAACTCAAAAACAAGAGTACAAAAAGAAGTTGAAATAGAAAACGAGAAGGTGGAAATTGACAAAGGTTCAAACAAGATTTAACCAGACTTAGAATATCCTCTTAAGCCAATAAAGATTACTGTTGAAAAACTACCGCCTCCATTTCTTCAAAGATTGAAGCAACAAAATAGGGATAACATATTTGGAAAATATTTGGAATCCTTAAAAAATTAACGACAAATATTCCTTTTGTTGAAGCATTAGAACAGCTGCCTGACTATGCCAAGTTTATGAAGGATATTTTAAAAAAGAAAAGAAAGTTTACAGATCATGAAACTGTTGTACTTAGCGGAGAGTGTAATGCAATTATTCAAAAGAAGCATCCGGAAAAACTTAAAGATCCTGGTAGTTTCACTATTCCGTGTGCTATAGGTGAAAAATTTTTTGGAAGAGCCTTATGGGATCTGGGAGCTAGTATTAATCTTATGCCTTTATCAACTTTCAAAAGGTTGGGAATAGGAGAAATGTCTCCTACATCTGTGACTCTTCAATTGGCCGATCGTTCCATTACTTACCCTAAAGGAGTGGTGGAAGATGTGTTACTGAAGGTGGATAAATTTATCTTTCATGTGGATTTTATTGTACTTGATATGGAGTAAGATAAAGAAATTCCAATCATTTTGGGAAGACCATTCCTTGCTACTGGAAGAGCTGTGATTGATGCTCAAGAAGGATAATTAACTGTGAGAGTTAATGATCAAGAGGTGACCATTAATATTTTGAAATCTATGAAATATCCCTCAATGGAAAAAAATAATGAATTTTTTAGGATGGAGGTCTGTGAATATTTGAGAAACGATTATTTTGAAAATATATTTGAAATAGAAGTATAATATGAAAATATGTTTAAAGAAGAAATAAAAAATGAAGAAAATTCAGATAGTAAGAAGATTGACGATTTGGAGTATGTTCAGGAGAGATTTGAAGTATTAGACACTACGGAAGGTGGAAATAAAAGCTTAATTCCATCTATAATAAAACCTCCTGAACTTGAGATGAAAATTTTCCCTAATCATTTAAAATATATGTTTTTAGGAGAATCATCTACCCTGCCAGTTATTGTATCTTCAGAGTTAAATGATTATCAAGAACAGAAGTTATTGGAAATTTTAAAAAGATACAAGAAAGCTTTTGGATGGACTTTAGCTAATATTAAAGGAATCAGTCCTTCGATTTGTATGCATAGAATTTTATTAGATGAAGAACATAAATCAAGAGTTGATCCGCAAAAGGAGATTGAATCCAATAATGAAAGAAGTAGTTAAGAAGGATATTTTAAAATGGCTAGATGCTGGAATTATTTATCCTATTTCGGATAGTGCTTGGGTGAGTCCAATACATTGTGTACCGAAAAAAGCGATGATTGAAGTGAATAAATGTAATGAAATTATACCCACAAGATAAATTAATGGATGACGAATTTGTATTGACTATAGGAAATTAAATGCCTCCACCCGAAAAGATCACTTTCCTCTTCCTTTTCTCGATCAAATGCTGGATAGACTTGCTAAACACAAGTACTACTGCTTTCTAGATTGATATATTGGATACCATCAAATACCTATTTCTCCTGAGGATCAAGAAAATACAACATTTACTAGCCCTTATGGAAACTTTGCATTTCGACGAATGCCTTTTGGACTGTGTAATGCACCTACAACATTTCAGAGATGTATGATGTCTATCTTTAGTAATATGATAGATAATGGAATAGAAGTTTTCATGGATGTTTTCTCTATATTCGGGACTTCATTTGAAATCTGCATAGAAAACTTAGCAAAAGTTTTGGAGCTTTGTGAGAAAACAAATTTGGTTCTGAATTGGGAGAAATGTGAATTTATGGTTGCAGGAGGAATTGTGCTTGGGCATAAAATTTCTAAATATGGTATGGAGGTCAACCCTGCTAAAATTAAAGTGATCGAGAGATTGCCACCACCCAGTACCATGAGAGAGGTAAGGAGTTTCTTAGGACACGCTCGATTTTACAGACGATATATTAAAGATTTTTTTAAAATTACTAAACCTTTGTGCCAATTTTTAGAAAATGATAGAAAGTTTAATTTTAATGATGAATGTTTGAGTGCTTTCGAATTATTGAAAGAGAAATTAATCACTGCACTTATAATTATTTCACCAGATTAGGAGAAACTATTTGAACTCATGTGCGATGCTAGTGATTATGCGATCGGAGTAGCATTGGGGCAAAGACGTGATAAAGTTTTCAAAGTGATTGACTAAGATAGTAAAACTCTTAATGAAGCTCAAATTAACTGTACCACTACTGAAAGAGAGTTATTAGATATAGTATTTGCTTTTGAATAGTTTATACCTTATTTAATTGGAGCTGAAGTTATTGTGCATACATACCATTCGGCTATCAAATACTTAATGCAAAATAAGGATGTGAAACCTATACTGATTATATGGATACTTCTTCTGAAATAATTTGATTTTATGATAATTGATAGGAAGGGATCTGATAACCAAATAGTTGATCATTTGTCAAGATTAGCGTATGATAAATAATCTGAATTCGAGAAGGAAGTTACAGAAACTTTCCATGATGAACAACTTTATACTATCATGGGAAGAAATTTGCATTGGTAAGCTGATAATGTGAATTATATTGTGAGTGATATTGTATCAACTGATTTAATAAGGCAACAACAAAAGAAGTTTAAATATGATGCAAGATTTTATTTTTGGGATGAGCCATATCTATATAAACAGTGTAAGGATCCGATTATTAGAAGATGCGTGCCACAAGAAGAAACGAATTTTATTATTCAACGATGTCATGATTCTGAATTTTGAGGTCATTTTGGTGTTGATAAAACTGCTTTTAAGATTTTGCAATCTGGATTTTATTGGCCTACTTTTTATAGGATGTTTACAAATATATTAAATCATGTGATCAATGTCAGAGTGTAGATAATATCTCAATAAGAAATGAAATGCCTCTAAATTATAATTTTGAAGTTGAAATTTTTTATGTATGTGGATTACATTTATGGGACCATTTACTCCTTCATTTGGGAATTTATATATACTGGTTACAGTTGATTATGTCTCGAATTTGATTGAAGCTATTACTTTACCTAGACGTGATGCTCGGAGTGTTTCAAAATTTTGAATGAAAAATATATTTACAAGATATAGAATGCCGAGAGTGATTATAACTGATGGTGGAACCCATTTCAGGAATATTCAAATTAAGAGATTGGTTGAGAATTATAATATTATAGATAGAATCTCTACTTCTTATCATCCCCAGACTAGTGGTTTAGCAGAAGTGTCTAATCGTGAAATTAAAAGAATTTTGGAGAAAACTGTGGATAATCATAAATTAGATTTGTCTGCTCGATTATATACTGCTTATGAGCTTATAGGACTGCTTTTAAGACCCCTATTAAAATGTCTTCTTATAGACTAGTGTTTGGTAAGACTTACCATTTATCGTTTGAATTGGAGCATAAAGCATATTGAGCAATAAAAGAGTTCAATTTTAAATTAAAAAATTTTGGAGAGGAGAGATTTGTGCAATTGAATGAATTGGAAGAGATTAGAAATACATCTTATCATAATGACAGGATCTATAAAGAGAGAATCAAATTGTGGCATGATCAGAAGATATTGAAAAAGAAACTGGAATTTAGATAGAAAGTTTTGTTATACAACACAAGATTGAAGTTATTTCCTGAAAAGCTCAAGTCTAGATGGTTAGGACCTTTTACAGTTGTAAAAGTTCATTCTTTTGGAGCTCTTGATATTGAGGATCATAATACAAGAAAGATTTTCAAAGTTAATGGGCATCGATTAAATTCTTACTTTGATAGTTTCAACCTGAATTCAAAGAGGTTTTAATGCTGTGTCATCTCAATTAACTGAATGGTTTGTCAGGCCGACGACGTTAAACCAAGCGCTTTATGGGAGGCAAGCCATATGTATCTGTGTGGTGTGTTTTCTTGTTTGTTGTAGTTGTGCTTTTTAGATAGTTATTTTTGAATTCTAATCGCTCTTAAATACTTTTAAAATTGATAAGTATTGAATCAAATTGATATATTTGAATATTTTGGGCCAAACGAAGTTCGGTGAGATATTTATCACTGGCGCCGCCGGCGCCCAATTACAGAAAGGATTGCTGAATTTCGGGTTTGAGTGTCGCTGGTGCCCTATCGAGCACCCCTGGCGTCCAAAACCTATTGACGGTTTTTGGAGTTTCAAAATGCCAGTTCTTGCAGTTTTGAGTGGGATCTTTTTCCTTATAACTCCTTAAACTCCATTTTAGACTTCCAAACAATAGAAAAACGAAAACTTTCAATCCCAATTTGTGTCCCATGGATTCCTACTCTATAGAAACCGCTTGATCTCACATTCTTAACTGAAGGAAGTTTATAAGTTTCGAGGCGCATTGATTTTTCAACAAAGTGATAATGAAGAGGAGGATAATCAAGGAAAGAGGCTTTATAAATCGAGTTATGGACAATCCTACTACAAGAATTGAAGAGATAATTAAGGAAAGATGTTGGGAAGTGCTTTGTTACACTACCGCTACTGTAGCCATTCCGGTTGTGAAGGAATTCTATGCAAATTATCACGGGATCAACCAAAGATTTTTCTTTGTGTGATGTAAGTTTGTACAATTCACTTCTACGAGACTTAATGATCTCTTTATGATTGAGAATGTACCTATTTGCCATTATTCTAATTTCAACGCCATAAGTGATAATATGAATGATGTGTATCATTATTTGACAGATGAGAATGAAGATTGGGAAGTTAGAGAAAATGGATATATTAGTTTCACTTTTGCAACTTTAAATCAGGTGTCTAAGCAGTGGCGTTACTTTATTTCGGTAAAATTATTTCCAACTTTTAAGATTAGCAAGGTAACCAAGAAAAGTACCATTTTGAATTTCTGTATTCAAATTGAGAGGCCGATTGATATTGATAATATAATTGTGAAATCAGTTTTAGGATTAATTGTTCATGGATCTAAATTTGGGCTTGGACACCCGTCCACCATATATCTGTTGTGTAGTCAATCACAAGTTCCATATGAGAGTTGGGAAAAGGTTCTTATTCCCTGGAGGCTTATTAATCCAACTAATGACTACCAAACAGTAGGAGATGAAGATGATATGAATCTGCTTGCTGATCAACCAACTCAGGCTTCACAACCGATTCAGCCCTATTTTGCTGAAATTTCCAGAATGATACTGAAGAGGATTAAACAGTTGGAGAAAGAGGTATAGAATGTTATGAATGCAATCAATAATATTTCTGATTTATTTAACCATATAGATTAGAGGATGAAGGAACAATTTGATCACACTGGTCGGATTGAGCTGGGCCTGATTATTTATTGAAGACGAACACGGTGAGTACTGAGGATTCATCTGATGAATTCCCATTTCATCCCTTCTACAATTTGTTCGTGCATCAGCAATCTATTGTAGAAATTAGAGAGGAAGATAGTTTTGAAACCGATGTGGAGTGATTACTGGATTCTACTTATGTTTGATGTGTGTTTAGTATACTATACTTAATTCTGTTTGGTGTGTTTAGTATTTACTTTGCTTTACTTTGTAATTTGAATTTGGATTTGCTATGCTTAATTTCATTGTGTGTGCTTAGATTTTAGCGTTTGCTTATCGCAGCGTACTTGCAACACTAAAAATCTAAAGAGTTATTAGTTTAATTTGAATGAACATATTTAGTGTTTATGATGTAACGTGGATTTTATATATAAAAGTATGGTTTGTATTGTTTGTGTAAGAATTGTGTTAGTTATTGCTTGTGTGATGAAGTAGAGTGTTAAATGTCATTGTGGAAGTCGAAACGATCGAAATTACAAAAAAAATTTCGGACCCAGAAAAATTTTTTGACTGGCTTCGATGGCACCCAAATCCAGAGAGTTTTGGCATTTTTATTAAATAGAGCGCCGCCGGCACCCAAATCCAGCTCAATTTTGCTTTAACTCTTACCTGTACAATAAGAATTGTATTTAGGATCAAGCTTTTGATAAACCTGGTGGATCTGTAGAGCAGTTAATTGCAGAGCATAACTGGTAGAGATTTTGTTATTTTACTGCGAATGTTGTTTTGGTTTTTGTTAGAGAGTTCTATTGAAATGTGCCCTGGACTGAAACTGAGTATGTGTTAGTCGGAGAAAAAATGGTTGAATTTACTCCTTAGGGTATTAATGCATTCTACCAGACGTGGGAACCATTTTTTTGTGAATATGAAAACTTTGGTACTCGAGAGGCAAATTTGAAAGAAGTGATTGCTTTTCTGATGGATGAAGAGGGGAATGTAAAGTAAGTGAAAAAGAGATATTTAACTACACTGCTTCCAAGTTAAATGTTGCATCGAAAGTTTGGCACTATTTCATCTCTGCAAGACTGTTACCTTCTTATCACCACAGTGAAGTTATAAGGGATAGAGCAATTTTGAACTATTGTATTCAGAAGATAAGGAAAAGTGATATTAGAGATATTGTCTTCAAGAACATTCAGACTATTGCTAAAGGTGAGACCACTGGAGGATTAGGATATCCTTCTTTAGTTCATGCCCTGTGTGTTCAGTCTGGAGTAGAGTTTAGCAGTTCTAAAGAGATAGTTATACCGCTGAGACCGATTACAAAGACTATTATTTGTACTTATGAGTTTCATGTGGGAGCCCGAGATGAGAGTAGGAGTACTAATATTCCTACTACGAGTTATGACATTCCATCTACATTTGAGCCCCCTACATTATCTGATATTATGAAGCAGTTGAGATTACAGAGTGCTAGTGTGGATAGACTCCATGGTAGGATGGATGTGTTTGAGGCTAGAACTGATGTGAATGAAGATTATATGAGAAAAAGAGTTGAGTTTAATATTGTCTGTTATGATGCTCAGGTCAGATTCATGAGGGGGGAGACTGATGTGATATTTCCTACTTGCCCCAGCTATACACCATATCTACCTAATCGTGCTGACCCTGCTAATGAACCTGGTGATGAAGATTGGTAGATTATTTGTTCCTATTTTTGTTTTTCTAGGTATTGTATTGTTGTGATGTAGTAGTTACTTGATTTTCATGTGATGTGTAAACCTGTTGGTGTACTATTATTGTAATGAAAAAAACTGAAATTGTTAAATGAACTGTGTAGTGATGTGACAGTTTGGTTAGTATTGTGATGTTTTGTTGGATGTTTAGGTGTTTAAAGTTAATTTCTCTTCACCTTGCAAACATTTAAAATATTTATATATCACTGTTACTAACAAATTCATGCTTTTTAGTTGTAAATTTTGACTAATACCAGATAGCTGTTGAAGATTTTAAGATCCCAACACAAAATGGTTAGTTTGGGGGAGGGTAGAAAAATATTAACTCTTATTTGTTCTCAATTCTTATATTTTAAAAAACTATTAACTTAACTTCTGGCAGTTGAACCTTACTGTAGGTAACTAAAACTTTTTATTTCAGTTGAATATTATGGAAGGATTGGATGAAAGTTTTTAGTAATAAAGGTTAATTTTATAGAAGTAAGATATTTGGTATGAAAGGATTTGATTATAGTTAAATATTTAAAGTAAATAAAAACTATATTTTTGAAATGTTAAAAGACTTAAAGTGTTATGTGTTAAGAAGAGATTGTGACTTTATAATGAATAATAAAGCTCATACTTAATTATAAAGTAAGGTGGTATTTCAAGTTTGAACTTTAGAAAGAGGAGAGTGAAGTTCAAAATCATTAAAGGCTATCCAGATATAGTAATCCTCATTTAAAAAAGGGGGGGAAGAAAAGAAAAGAAGGATTGAAAAACAATTCCATAAAGAAAAGAAAAAGAAAATGAAAGAAAAAAAAAGTAATTATGAGGAGAAGCTTGAGGAGATGCCTAATCAAAAGTTGGCTTCACTTGAGTCACCCTAAAGGGAGAACTTGATTTCATTTCTGAATTTATATTTAAAGTATTGGCTTACATTCTGATAAAGTTTAAATTAACTCCTTTTTCATATAATCTTTCAAGGCACTCTTAATGTGACAAATTATGGTTTATCTTGAAATAAATAGAAGACTAGAACCCTTAGACTTGATTGCTGAATATTCTTATACCTGTAGTGTTGACCCAAGTTACTAAATTTCATTCTAAAATTCTAACCAATATATTCTTTTGAATGAAAAATTTTAGTGTTTTACAGGTGGAAAGTGCATTGTCTAGAGTTATATTTTTATGTAGTAGAAGGATTACTTATGGACGAGTAATAGTTAAGTTTGGGGAATTTTGATGCACCAAAAATATATACTGTTTTTGCTATATAATTTTACCCATTTTTGGTGATATTGCACTTTAAATAAAGGTATTTTTCATGATTTGTTGCAGGTATGATGATTTTAGGTGATTTGAGCAAAAATAAACGAAAAGGAGCGAATTCGGAGCAAAATGGAGCGAATTCGAAGGAAAATTGCTTCTAGCGCCGCCGGCGCCAGAATCGGCACCGCCGGTGCCATTTTCCTGAGCGCTCAACAAATATTCAGACGATAGAGCGACGCTGGCACCCAATGTCGGTGGATTTCAAATTTGAAGAGTTTTGGCAACGTTTTGAAGGGATGCCTATGGAAACTATTGGGATTTCATTTCTAACTTATAAGTAACTCTTTTTGGACGAAAATAAGGGGGTCTACTATGTTTCTAGTGTAGTTCTAGAGAGGGAGAGTGTGTGTTGAGTGTTAGGGCTTAGAAGAGAAGAGTGTAGAAGTGAGAATTTGAAAACAACTCTTCTCTAAGGGGTGAAGGAGAAGAAATAAAGTGAGGATTGCTTCTTCCATTCCATTCTAAATAGGGAATTGAGTGTTGCAAAGAAGAGAGAAAAGGATTAAAGGAACTTCAAGGGAATTGCATTGGGGAAGAGAAAGAGATAAGTTGTATTTTCTTTTGAGGTTTGTATGACTTTTCTTTTATATATGAAATCGATGTTTTAGTATGTCTTCTTCATGAATTCTGAGTAGTCTCCTTTGTCTTTCTTCTGGCATAGAGATGTGATGATGTGTTAATGTGGATTTGAAGTGCTTTAACGTAATGAAGAAATTGTGATGGTTTTCATTTTGAATTTAATTTACTTTCCGATCTAGCCAATTGAATTGTTAAATTATGTTGTTGAACATTAACTCTGAAAGGATTTAGTGTCCTACAACAATAATGAAGAATCCATTCAATTTTCATAGATGAACTGCGTAGTTCATGGGAATTGAGTGCAAATTAATTGGGAAATGTGTTTTAATGGACTCCAAATTGAAGGTTTTAGGGTGACAGGCTGAGATCCCCAATTTGGTCCTAAGATTAATAACTAAACTTGAAGGTTAGCCTTCAGGTGAAGGGTGAGCTTTTGAAACATTAAAAGAAAAATTAATCACTGCACCTTTTATAATTTCATGAAATTGGGAAAAACCTTTTGAATTAATGTGTGATGCCAGTGATCATGCTTTTGGTGCTTTTTTGGGTCAGAAATATGATAAAATTTTCAAAGTTATTTATTATGCTAGTAAAATTCTTAATGAAGCTCAAATTAATTATACCACTACTGAGAAAGAGTTATTAGCTAAAGTATTTACCTTTGTATTCGATCATATTTAATTGGAACTAAATGTGTGGTGCATATTGATCATTCTACTATCAAATATTTAATGAAGAAGAAGGATGCGAAGCCGAGATTGATTAGATGGATTCTTCTTTTACAAGAGTTTGATTTTGAGATAGGAGATAGGAAGGGTTCAAATAATCAAATTGTTGATCATTTGTCCAGGCTTGAAGATGAAAAATCTATCTATGATGTTGAAGAAATTATTTAATATTTTTCTGATGAAAAATTATTCACTGTTAATGAGTGGTGTGCTCTGTGGTATGTCGACATTGTAAACTTTATTATAAGTAATAATATATCCTATGATTTGACATACTAGGAAAAGAAGAAATTTCTGTCTGATGCTAAGGCTTATTTTTGGGATACCCAATTTTATTTAAATAAGGAAAGGATTTTATAATTCGAAGATTTATACCTTTGGAAGAGACTTATGATATTATTCAAAAATGTCATGATTCTGATTATGGAGGACATTTTGGAGTTGAAAGAACTTCATATAAAATCTTACAATCTGGATTTTATTGGTCTACAATATTTAAGGATGTGAATGCTTATATTAAAAATTGTGATAGATGTCAGTGTGTAGGCAATATTTCTAGAAGAAATGCGATGCCCCTCAATTATATGTTGGAAGTTGAGATATTTGATATTTGGGGATTAGATTTCATGGGTCCATTTACGCCATCTTTCAGAAATATTTATATTTTCATAGCAGTAGATTATGTTTCCAAATGGATTGAAGCTATTGCTTTACCTTGATGTGATGCTCAATGTGTTGCAATGTTTTTAAGAAATAATATATTTTGCTGATTTGGAGTACCAAGAGTAATCATAAAAGATGAGGGAAGTAATTCTAGAAATGTGATTGCTAATAAGTTAGCAAAGAAATATCATAGAAATCATCGCATTGCTACTGCTTATCATTCTCAGACAAGTGGTTTGGTTGAATTATCCAATCGTACAAGGGGTTTGGTTGAATTATCCAATCATGAAATTAAAATAATATTGGAAAATATTGTTAATCCAAACAGAAAGGATTGGTCAATCAAACTGGATTATGCTTTGTGGACATATAGGATAGCCTACAAAACCCATATAGGAATGTCCCCATATAGGCTGATTTTTTAAAAAGATTGTCATTTGTCTATTGAACTTGAGCATAAAGCATATTGGAATATTAAAGAGTTCAATTATAATTTGAAAGATGCTGCTGAGAAGAGATTATTGCAATTAAATGAGCTTGAAGAGATAAGGAATGAATCTTATGAAAATGCTAACATTTATAAGGAACAAATATAGTTATGGCATGATCGAAAGATTCTTACTAAAAATCTTGTACCAGGACAGAAAGTTTTGTTTTATAATGCCAGATTAAGAATTTTTTCTGGAAAACTTAAGTCCAGGTGGATGTGTCCATTTATTATGATAAAAGTTTATTCCTATGAAGTTGTGGATATTCAAGATCCTAAAACTGGAAAAATATTTAAAGTTAACAGTCATAGAATTAAACCTTATTTTTCAGTCGATTAACTTAAATATGATGAGAATATGATGTTGGGTCTCTCAGAATGAGTTATAGGTATGTCAGGTTGAAGACGTTAAACCAAGCCTTTTATGGGAGACAACCCATAGTTATCGGTGTGCTTTGCTTTATGTTTGTTTTGTGTGCTTTGTTTGGTTTGTTTTTATGTTTTGGTGGTAGTATTTTGGAATTTTTATGTTATAGCAATGTTTAATTGACCTTACTTTATGACTTAGAGGAGTCGGAATAAAATTTTGGACATTTGACAGACCTGTGCTAAATTGAGCACTGGCGGCTAAGCGCCGCCAAGTTGGCGCTTAGGCGCCGGAGTTATGAAACATGTGATAAATGAGGTTCGAGAAGCCTAGATCGTAAGGAAGTGGTTTTGGAAGTTATTTGGGAGTTTTTAAACGTTAAAGGGCATATTTATGCACTTCTAAAGTCTATAAAAGGCCCTGGATTAAGAGAAATACTTGCCCCGACTCCTATTTTCATTCCTGTGTCTTAAGAAGAGTGTTTTGAGCGCATTATGTCTTATTGGGTGAATGAGATCAAGAATAAAGAGGAGTCTGACAAGAGTAAGTTTATTTGTGATAATG